>JAWWTY010000106.1:24196799-24211773 GCA_035222235.1 Margarornis squamiger
GGGGTGGGGTGTGGAGGGCCTGTATGCATGCCTAATTGAACAAGAATCAGGAATTTTAAAGATTTTCTGAGAAAAACCAAGCCTGAACCTTAAGCTAGAATGCTCTACAGCCATTCCCTCAGCCATTTTGAAAGCCGTTCCCTCCTCTTCAGCTGATATAACAAATGTAACCAGTTTCCCTTTTTCTCCACTCTTTTATCTGTTTCCCTTCAGTAAAGTCTGAAGAAAGTATTTCCGCTCCCTTGCCCTCCTTAAACCAGAAGGGTGACTGATATCCCCTCGTTCCATGGGAAACGGGATGAAAACTGCCATGGGATGGTTTGTTCCGTTACAGATGTGCACAGCTCCTTTATCCCCAGGACACAGAGTGCCAGAAGGTGATGGCTGTGCATGTGCCTGCAACTTCCTCAAAAAGTGGTCTGATATGTATATCTGTTGTGGAAGAGAAGCATGAGGTTTTTAAGCACACATTTATGAAAATATGAGAGCTTAAGAAGAATTGGGTCACATCTGACTGCTACCAGCTGGCCCACTTCACTCCAAGATTACCCAGGAATGTATTTCACATGTGCCTCTGGAACAAGATTGTAAGCTGCCAAAAAGAAAATATTTTACAGCTGAGCACCGCATTTCACTCAGAGCAGTTCAAATGCAATATCCCAAGGAGGATTCCACCAGCGGGTATCAGGCAGGGATTTTGGGCTCAGTCACTTTGTTTTGTCTGCACAGTTTTGTAACAGGGGGCTCCTCATTCATTGCTGGATTGAGTTTAAAGGTCCTTGGTTGGGACATCAACTTCTCAAAGGAGGGTGGTCTCTTACACCAGAGCTCTGGGTAGGCAGCTTGACCCTGTATTGAACTGGAATCGAAGTTTAAACAAGGTGGCTGACTTTGTGCAAATGGCACCTCTGGAGCACCAGCAGGGGAGCACTGTGGGTGGGGGAGGCACCTTGGATGGAGCTTTTTTGGCAAAAGGTTCCCAGTTGGGTTGGGAGATGTCAGACTGCTCAGTATCAGTTTCCCCGTGTTTAACATGAGGGCCTTTCACTTCTGTAAAACTGAGGTGTGCTGCCTTGCCGGATATATATATATATATGTATATACAAAGATAAATATTATGTAATATGTTTTAAAACACATAGAAGTAGATGGTGACACATACTTGCTTGCAAGGAAGCACAAGTTTCTCCACAGCACCCCAGCATGTGGGACAGAATCTTGCCTGGTGAAAGAGAACATAGCACCTACTGTACTTAGGCTGCTGTAGGTTCATTCTCAGTAAAATGGGCAATCTGGGGAACAGCAGCACTTCACTTTGCCTCTGTCTGGGCATACTGTAAGAGGAAAATGAGCTTTTTGCTCTAGAATGGAGTTAATTTTCTCTCTGCCTCAGTCAAGGTTTGCAGGACCAAAGAGTTGAGCCAGCTGTGGAGGTTGCGTGTAGCAGGACCGTCTTGATGCTTCCAAAGGGTGTTCATGAGCAAGTTTTCCCAAGGCCACTAGCCTAGAGGCAACCCCACACTATGCCTGCTTCTGTGCTGCTGGGCTTGCACCAAGTTCTTCCACCAGTGTAAAAATGGCAACAAATGGGCATCATCTCAGCAGAGCAGCACCTCTATTGTTTTTCAAGGCTTTTGGGTCACAGCAGATGCCTTTTGGTTGTCACACGAAGGAGATAGTTCAGGTTACTTTTTTTCATACAGTGGCTGCACAGCAGACAAAGGGATCAAATTCCTACACCATTGTGTGTCGTCCCTCTCAAACTCAACTGGTTTTAACCAAAACCAAACAGAAAAGGCAACTCATAGAACTATGTTCTGCAAAGGTGTATTTTTCATATTTATAAATATTTACTAAGCAACTCTAAAGTCTTGTTTGTCCTGTAAAACAAAAGGATTTGATAACTTTTATGCCATAGTTCATATTTTTAAGTTATAACAGGCTCCAAACACCAAGAGCGACAGTGGTGTTTTGTAGCTTTGCTGCAGTCAGAAAACACTGAACAGGATGTCACAAGAATTGGAATAGTAATCCAGAAAAATTAATGGAGTTATTTCTTGCTCCATTCTGGCCATTTCAATTAGCCTCAGTGTAGGCTGTGTTTTTGATAATAAATGTCAGTTAATCTCAGCTTTCTCTCAAACACACCCAAGGAAGAAGACAAAACTGAGCAGCAGACTTTACCTCAGACTGTGTTTTCCTGGAAATATCTGTGCTCCACCCCATCAGTCTTTGTGAGCCAGTTGTTCATTACCACATGTAAAGATCACCAAGAGCAGGGACTGAGGTTCCTGTAATCTGGGTATCATTTTCTGGGACATCTCATTTTACAAAACACCTGTTGTTGGGTGTGTTGAAGGTTTAAGAAATTTAAAGAAATATATAAAATTTACACTTCTCAATTTTTAGTTTTTGGTCTCAGAGAAGAAAATCTACAGCATGGAAAAATCATCCTACCCAGGGAAATGCTTTCTCTAGTTTAACAGTAGGAAATACTTTATCTTTGTTGGAGTTATCTGGGAACTTCTTTGTGCCCCCACACTCTGCCAGCTTAATATCTTCCTTGGAACATCAGTAAAAGCATTTAAGGAGTGTAAATATTTTACCTTCTCATCTCTGTTCATGTCCTTGGCCATTTTTGGAGCCCACAAGCAGACTTTTCACCATGTGCCTCTTCAGGGAGTTGTGGGACATATAAAGATTTTTGCTGGTATTTGCTGGTATCAGTAGATGTTTTTCATCTGTAATACAGATATGTTCTGAGTACTATGTGATGTGCTCACTTCAGCAAGGGGATTTAGATTTTCTCTTGGTGGGACAACAAGTAAATCAACCTAGAGCATGTGTAACAGTGTAAATGCACTCACGTAGAACTGCAGAGTGTCATTAGCAGCCGAGCCTTGTCAACTTTACACAGAGCGTAATTAGTACGGACTCTTTTATAATTTTTCCCACTCTGATTTCATGTGCTTTCTTTGCACCCTCTCAGAGAGGGTGTCTTATACTGCCAGTACAACTGAAGAACAAATTTTTGGTCAATATTTTCTTGTAGATAAGAGCATCCCTTTTGAATTCAAACCTGCTTAGCACTAGGTGGCACTCTGCTATAATCTAAATTAGTTTGCCTTAGTTTTGAAGTTTGGTAATCATTTTAGCAATGGGAACAACAAAAAAAGATTAGATTCATCAACAGTTTGCCAGGATAGTCACCCATGTTGTGATATGAAGGGAATTTTAACTAGATTGTAAAGATGTCTGAGCCTCTCTAATGTGCCTGGATGAGAGGGCAGGGAGGAAATTAGATGCATGTATTTATTCTAATAGTGGCTGTCATTGTACCTGCTATTGAGAAACCAATATGGTGTTTTGTGGGGTTAATAATGTGGTGCCCTCTTGGGAAGTTGAACAATCTAAAATTATTCAAGGTCAGTAGAGAATAGTGTGGGGATTGCGGGACACTTACTAAAGAGTGGCTGTTCTGCCCCATTTGCCCTTAGTATATTTTGTATCATGGAGGCCAGGAGAGGGAAAACTGCACTATTTATAATTTTCATGGATTGCATTGCTAAGTTTTTTTATTTTTTTTAAGGGACTGAACTTATGGACTCTGTGATTTTATAGGTGTGAGTTTCTGAGTCAAATACTGCCAGGGTGGGCACAGGACCAACTATCAGTCCGAGGGGAGGATAGGGTCCTGGTGGTGGGTAATGGTGTGGGTGTGTTTGCAGAGCAAATCATTAGAAGAGGAAATGGAATTGATGGATGTAGGGCCGTAGTGCTGGATCTGAGTTTCTAGTGATAAGGAATAACCCAGAAACCTTGGAATTACATTGCAATTCATCCAAACTCCAAGAAGGGATGTTCAAGGAAGGCTGCTCAAGTTTCCTTCTAGTGGCATCAGCAGCATGACAAGTAGAAGAGGAGAGCCTTGTGCACCACACCACCTCACAGTGAAGTCTGAAATTGTGTCTAACAGGGCTAAATATGGGCAATAACACATTTTCCTGGAATATGTCAGACTGAAAATCTTCGGCAACCAAATATTTCAGGGACTGAATCAGGTGCTGTAATTTCAGTCAGCAGAAGTTGTATCTGTGCTAAAACAGTGCAGCCCAGCAAGAGCAAATCTGCAATCCAGACACTTGGTGCTGAATTCCTAGCACCCATGTTTTACACATTTAGGTGCATATGTATGCTTTGGGCTGGCTCTAGTCTGGGTCCACTGAGTGCCCCTACCAAATGGAGGATGTTGAGCTCTTGAGTACCTTATATTCTAAGCAGGTTTCACAGGAAGGAAACCTGTTTTGCAACCTGTGAGACTGCTTGGGGATGTGAACCTCAAGAGAGAGACTGGGGTTTTATTCTAAAAGCTCTCTTCTGATCCAAGTTAATAGTTTCTTTTTTAAAAAAGCCTAAGGGCAACAAGACCGTGCCCTAGGACAGCCGCTGTCTAGAAATGGAGTCGTCCTGCCTCCTTGGAGGTGATCAAAGCCCTGGAAAGGGTTACTGTTCCCTGTCGCTGCTACCCCATCTCTTCCCATGCAGCTGACCATCAGCCGGTGTTGGTGACCAGCCCTGGGCAAAGTAGCACAAATGTTGCATATGTTCTCAGCATATGTTCAAACCCTTTTTATTCATGAATGGGTTGAATTTGTATGTGTGTTGCTCATGAATATTCTTAGAAAAACTCAGGTCATGAACACTGTTAAGAAAAATATGTGATTTGTAAAATGTCTGCTAACCATTGATCTTATATCAGTGCTATTTCTGGGCAGCTTCAGAGGAAGGGCAACCTATTGCTCAGGATGTAAACCCAGCCCTGGGGTTACTGCTTTGGCAATTGAGGTCTGATGATACAGACTTCCTATGTGACCGTGAATATAAAGGCTGGATTCAGTCAAAGGCTCATCTGCTATAGATTAATTCATCCTCTGACTCACAGAGTTGAGGACCTGGGACTCTGTGGCTGGTACATGAGTAGAGTTAAGCATCTCTGCTGCTGACTAGAGAAGAGAGAGACTTGTCAGTTAAGATGAGACATGTGGGGAAATTTCTTATGCTCAGCAGAGTTTAAAAGCATGTCTGAGGCTGCTGAAGGCACCTGTCCCTTTGGGAGCCAGAGACTGTGGACATCCCAGCAGGGAGGCAGCTGAAAGCATTTCCTGAGAAAGCTGACTAGAATTCACTGTTTTCCTTGAAAATGGGGCTGTTAGAGGAGGAGAAGGGCACTGGTTCTTTTATGAACTAACTTAGATATTAGGTACCTTCACCAGGTATCTTGGGGACCTGAGGCTGACTTTTCTCCTTGGTATGTGGAGGTGCATGTCTAGATTCACTGTTTGCCAGGAGAGAGCTCCAGGGCACCTGCCATCACCTGACCAGAGGAGCTGCAGGGCTTCCACCTCCTGCACGAGTTCAGGAAGCTGGAGGATGGACTGAAAAGGGAGAGAGCCTGTCCCAGCTCCATGCTTCAGTCATTTGCTTGGGAGGGAGGACTGGGCTTCAAGTGCCTCGTAAGTGCCAGACCTTGTCAAAATAGAGCAAATATGTTTTATATAAAGTGTGTGTGTGTCTCTATGTTTATTACTGGTGAACGCTGACTTTTTAGTACTAGTCTGCAACCCTTGTGGTTTGGATTCCATCTGTACCATTAGAGGCTCTCTCCCAAAATGCCTTTTCTTGTGCCCTGTGTAGACCAGTTCTTATTGCCCCAAGAGACTGGTGCCGTTTTCCTTGGCTATCTGGGCATATAATCTGTATAACAGTTTTCTTCCAGCAGTCAGTTTACGGGATTGTGTTCTTTTCTCCTGAATTTTAGCCCAGCCCTTTTTTTGTGCTGTAAGGCAGCTCTGATATTTTAGAATGCCTTTATTATTTGCTTCTCTTCAAATTTTTGTAAATAACTCGAGGTTTTTTTCCATAGCAGTTCTTTGGTTGTTGCAATGGCAAAAAAGGACAAATTTTACAGATTTCTTCTTTCTAAAGGATAAGAAAGCCCAAGACTTCTGTGTTTCTGTCTGAAGGCATGTGTGCAGAGAAAGATAAAGCTCAATGAGAGTAAATGGCTATCTGTACACACTTGTGTAAAGGCTGGGGTTTTTTTCTCTAGTCTTTCTGGTACCTATTGCTTCCCTCTCTGTAAAGATTGCATAAAAAAAGTTCCATATAAATTCAATTCCTTCTGAGGTGGTTCATGGTGAAATGTGCCCTCTTCAACTGTTTTTTTTGTGGAGGAATACAACTGCAATTGGTGGTTTTAAATCAGTCCAATATGTGGTGGAGCACTGGTAAAACACACTAGGCAGCCTGTCTTCCAGTGTATATTTCTGCTGGCAGAGACCCTAGATCTCCCTGGCCAAGCATTCAGTGCTGGGATATAATCTAGATTCCCAGCAAATTCTCAATTAAGTGCAAGATGTTTCTTGAGCACAGAGCCAGAGATCAAACTGAAATAAGGCTCACTCTGAGAAATATTTTGAAAACTGTTTGAATAACCTAGTGTATACAAATATTTTAGGTCAACTATCATATTCTCTCAAGACTTGTAGGCGTTTCTGTATGGGTGCCAGCAGCACTGCATCTCTAAAGAATGGAACCAATGCTGATTTCGTACTTCCACTGCTGTGTCAGTGAATCCACCCACAGTTTGATAATGTCAGTGCAATGTGATGGAAAGTTTAAATTATAGTTTGGCTTTTGTGTTGTTTTAGTGATTTTTTGCGTCAGCATTGCAAGGAAAAAGAGAGGATAATATGCAGAGATATGAAAGTAAATCATCCAACTCTTTGAAGAAAAACTCACCTGGTCTCAGTTTGCAGAGTGGTGCTGGGAGCAGCCTTTCATTTTTTTACCTTTAAAAGCCTGGCCTTCAATCAGAGGATAAACAACCCTAGACAAGTTCTTGTTTTGCATTCCTGAAGCTGAATAGTGCACACCCACTCACATGTCTTCCTAGAGCCACAGACACGTTTGGATACTGTTGATGGAAGCAGATATGACTTGTATTATACCAAGAGATGATCCCAGATTAACAGACTGTACCGCTAACCAGCTACCAGCTTGGTTAAATTTGCGGTGCAGACTGAGCTTAAGCTGGTGTCTCACTTCATCACAGAAACCACTGTGCAGTCTGATGACCAGCTATATTTAAGTATTTTGGCAGAATCCTGTTAAAAATTGGAAGGAATGCTTTTAATAGTCTGCACTTCTCTTGGAGACCTGCATTAGGGATATAGTTGCATCCCACATATACGTAAGTCTGATTGGAAAGCACGATCTGGCATAGATGTGATTTGTGGCTACAGGATGTCAGCAAGACAGATTTAAAGTACTATTGGCTGAATGACAGAAGAAATACGCAGACTTTTAAGGTCAGAGGCCAGATTCAGGTCTTTCATATATGAAAGCAGCAGTGAGTTCACTGAAGACAGTGGTGTTACTGTGTTCTAATGCATTATTATTTACTTGAACAAAAGCACATCCATGCTTTTATACCACTTTGGTATTTTGTACATGAAGCTGTGAACCTCCTAAGAAGACACTACACTTGCCAGGTGCTGTTAGTTTTCATGCAGGAAAATTTAGCTTATCCAGAATTCATGCAGCAGTTGATGAGAAATGTGTTGTTGCTCTGAAAAAGGCGCAAGGTTTCCATATACCTCCAGTCAGGTTTTTGGGGTGGTTGAAAAGATACCTGCTCAGCTTCAGAGTTACATGCAATTAGAGAGAACTCTGTGGCTTGCATGTAAAAAATACAGTTCTATCATGGCATCAAATGTTTGCAAATATTGTAGCGGGTCTGTGTTGGCATGTGGGCTGGGTGAAAGAGTTGTCAATCACAAGTATTCACTGTAGTTAAATCCTAAGCATTAGTCTCTTCTTCCCCTGCCTCCTTTCCCCAGTTAAACAACAATAAGAAGAATTTATTTTCATATGAAATATTTTGGATTTTTATTTTTATTTTTCTGGCTCACAAAGTGAAATGATGCTTTTGGATTACACAGTAAAGCTTTCCTTTATGGCTACTCTGACTAGGAATTTATTTTAAAAAAACAAGTGAAAATGTTACCAAGAGATGAAAGAGAGAATCTTTCCAAAAGCTGCTGATTCCTAAAGAGGTTTGAGGGAAAACACCAACAAAGAGAACACCAATATCCAGAGCCTATTAGGAGGGCTACAATAACAGATCAAAAATAAATGATTTAATCTTTTATTCTTTTTTTTTCTTTTATTTTTAAATAATTGTGTAGAAGCTAAAGCATGAGCAAAATGAGCAGAATGTCAATTATGTCTTGAGCAGAAATAGCAATTTCCTGGAAAACATTAATAAGGCAAAAGCACCTGGGAAGGGGAATGTGCAAACTGTCATCCTGGGCATCAGAATTTTGCTGAGCAAAGTAAGACATATTCTACCTGGTGTGTAAGTAGTGCATCACTTCATGATAACTCCTTTTTCTCTGAGGGATTAGAGAATGCTCTTCAGCATGAGTCTGCTTGAGTTAGGTGATGTGGATGCAAATATACTCTTCAAATGGGAACTTTAATAGCAACTTAGTATTTTGTGGTACTTAAATACTTTTCTAATACTTACATGCAGAATTAAGGAATCAGACATTGGTCTGTGCTGTTCTCTTTTTTAAGTACCATTTCTCTCTTAGTTGCTGTGAGGAACTTGACTTTTGGTCATCTTGATAAACCTGAGTGCTTTCAAAGACTGCTGACAAGCCTTTGACTAATCTGTATTGGATATATGGTGACTGCTCTTTGGCAAAACAGTTTCTGAACATAAAAGGTGTGTGAATCTGTAGAGAGGTGATTTCACCCTTAGAAACCTTGGTAGTGAATTCTGCAGCACACCCTTGCCTGTGACAGCATCTTTACATGGATGTGTTGGAAAGGATTTCCTGAGATGAAGTTTGTACACCTACGGAGATTGAGAGACCCACTTCTTCTAATAGCAATCATGGGACTCACTGTGACAATGACAAATATAGGGAGTTGCAAAGGACGTTTTTTTGATAGAGTTGTTTTTGTAGGTGGGATTGTTGTGTGTGGAAAAACAGTCAAAAGAAGGTGAGTTAGGAATAGGTGTCTATGAATAGACAACACAAGCTAGAATAAATCTTTTCACGTCTCACTTGATTCCATTCCAGATTGGTTTGGATCAGCTAATTATTCCTCTAATGTTATGCTGATGTTAACAAAAAATGCTCTTCAGAAGGAGACAATCTGTAAGGTAAGACAGTGCTGGGGTGTCTGGTGTCTGCCGGATGTGCCTAGGGGGAATATATGTTTGAGTAGCTCTAATCTGATCCTGTGGACTTGCTGCCTATTAGCACATTATGTGTGCTCTTGGAGCACACCATCCTGTAGAATTTGACACATAAGGAATTGATTGGGCACTCTGGGTCAAGAGCACAATTCTGAAGCAAATCTCCTGGTTGATCCCACTTTACTGCATTTTGGTTTGTATCCCAAAGACATCTCAGACTAACACTGGGCCACTCCAGGTCACACAATTTATCCTCTCTCTCCTCCTTTTGGGAGAACTGTACCTCCTCATGTTTGCACATCCATCAGTCTGTCCTGATGGAGGCTTGGTGGGAAGCATGGCCAAGCACCCCTGATGTTTGCAGCTTCATCATAGAGAAATGAGGGATTTCATCAAGTAGTATTCCGTGCTAGGGAATTCAAACCAGAACCTTCTGGGTCTTTGCTGCATTTTAAGTGTGAAATCAATACAAAGGAAGTCAGAAAGGGAGATCAAAATAAATCCACCTGATGTTTCCTTTTGACTGCACAAGCCTTTCTCTCAAAGTCTGGAAGATGGAGAGAGAAGGCTCACCTGCTAGCAGAGTCTTAGTGCCTATATTTTAATGCTGCATACTCACATGCTGCATCTTAAAAACCTCCTGTTTTCATATAAGTAAAAAGGCTGCATGTTCACTTCATCCCGACACATTTCCTTGCATTAATAAGTCCTAGAGCTCCCTTCCCTATTGTTTGAATTTCCATTTTTAGCTTACATTTTTCTATTCCTATGGGAAGTTCCCCACTTTTATTTCCATGCAGTCTTGAGACTGGGAATCCCATTAATGTTGTTCATATGACCTACGGAATGTGAGTAAATGTTTCATAGCAGTGTATCTTCTTGGCTGCTCTCCAGGGCCTGTAATTAACTCCACATATATTCCTCTATCTATCATGGGGCTTTAGATCTCGCCTAATAGAAACAGTGGAGGCTGGAATAGAAAGTAAAGCTTTACGGAAAAAATCAAAGAAAGTGCTTTGCTTGCTGATAAGTCTTTAAGTGTTTAGTGTACATGTTCTCTGCTTTTAACAAGATTTCACTTCTAGGAAAGCGCTGCAAGTATAAAGCAGCCCTTCAAAATGATCAAGTCTACTTGCAGTGCACAAGAGATGGTTGGACATCCTTTATTTTTTTAAGCATGATGGTGAACATGTACCATTTGTGAGTAGGTTGAATGAATCTTTACTTAGGTAACAAAACTTTTTCATTTAATAAGGCATTTAACTATCTTGTCATCCTGACTAACTAGCACATTTTTCAAAAGTAGCTGCTTTTCAAGTAATATGCCTTTTTTTCCTTGGTCTTTCTATGGTATATGCTTCTGTAAAATATTTCTTGACTCTGTATTTCATTACCTTATGATTTACATCAAAATATTGACAGGACTGTAATATTTATAGACCTGGTGGGAAAAAACACGGTAGGATTCATAAAACTAAGATATATATAAAACTAAGATACAATGCACATTCTTTGCTGGGATATCATTTAATTCTCAGCCTATACTGAGGTTTGTGTCTTTGCTATGCTGTTGTAAAAAAGTGGAGTAATACCACTGAAACCAGTGCACCAGCTGAACTGGAAGCTGAACTTGGCCTTTGTTTTGTTAAGTACTGTATTAGAATTTCTGATCTTTAACCCATTTGGTTTTCTGTTAGGTCATTCTGTCTTCCATTTCTGATTATATTCCACCCTTGTTAGCATAACTATTCAGAAACAAAGGTTTTCTAATGGTTTTCAGGCTTAGGCTGTTGAGATGTAAAAAACACCACTTGTAGAGAAATCTTAGTGGCTCAGCCACCCTTTGTATCATATTCCAGTTGATGGCTTTTATGTATGTCATTTACCTGGAACAGATGTTTTCCCTCCTGCTTTAACCACTCACCAAAAATATCTGAAAGAAAAATGAAAATACAATTAATATGCATGTCTATCCAATTAATTTAAATAAATTAGCATTAAAATGGATTCTGGATTCATTTAGACACTTTCTGCAGCAGCCAAAAATAATCTTGATGAAGGACTGAAGTTTGTCAGATGTCTGAGTAAACAGCAGAGACCTTTCTTTCAAAAGAGGAATCTTTATTATTACAAGTTGATAATTCAGTCCTAGAACTGGCTTCTGTTTTCTGTGACTGGCATGAACCTTTGGATTTTGGTCTGCTGGGAAAATGGCAGAAGTGCAATAGTGAGGATGACAGTCAGTTGAATTACTGAGGTTTTGAGAGCAGAACAATGCAGATCAACTGTTGTTTGACAGTATGCACTCCTTTAAAATTCTGCACTGAGCATGAGTTAGTCCAGCAATTCCTAGATTAGAAGTATTTTTAATACACTGGAAATATGTATTACAGAGTGGTGGAGGCTCAGGTGAGGAGGAGTGTCTGTCCATGCTCCAAGGATTTCATACCCAGTATGTCAGATTGCTGAGTGGAATTAGGAAAGGGCATGGTACTTAGATATTTGAGGAGGACACACTTTCACTAAGGGATACTTTCTCCTGGTAGGATGTTAAGTTCAGTGCAGACATTATTTCCTAGTACTTTATCCTTTGCTTTCCTTTGGTGTACATAGTGAAGGAATTAATAAATAAAATACAACTCTATAAAATGCCTTTCAACAGCTACTGCTTCCCCCTCCCAGCAAGTTTGTCAGCTCTTCTAGAGACCACGTGATGACAGTGCAGTGCCATGTTTAGAGAGCCTCTCCTGTGAACTATGCTTGATGCTCAAATAATTTTCCAGCCCAAGCTACACAAATAAATTTTTAAGATTGGCCATGATCCCATAACTAAATGGCTAGCTGTTTTGGACTTTCCTGACTATAGCCTTAATTAAGATAGAATGTGTTATATGTAAGTTTTCTCTGGCTTTTAGGATTGACAGAGTTGGAAACGTCATGTCAGTGTGGAAACCAAGTAAAAGGGAGATGCAGAGGCTTTTGTCAGGGACATTTCAGACCTAGTTACAAGATGATAATAGCATGTGACCACTAACACATGATCTACCTATAGTGTGAAAAAATTAGGAAAAGCTGAAGGGGTTGAGATTAGAATTGGCTATACTTTCTTGCATGGTGTTTTCATCCTCACCTGGTTGCTTTCTATGGCTGAAGATCCAGCCTCCATATCACAGTATTCCAGTCTTAGGAGTGGGCTGGCAAGGCCGGGTTTGTGACATACTTTTGGCTCCCAGAGATATCAGCATCCCAGAGAAGCAACTGCTCCTGGCAGTGCAGCAGGTCTGTTGGGGGCTTTGTCACCAAGGAAAGGGTGACTCCAAGCTCTCTGCTAGGACACCTGTCTCTCTCCCTCTATTGGATTTGCTGTTGTGCATAAAACGACTAAACCATCAAGTAAAAGTAGATGGAAATTCTCTCATATGTTCTAATGAAGCCTATAAAAATAGCAAATAATAACAAGACATTTTAAAAGGAGGTACAAAATTAATTATGATCATTTTCCCTTTCCTCCCCCAGAGTATCAGCTGTTAATCTTGTTCCTCCCACGGGCTAATGATATAAGATCCCTCAAACAACAGGCGAAAGCTAGAGCTGAACCAGAATATTAAAGAAAATGTATTCTGAGAGAGTCATAAAGTTTTACTAAGTAAGGTTGAGTCAGCTGTATTTTTTCTTTTAATTTTACTGAAAGCTGATGACATGGAACTTGTACCTCGCTGCGACAAAGTCTGCATAAATATACCAAGTACTTGTAAATTTTTTTAAAAATGAAATTATGAAGTGAAAAATTCATTTCTCTGACAGTACCTTAATAAAGGCATTGTCAGTGAAAAATATTACTTATATTGTGGCTTGAACACACCTTTGTGGATAGTTTAGTGTAGTCCTATATACAACAAACTATTGGAAGGCTTTTGGGACTCTGCAAAAACAAACACATAAATGAGCATGAGTCATGGCGTGCTTGCTATTTTTCTTTCTTTCGTGAATGATTGAATGCTAAATTTATTATGTGATTTGGTAGTTTATTGCTTTAATTTGTAAGACCTTCTGAGCTGAGTAGATGTGAGGGCAGGTGTGGGATGAGCACTTGGGATGTCAGTGTTGCTGCTTCTGCCATCCAGGGGAATGCGCTGGCCAGGGTATGATGTGGCAGTACGTCCTCATTCTGTCAAGGAATCAATATTAGTATCATTGATAATGAACTCACTGTAGTGATCTTGCAAAAACAGAGACTGATCACATGATGTAAGCAGCCAAAATTTTTCTCTTTTCATTTAGGCAGAATCTTTCCCTTCTGAGGCTAAAATGTTGCCTGGGAAAGACAGCACTTTTTCATTGTCCAATAAATGTTGATGAGATGCCTGTGTTCTGTTTGTAAATGTAAAAATTAAAAAAAATAATAATATTTTTGCTTTCATGAAAACATTTAAAAACTAATATTTGAATAGCTGCATTGAGAACTGATGTTTGGCAAGGATTATAGCTTTCATTGGGAAGGACTTTGGAGAGTTTCACTGGAAATTGGTTTTGATTTGGCCAACATTCTGAGACTTTGAAAAATATAAAATGGATAATGCCCAGTGTGTTTTTTCCACTAAACTTGTATAGATGTATTCATCATGCATTCCAGTGTGGATAACTAGTGGTATTATGAAATAGGAAATGAAACTCCACAGAAACCCACAGCTCTCAGTTTCTGGTAAATCATCTGTTCCATGAGATGTGCACGACAGATTGCTGTGGTGAGGCACTTGGGAGCTGTGCTGTTGGAGGACAGACCTTCCCAGGCTCTGGAGATGTGCAGTATTGCAGGAAAGGGAAGGTTTTGTGATGAAGCTTCAAGAGGGGACCACAATGGTTTTTAGAGGTTCCTCTCTCTGCAGTAAATATTAGGCATGCAGTACTTTAAAAAAGCCAAATTGCATGCAGTGATCTTAACTTTTAGTGCTTTTAATACATATGCTGCATTCAACTGTTTCACTAACCCTGCTTATGAAAAAGCAAGATGTGATCCTTACAGCCACTCTTACTTTTTTTGCACTGTGCTTGGCTGTGCTATGCCTCATACGCCAGCGCAAATGGGCAAATATGTTTGCATACTCTCCCACACAAGAGCCAGCCATGTAATGGTGAGGAGTGTCCCAGGTAAAGCATTCCAGTGTTTACAGGCCATCGGTGTTAAAAGGCCACCTGCATTTTCAGTCCATGTACTTTCTTTAGTCCTGTTTTTGTCTGAGTTATGCTTTGGTCTTAAAATCCCCACTGACTAGGAATTTAGAAACACCATTTTGGTAATCTGTGCTTGTGTTTCTCCACCTGTATTATTCGAATTGTTCTCTTTGACTTACTACCTCTCCAACAAGTGTTTTGTTTTTACAGAGAACAAAACATTTATGCTCCTTTTCATAACAGTCTTCTAAATGTGGCAGCTGTCACTGTTGCCTCCCTGCCCTGACTTTTATCAGCTGCTCGTGCTGCTCATGTTTTCTTGCATTTGACTGCAATTCTTTGCTGTCTGTGATTAGCTCAGATCATCAATTCAGTAGGAAAAAGATGTCCAAAGAAGCCACGTGAGTAATGTTCTCACAAACGAAGCATTAAAGCTGGAATGAATCCACAGATCTATTTTTTACTTCAGTTTTCAGAAAATCCTACTGGTCAGGTTATGGTAGGTGGAAGACACATCCTCTGTGTCTCTTT
>JAWWTY010000106.1:24211873-24408164 GCA_035222235.1 Margarornis squamiger
TATTTTTTACTTCAGTTTTCAGAAAATCCTACTGGTCAGGTTATGGTAGGTGGAAGACACATCCTCTGTGTCTCTTTTTCATGCATAGCGGTGTCTGGTGAAGAAGTCAAGATTGGAACAGTAAGGGTGAATATTTATTTTTTTCCATTTTTTCTTCAATTTGCAGAAAATCCTACTGGTCAAAGTAAGGTACAGGTGGAAAACAGGTCCTCTCTGTCTCCTTTTCAAGCACAACAGTGACTGGTGAAGAATTCAAGACTGTACGTGTAAGTGTGAACCTGGCTCAGAAGTTCAGCGGCTTTCACTCAGGAGCAGAAAACCAGGGATTCCCAGACATGTCTGCTGCATCTGTGCCTCTTTATGTAAAACACAGATAAGTTTCAGGAGTGGAAATCAAAGCTGGGCACCCCTCCATGTGTAACCTCATCAGCTGGCAAGGGGATGGATGCTTTTCTGCAAACATGGATTTAACCTCCAGAAGCTTACTGCAGAAATAATCCACTGGTGCACCCAGCTGACCCAAATCCTGGGGCTGCACGCGAGAAACTGGAGAGTAAATAAGCTGGGGAAGGTAATGCCTTACCAGTTTTGTATCTAGCATGAACATTTCTTGAGTGCTTGCAAGGTCAAAAGCTGACAGGAAGCCAGAGGCCTCAAGGGGAAGGAGGCTGTGTGGAAGAACCCACTGTAAAGATGTGCTTGCAATGACTTGTGGTCTTTATTTGAAACAGAATTAATATCCCCTGGGACTCAATAAGCTCTTTCAATACATTCCTCTTCCCTCTTTATGCAGAGATAGAACTTCAAAAAATCTATATTTATTTAAGACCTCCCAGTGAACTATAAATATAAAAATATTTATTCATATTTTCAAGTGTATCCAGAGAAGAATATTCTCTAAAACACTTTGCAGACTTTCCACACTTCTTTCCGTGAAAAAAATCTATTGTTCTCCATTAGCCATCCCCAAAGACTTCAGTTCCTCTCACGGAACAGCACAGAGCTTTTCACGTGTCAGGGGATAATTTATTTTTTAAATTAATGATCGTAATTTCATTGAATCTAATATTTGAGCCAGGATTTATTATAGTGCAGTCTCTAATTTACGTTCAGCTCAGGTGAATAGTGCCTTACATTTGTCATCATAATAATGATTGATTGGAGGTCTCCTTACAAAGCAGTGGCTCCCATTTTATTCTGAATAGAAACAACTACAAAAAACACTGTTGTACGTGACACTTAAGTGTCATTTTTTTCTGCAGTCTCAGCTGAGGCCAACTGAATCAGAAGGAATAATTTTCTTTATTTCTGAGGTTGTCTTCTGGCCCAGTTTGATGTAAGTGCATCAAATCTGGGACATCCCCCAACCAAACCTTGCATTTCTGGTGTCTGCTACGTATCTGTGGTCTTTGGCTTTTAAACTTCTGATTTTCATGAGCTTAAAACTCACTTCTAGGTAGAACCCTAACCTCAGCAAATTTTGTTATTTTGTGAATTGACTAAGCTATTGCTCACCTCTGCCATAATACTTATCAAGGAAATAAAATATGTCTTATCTATATCATTGTCTTTATATCTGTAACACGACAGCAATCCTCCTTATCTAATTAACTTTTCAAAAAGAAGAAAACAAAACACTTTGTACTTAGAATATTCCTCAGTTATATTTTCTGTCTTTCTTTAGAAGTATGAATTTTGCTTTTTTAAGTATTTATTCAGTATTATTTGTGTCAGCTCTAGGAGTTAAAGTAAGTGCAAGTGGGATATTTGATATTTGTTGTGTGGAAAATAACAATTTACTAAGGAAAGCTGCTTTGTTGATTGCCTGTGTAAACAGAGTAGAAGGACTGGTCTGGTCTGAAGAGACAGCAGACATCAAACATACTTGAGTATTAAAAGTTGTCCCATTGATGTATAAAATGACTTTGAACCATGTTGAAGTGCTCACACCACCCTGCGTATGCAAACCAAGGACTGGTTAAACTTTATAACTGTGCAGAGCACAAAATTTAAAACTCAGTATCTTTTCTGGACCAAGCCTGAAACAATACCAAATCATCCATGGCTTCTACTGAGCTCTAAGTGTTTCTGTGGAGATATTCTAAGAGCATAGGGTGCCTTTAGACCAAGCTGAATCTGAAAAACAAAACTCTTGAGGTCCTTGTTGCTCTCTTGCAATTTATCTTGGATTAAAACACTGTTATATAATCAAGGATTAAAGGCATTAAACCTTCCTAAAAAAATATAAGGATGTAATTTTTTCCAAGTTTCCAGATAATAGATCTGAAAGCATTTTTTGATTGTTTAATTAGAACATATCCTTTGTTTGGTTTGGACTAACTAACCAAGCCATTAAAAGATAAATTATTAAAATCTGAGGGCTTCTCTTCCTTCTTTGGAGATTTGGCATTTGAGAATATGTCACAGGCTGACCATCTTTCTGATCTACTTAAGCTTCAATCAGATTCAAGTGTGGGCAGCTCACTAAACTGCAGTGACATGTGTGGCTCACTTGATCATGTGAGAATTGTAGCCACGGCTTAGTCCAGCCTCTTATAATCCTAGTGACTAAATTTAAAAGGCAAACTTAGGTAGTTACTTGTACTGTAACAGTAAGCTTCTGGTAATTATTTGAATAATTATAAATTCTCTTAGGGTTCAAAAATAATAATTTGAAATATTTAAATTCAGTATCATAAATTTAAAATTAAGCTCTACATTAAAGTTACATTTAACAATTATTAATATTGGTATTAAAATAAAAAGATTATTCCATAAATTCACAAAACAGACCCAATTTTTTTTAAAATAGCCTACATTATATGCTGTAAATGTTAGACTGAAATACAGAATTCATTTGGGAAGAGAGATGTCATAGCATTCACTAAGAATGACTAAGTTATCTAAAGTACAAATTTGTCAGGAGGTGCTTTATAGGAGCTAAACCAGCTAGTTGTGGTTTGAGAGAGAGGCACGCAGGGTACACAGAGCCAGAGAAGACCTGCTCTTGCTTTCCCCAGTGGGAATGATCATAAAACAAGATGTCAGAAATAATTAATGCCCTAAGAAGGTGTGTGGCACTGACAGGGAACACAAACTTCTGGTCGCATTCAGGGAAATGTGAAACAGGACATTCAGATATTAAACTCAGGGTCAAATGCTGTGCTTAGCCTCCTGCAGGCATATGCTGGAAGACACAGGCCATGTGTTTTATATCCTAATTTCTAGCCTGATTCAAGGCTGGAAAAGTTCCTAGAACAATTCAAGCAGCTCATGGAGTTCTAGAGTTTAGAACCTCCCCACTGGCCTTCGTTCTCATCACTGGACTCACTTCTGCCTTCTCCTCTGTGCTTTGTGACTTGTAAGGGCAGGGTGCAGTCAGTACCCATGGACTCACCAGCCTTGGACAAGGACTTCCAGGGCACGCTGAAGATGTCTGATCTGACAACTGTTGTTTTCAAGTGAGTGGTATTCAAGAATTGATTAAAAATCCGATCATTTCTGCAGTGTAATATAAGTGACCGTAGGCAGGCAATTTCTCCCTTGCTTTCCCAGTAATTGCATTTTATTATTTTGCAGCTGTATTTTCCAGGCTTTCAAATAACAGAGAATGCATTCTTATGTTAGTGCTCTGAAAGCCAATTTTGATGACAACTACCTTGCTTGTTGATTGCTGCACCCACAAGGAGGAGGTACTGCCCTTGATGCACAAGGCTAAGGATCAAAAGAGTCAACATAAAATTTGTTATTCTCGGTAAACACTGTGATGTGCTCTTGTGCAAATGAAGCTGCCAGGTCTTTGTTTCCATGTATTTTCTGGTCTTTGCTCCTGGAGAAGTGCACTTAAACTTAGACCTGTCCCAGAGCCACGTGATTTGTTTTACCAGAAACTCTGAAGGAACATAGTTATTTTTCTATAGATGCTCTGCAAACATCAGTGAACTTGCAGGTAGAAAAGAATTAATTTATCAAGAATTAACTGTTTATACTCACCCTCCAAGCATATGACTCAAAGTACTTTGACTGAACTTACCAAATTCTCTAGGGAACTGCAGATAAAGCAGCTGAGTATTGAACTGGTAACAATATCCCACCCTGCAGCTTGACCATGCCAGTACTTTTCTGTTCCTCTTGTCCTGCCTCCATCTGTCAGCCATTATATGCTGGCACTTACTGATCTACTCTTCTCTTAGACAAGCTTATCTTTTCTCATGTCTCTTCTGATGTGTGGCTTTGGTCCAACTTGCTCTTCGTTCACAGCTCTTCTTAATGAACAGCCCTTTCTTTTTTTCTTTCCAGGTGCAGACTAAATGTTTTATGAAAAGGTATGCATCGTATAAATGCTTATTGCATAATTTTGATGGTGAATACTCCTGGTATTCCATATTTATCTCTAGTTTGATATCTGGACCTTGAAGTCATGGTGCTGTAGTCCTTTACTGCTAATGCTCTACAAACTTGACCCTCCAAGTTGAATTTGTCTTGTCTAATCTTGGCAAAAAGTTTTATGTTCAGGAATAAATGTTCTGATTTAGAATCCTGGACTAGATATTCAGTGTGGGAGTGTTTTCTAACTTGAATTTCGTCAGCAGTCCTGGCAATAATCCCACAGGACAAGAGGTTACTCTGCCGTCAGCCCAGCTGTCATCCTTTGCTCTCAAGCTTACTGATAAGATGCCATTTTCACCAAGAAAGACGCTAAACAAGTATTTAAATTAACTTATCTTACACAGCCAAATACATTGTGATCTACTGAGAGATGCTTACATTTTTTTTAAAAAAAATAAACCCCCTCAGAAAACAGCTTGTATTTGTTAACTATTTCAGTGAACAGCAAGTGCAAGAGAGCGGGCTAGATTAGTCCTGTGCATTAACAGAGAAAGGGAGAGGAAAGCACAGGGACTGATATCATTGTTTCAGCCTGTACTTTAAGTAATGTCACATTTGTGGTGAAGAGATAAGAAGTGACTAGTCTGAGGTACCCTCAGGGAGCTGATAAGTGAACTACTGGAACAAATGGAATGAAGATTATGAGACTGGGAGGGAATAAAATTAAGACTGATAACATATGAAGTCTTGCAGCTATTTCTTCTGTCTCCCAAAGATTAATTTTAGCAGGGGATATTTTTTAGAATGGTTTAATAACGAACAGAGCTTTGTGGTTTAAAATGTTGGCAAAGGGCAGAATTTATCAAATGACTGCAACATGGAGGTCATGAGAGCTGAGGATTGTATTGGCAAATTGCTATTAAAGCAATTTTCTTGCAAACTGAGGAGTGGTAAATGTATTTCTGGTTCACAATCAGTGAGCAAGAGGAGATACACACTGTGGCGTGTTTGATTATGGTCAGGCACTTATATTTGTTTTAAAATTGTGGATTCCAGTCCTTGTACTTTGCTCTGTGAGATGCTTACAAGAAGGTTTGTGAAGTGTGTGATTTCTGTATAGCAGGAGATGCTGAACAAAGGAGGCCCTGAAAGACAATGATGTTGCTCAGAAGGGCCAGTGGTGACAGAAACTTTATAATTTAGCCATAAGATATTGAACTGAGCTGAGCTCAAACAGGCTTCAGACTTACTCACACTAACCTCTACAAAGAAGTAAGATGGCTGCTCTTTTGATTTAGTTGTATCAGATACACTGCAGTGAGAAATGCCTCTCCACCACCAGAGATTCAACAGAACTCAGAGTAAAGATCAAAACAAAGTAATGGGGTCTATAAACCAAATAAACAGGATTTGTGTGGGAATTGAGTGAGATGACATTCCCCTGTTCCTACTGCAGAATACAAATATATGGGCAGAGGAAAGGAGGAAGAAGGCTGCTCTCTGTGGTCTTTATCCTATCTCCTGTACTTCTCCCCCTTTTTCTTTTTTTAACAATGTGTAGTCTTGTCTACTGCCATTTTTCCTACACAAATGCTTGACATTCTCTATCTCTGCAACACTTCTCCCTGCTTATCTATTTAAGCCCTTCCAAACCAATTGTCTCACATCCTCCTCTACCTCAAACTGCTTGTTTCCCTTCTCCTATTCAGAAAATTCCACCCATATGTTGATGATCAGTCTGGAGTCCTTCAAGAATTTTCTCAGTGTAGCCATTCACCTTCCAGGAGTCACAAGTTTTATATTTGGAATAGATCCTAACTCTCATCCCTGCTCTCAATGCAGCCAAGTCTTTCTCTCCCATCCAGAAGCTATCTGCTATGGCTCATTACAGGTTATCAAGCCTGCGGAAGGTAAAGAAAATAGAAGAATATTTTGAGCTCATGAGGCTCTTCTGAATTTTCTACTGACTTGCCTATTTCCCTGGAGCACACCCATGGAACAGGTACAGCTTAAAGCCCTGGTAACCTGAGCACAAGAAAGTATTTGCACAAGCTGGGCCAGCCCAGGATACCTCTCAAGGGGGTGTTAAGGTTCTATTCCCTTAGAAGCTTTTATTTAAACTTGAGTAAAGGTTGTTTAGATAGCATCCTGCAGCTAAAATGAATGTAAAATCAAATAGTATGAAAAAACCCCACTCAATTAATATGCAAAGGGAGGGAAATTAGAGGTAACAATTCTGCAAACAGCATCTAGTCCACCATTCACTTGCCCATCGAATCCCACTTACATAGGTATAATGACCTAAATATGTCTCCCTCAGCTTTTGGCCTTCTTACAGGATGCTGTGTTTAGGAATGATACTCCCAGGTTCAATGCCCCCACTGAGACTCTCCAAACCACATGCCGCTCTCTCACATCCTGGTTTTCCCCTCCCTTTCCCTGCTGTGGTGGGATGGAGAGGAGAATTAGAGGCAAAAAAGGCAGAGCTCATGGGTTGACATAAGAAAAATTTACTGAAAATAACAATGCGATAAGGAGAAGAACAGTACCGGCAACAATGCTAAAGGCAGAGGGTATAAGCAAAGAAGCAATTCACATGGAAATAAAACTCCAGATAACAGACAATAGTGGATGGCTCCCTCTTCCACATTTTCTAGACCAGAAGGAACCTCTTCTTCCTGGAAGAGAGTCCCTTTCCTCCTCCCCCAGCAATGACGTGAGGTGGTATAGAATAACCTCCAGGTCCACGCCTCCTCCCAGCTACTGCAAAAAATTAACCTTATCCTGGCCAGCATCCTTCCAGCATCCCTGAGGTGTAGTCCTGGTCATTCTTTGTATTTAAGTGCATGGCTTAAGTCTAATCTCCTCTAAGATGAAATGGCAGATGAGAAGGGTATCACAGCTCCATCTCATGTGCCTCAGGAAGGAATACATACTGTGTTTTCCTGCCTATGCTTTCTGTGACTAGTTTATTGGAACCAGAAATTCATGGCTTCAAGAAACGGGCTTTAAGTTTCCCGTATTTAAAGATATGAATTGTGTCAAAATCAACAAGCTACTGTTTTGATAGGCATTTGCTTCTTTGATTTTTATTGTCTGATGGGTCTCTGTTTTTCATAGAATCATAGAATGGTTTGGATTGGAAAGGACATTGAAGGTCATCTAGTTCCAGCCCACTTGCTGTGGGCTAGACCATGTTGCTCAGAGCCCAATCCAACCTGGCCTTGAACACCTCCAAGGATAGGGCAAAGAAAAGAACCTTGACTGACGATGTTATCAAAATCAATGTTTTTCAAACATTTTTCCTAAAGTTTTCAAGTGGGCCTTTGGACTCAATGTAAATGTTGTAGTCTTATGGACAAGGAACTTAGTCAACTTTCATAGCCTCTTTAGACCTATTTCAGAGATCCCCAAAGGACCACTTGGTCAATAGCCACTTGGGTCAGCTTCATATTATTCATGTGGCTTTTGTTATTCTTAAGGATGAAACATATATATATATATATATATATATATATATAATGTTTTGACTGCTTTGTTCATGTGGAAACAATGGAGGGTAGATGTTCTTTGCTTTCAAAGACAGACATCCCAGGCATCCCTGGTTAGTTATGACAGCCCTTGCATTGATGGGAGTGGCTAAATCTTGTGCTATCCTGTGACACCAAGTGGTCTACAGTCCCTTTGCAGTCCTCTCACAGAAAAATCTTTCTCTCTGAATCCGGCTTGTGCATCAGGCAGAGGAGAGAGGAGTTTAAAGTGTCAGGGGTTGGAAAAAGGTGTTGGAATGGCTTGCTTAAAGATTTTCATGTACAGTATGGACTGAACCCACTCCTTTCATAATTTAAACTCCCACTGTCTGCAGAATGGAGCTTCTGTGCCAATATCTGTTAAATGAATGGGCAGAACAACTAAAGGCTCATGTACGCAATTTCTTGCTTTTTCTGTACTGCCACTGCCAGAATCTGTCACTTTAAGAACCTTACAGTAATCCTATTCCTCTCTTTTTGTAAAGTATGTTTATATAAAGCCCCACTCACAGCAGTGACTCAATCAAATGACTTTGTGGACAGATAAATAAAGAGGATGCAACAGGAATATGTTAAAAGCAGTCATTAGCATGTACTTCACATCAAATAAAAAAGTACTGCAATTAATCATAAGGACATAATTTTTCTTAACCCCATTTTAGTTTGCTGTTTTAAGTGCAATTTTGCCACACACCCACCCATGTCTATTTTAATCAAACATTTCGTACTGATAGGTAAATTAAAGTCATGTAGGAACAGAGCGCTGAGATATGCGCTAGAACAAATAAAGGGCTGTTAGACTGCTTGTTCCAGAACTACAGTGTACCCGGTAAAAGAGAAAAAGAAAAAAAAAGAAAAAAGGTAAATTTTTAATTGAATAAAAGGACCTATGGATATTCCAAATCTGTCTGACAAAAGTTCAAAGTAACATAATGTCTTTTCCATTAACCATTTGGTGTCTTCCGAACATCTACAAAACAGTGGACAAATTTAGGATTCCCATGCAGACAGAAAGTGCTCTGATCACTGCTCATCTCTTGTAAGCATCATTGATAAGGAAGAAGTAATTTCATTTAAATACAAATAGTTTTGTTTAGCTGGCAGATTCTTCTTTTATAACCATGTGACAGGGTCACTTGTGTCCCAGCAGTCACTTTAAAATGGCATTGATCTATTGAGGTTCTTGGTGCAGATCTATTATCTGTTACCTGAAGTTGGCAGCTACTCTTTGCTTTGAACTGATTTAGATTTCAGAGAGGAAATTATCCATATGAGCAATAGTGAAATTGGAGAGAATATGTCTTGGCATCAAAAATTAAAAAAAGCATTTCTGCAAGCTGTTTCACAATGTCACTTGCCCTCCTACTGTTTCCTGTGCTTGGTATTCCCTCTCGGTGAGTATGCCATCCACCTGCATGTACCTGCTGAAGCATCACTCCAAACTGTGCATCATCTGAACTTTCGCTAATGACCAAACACAAATGTAAATTGTTCTTGCTTTTGCCAACAGTCTAGGAAAGCCCCTCTGTTTAAATCAAACAGAAACCATTCCCAAATTACTTAAGCCTATGACATTTCCACCTGCAATGGAACATGCAGGGAAAGTGTTGCCAATATTGGTATTGTTGACACCACAATATAGTGCTGCAGTTCAATTCACATCCACCTCCCTTCTTTTTTTCTTCTGGAAAGTATATTTGTTACACCTTCTATGATGCTCTTTTCTGGTCTGTTGCATTCCATCTTGAACATATGATTATTAAGATTACTGCTTTTAACATATTGATGAATACCCTAAACTAAGTTATTCAGCGGGCTCAATTTAAACTTTTTCAAGAGTCCTTGCTGAAATGTTCAAAATACTTATTCTAGTGAAAACATCAAGGTAAGTAACCTTCTGAATAAAAGATAAAGGGGGAAAAAAGTGAGCTTTCCACTTGAACAGAAATTATGTTTAAAGCTATGTGCATCTGAATGAATAACAAATCTGTTTCAGAAATTCACTTTCCTTCAATTACTCAAACTGTGTCATGCCAAGGTCCATCTAACCCTGCAGTGTATCTTTGATGCAAACTGTAACTAAAACTTAAGGAAAGGTATGAGAACAAGGGAGGCAGAGAGTGATAAGCATACCAAGACTTCAGCCTTGAAAATCCGGATGGTAACTTTCTGAAATTGTAACAAACAAGGATTTCATGTTCATATTAGTGCCCAGTAGATGAACCAAAGCTCAGAGTTTGCAGCATTTGGTTTGGTTTGTTTATGCGAAACAGATATCCAGCATTACCAAAAGAAAACAGCAAAAGGTTGACACATCTTTTCCAAAAAACCCTGAGGTTCAGAGGCTATCAAGTTTTGCCTTTATAGATTGTAGGAAAAAGCACTGCAGCCCCTAGAAGGTTAATGTCAATTATTATTAATATGAACTGAATCTACTTTGAAACCAAATTCTTTGTAAATTAGAAGACCTCAGACTGTTATCCAAATTTACTAAATGTAGAGCATCTTCTATAGGCATGTCTGATTTAGAATGTTAAAAGTGTTGTTTGATTTGTCTCTTGCTGCTCCTGCATGCATTTGTTCCCTTGTGTAATTTTTTTGATTAGAACCATTCTGAAGAGTCAGGAATTACAACAATGCAGCTGTTATCTGTTCAGTCTTGAAAC
Source organism: Margarornis squamiger (assembly GCA_035222235.1). Taxonomy (NCBI): domain Eukaryota; kingdom Metazoa; phylum Chordata; class Aves; order Passeriformes; family Furnariidae; genus Margarornis; species Margarornis squamiger. The sequence goes on from JAWWTY010000106.1 coordinate 24,222,399, forward strand.
AAATGGTCACAGTGAATGATTCTACTTTTCAAGCCCTAGGATGTAGGATATTTGCACTGGCACATCCATGCCATATGTTTTTCACTCATAAAATATCCAGTCTAAGTGGACTCAAAGCTTCCAGTGGGTGTGTGATGGTTGCCTTCCTTGAGCTGTCTGTGATGGGTTGCTGCCCCTTATTAATCAGTAGCTGTGTGTGGAGACAGGATTTGATGAGGTGATCTGGCTTGAGCTGCCTCTGCTGTGTAGTTCACTCTAGGCACTGGGTTTGAGTTTCATTGGGCTCTAGTGATGCAGGTAATTCACTTTGCCTGGCAGTCGACTACACCCAGGCTCAATTAGGGAGCAGATGGCTGCCACCTAATCCTGGCAGGTTATATCATGCTACAGGGTTGCAGAAGGATTCATCCCTTAACTGGGTGTAAAGAAATCCACGCTTCCTTGAAACTTAAAGCTCTGTTCGGCTCTGGAGAAAGCAGAACCTCCACCACGTGTACGTAAGCATACACACATCTGTATTGTGCCATTACAGTCCCTCCAGCAAAGTTTCTGCCTTTAAACCCTGCTAATCAAGTTTTGCCTCCTTCAAAAGGTGTATTCTAGTTCCTAAATCTTCCCCACGGGTGAACTATTTCCATGATGCATCTGCATATGCCAAGGCACCTCCAGGTCTTTTTTATCCCTTGTAGCTTGCGTGTTGCCAGGGTATCTCAAGGGGCTGGAGATAAGGGTGACCCTTATCCATGGGGTGCAGTTCCAGAGCATGCAGTCACTGCAAGTGCTGCTTCAACAAGGTTCACTGGCAGCCCCTGGCACTGTGAGTGGTCTGGTGTCCACATAGAGAAACCCAACAGCAGCAAAAGAAGGCAAGGCTGAGACATAGCTACAGGGTACACCCAAAGAGTTCACACTGGAGGCAGGCTACTCAGAGATTAGGGTCAAGACAGGGCCAGAGGTAGGGCTGGAGACTGGCACAGCGGCAGTGTCACCACACCATGGACTGATAGCCTCAGACTGAGCCGAAATGACACTCCTGGGCAATAGACAGGGTGGGGGGAGGCCCAAAAGTTACTAAGAAAGGACGGTGAGGTCTATTAGCACAATGAGGGTCCTGCTATCCATGCCCAAATCATTAGTATGGGAAATAACATTTGGTATATTTGTATTTCTTTTAAAATGGTATCAAAAAGTTATAAAAAACTCACTGTCAAAACCCAAGGAGTATATTTGACATTGCAGAGCCCCAATTTTGAGCTCTAATTTTGAGCTGCTGACCAAAACTCCTGAGCAGGAGTCAGTGCCCTGGGAAAGCAACTCTGAAACATGACTGGGGTGATGACATAGCCCTGCAGTAGAGGTCCCAGTCTGTGTGAGAGAGCACAGCTCACCAGTATGAGGTGGCAAGCAGGGCTGCAGAGGACATGTCTCACCTCCTTACCACAGTGTGGAAAGTAGCAGATTGCACTTGCAAAGGTGTTTGGGACAGTGAAATGAGTGATGGAATAGACAAAAATGGAATTGTAATCAACAGGCATTGACAAACAGTTCAGTGCCTCAAAGAACTAAGAAAACTTGGAATAAGAATACCGATAAGAGAAAATGAAATGAAAACCATGTAATCTTTTAACCACCAGAAAATTTCCTTTGTAAGCTCTAACTTGTAAGGAAAGCAAAAGGAAAGGAGAGATCTAAAACCAGTCCTGCTGGTAGCTCTGCTATTTTCTTTTTTTAAAGTTTTTTTTAAAAAGGTCAGAATTCTTCTCAGGGCTACAGGATAGCTATGCTGACTCTTCAACATGTCCTGGAGGACATGAACCCAGACCTGCACAAACAGAGAGGCATGTTCCCACTCCCTGAAATTCTAACATGGGTGCAAGGAAAATGAGAATTCTGATAACCACCTTATCTTTACTTGTTTTTTATAGAATTTTCTGTTCTTTGATGTTTTGGTTTAAGTTGTAACAAGCTGGAGTTGCAGAGGTATTATGATTTTGCAAAACTCTGGTGGCTCCCCTATATAACAGATGTTGGAAGCAATAGAAATGAAAACTTGTACCAAATGCACCAAGACATCTTGATTAGCAAAACATTTTTCCATAAACAGGCTTATATTTTAAAACATTTGAAACCATCTAATTACCACCGAACAGCAGAATGAGTTCAGGATGTTGGGAGGATCTGGAAGGCTGTTATTTTACAGTAAATGGCTTTAATCATCCTGATAACAGAGCTGTGCTTTGTGCATAAAAATCTTGTTTCCTTTTTTCTTCCTTCACCAACATGTTCCCTATCATCTTTCTTCCTGAACTCAAGCCACAGAGGATGCGGACAGTCATGTTATATCCCATTTGCTCTGTCTGCTGATTAAACAGGAAAGATTAGGTTAATGTCACGTTACCCTTTTAAAAATCATTGCTTTTACAAGTGTTTTGTATTTTAAAGACACTCACCCTTTGAAAGAGAGAGGTTAAAAGAGCATAAAATCAATGTAAGGAGCACTTGGAATTATGCATAGTCCACATTTTTATCTATAAATCAAAAAATGCTTTCATTTTGTATTGTATCTTGCATTCTCCCACAGTCATAGCCGGATACTTTGGAACGGATCATCATTCATTGTCTCAGATGTGGATTTGGCAAGGAGCTGAATTCTATGAGTCTTAACTCTGCATGGTTTGCTTCTGTCAGAAAGACGAGGTTCACAGAGAAACTTAATTGTGATAAAAAATTTTCAGTAGCTATTGAAAGTCAGTTGGATAGACGCTGAATATTTTTTGCTTACTTGATAGAAATGGTTCACAAAAGTTGCTCACAAAAATGATGTAAATTTCATAACCACTGATTTCATTGGATTGTTGTCATTAACCTGCATTTATGCAAAACCAACGAATACTTTCTTGACAAGGTTTGCCTTACTGTGGAAAGGCACATCTTCCCTGGGCTTTCAAATCCCTTCATGCTGACTGTTTCATGCACCCCAGTGAGCGGGCAGCTGGGGATCCTGGTCTCTCTGCAGGGAGCCAAACCTCTCCTTTGTCTCAGGTCTTGCTGTTCAAGATGTGTTGATTTTGAAGGAGATTGAAAGTAATGTGAGAGGAAGAACTTATGCACAGGAGGCTTAGGTGCCAGGTGCTGGGTAAACTATAGCTTTGTCCACGTGCTTCCTTCATAAAGAATGTTTCTGTGGCACCAATTTCTGTCATTGTTTACTTGCTATTTTCATTATCAAAGTTGGCAGTGTTTTGAAACGCACACAGGTAAGTCTGAAGGCAAATCCCAAAAGAATGTCAGAAAGCAGAGCCTAACAGATTGCTTTGCCTTCATAATCTACTCTTGCAAATAAATGTGTGTGCTGGAATTGACTAATTGCTTCCTTTCCAGTGTAAGCACAATTATCCATTGATTCATTTTTGTCAGGCAAGTTCCAGGTTGCTCTACGTTTCATGGTTTCTCCTAATAGAAAAGGGAGTTTTATCAGTCATATGAATCACTTCACTAGGTATTTAAGAGCAAAAAAGCTGTGGGAGGGCACAGTGTGTCAGGACTAGCCAGAAGCACCCACACTGCAGTTGTGGACACCTTTCTGGCACAGATACAAAGGAGATGCTGCTGGGCAGGCAAAAAGAGAAAAGGAGACTCCTTCCTCTGCTGTGGCATTGGCTTTCCAGAGCTACTTAACAAAGAAATAGAGAAGAAGTGTTAATACAGTGAATGTCTGGTTAACTTTTTTATTTTCAGGTGCTCTTTTTCTCTGTAGATCAGAACTGAAATGTACCAGTGGAGCTTCTTGGAGAGTACCGGGCTATTTCCCAGGACCTCAGTGTGTTTTTTCTCAGTTACTTCTATAGAAGCAAAACAGGCAAGAAATTTGATGTGGTAGAAATCTAGCTGGTAACCTCTATATTTTGTTTTCTAATATTGTGTATATGACAAAAAGTTTCCTTCTGTAGAGGCTTAATGTGTTGGGATTTTTTAGGTATTGTTCCAAATGATGCAATAGTTAGAACTTGATGTTACAGATAGAGTTTCCTATTTAACCATCAAGTGCATTCCTATGGCCTAAAATCTCTCTTGAGGAAGAACACTTTTAGTGTGCTTGTAAAAGACATCCAAAAAACCCAACTGGTTGTTTCCAGCAATTAAGTTACAACTATCAGGGAACTATGCCCACTGTGAACAAATGCTAAATAATTGTGGTAATTGACTATTGTGTGAACCTCAATAGAATTGGATAGGACTTGATAAAATGCCATGACATATCTTGAAATTTTTCTCTTGAAATTGATTCTAGTGTAGGTTATGAATTAATTGCTTTATAAAGAAGTACAGAATGCTACACAGTTTTTGCCATAGGGGTCTCCCAGATCAGGTATAGAACATCCTACAGTGTAGGTACTGTAGGTACTGACCACATGCAGTCTTCAAAATCTACCAAGTACAGAGATTTAGTAGTAAATTAGTTTACTGTTAAACCTTCTACAGTTCTGTTGTTATTTTTATTTTTCCCAAGTATTTATGAGGATCTCTGAGGCCCCGAACCCCAGGGACTTGGGGACACAAGAAAACTGCTGTTGCAGGTTATACTGCAAAATACAGCCTGAGAAAGTGAGCTGGAGCCTGTCAGATGGGGACTTAGCATTGCTGGAATTTTGAGGACTAAAGATGTTTTAACTAGAGCACCTTTCATGTGTCCTATATAAATCTAGGAAAAATTAAGGAAATAAAAAAGAGAATGGGAGAGTTTCCTCTTATGATAAATGTCTCTGTAAGGCCTCCCACCCACATTGCAGCCAGAGGCAGCTACATCCAGCCCTGTCTACAGCAGTCCTAAAATGTGTGTCCAAGCACAGCTGTGAATAATATTTTTAGATGTGCACAGGAAGACCAACTATTCTGCATTGTGTGGCTGGAAGACTATGAAAGGTTCTGGGATGTCACAGTAAATCCAGAAGGGATACTTTCAGCACTGTGAAACATTTAAAGTTCCGAATATTTTAGAGGTTTTATAATGCAGTGACAAAAAATATCACTCAGACTAGGCAATCTTGATGGAAATATTTAGTCTTCTATCATGTGGGAAACAGACTGCAGCTCTTAAATTCTGCTCTGCAAATTCAGAATCAAAGGGTAATGATTCTCCATGTGGGATAAAATTCATCTAATATACACAGTTGCTGAGGGGAATGGTTAGGAATTAGGAGAAGTCCTTGCAAGGCTTCTGAACTCTAACTTTTTACTGTATTAGTGATATTGTTTTAACAGAGATAATTCAGTAGGTAAAACAATACTGTCCCTAAAATGGGCATTCTTCATTTTTTCCAGTGCTTTGGACTTTCTCTTGTGTTAGGCATATTATCCTAAATTCAACCTTGTCATAAATTCACTGGTGTGAGTGGAGCAGTGTGAGGGATGTATCTATATGCCAGTTTGCAGCCACAGCACATTATAAAACCCTTGGTAGCAAGCAGGACTGTTTGGACTGTGCAATCTGGTGGTTTTCCGGAGTCGCATCCTGTTTAAACTGCCTGCAGACAAGGATGGGTAAGAAACCTCCTGTTTGCATGATTGTGCTGTTTGGGTGTTCATTGCGACACCAGAGTCTCTTAATTACTCCGTGATGCTCAGATTTTATCATGGTTATGTGCTCTAATGGACTTACAAAAAATACTGTATTTCAAGAATGCTCATGATTTACTTTCACAACCACAGCTTAATTAAGCTATATTAACTTTAAAAAAACCCCAAACCAACCCACAGCAGTCTTGAACAATATACTTATGTATTTTTACTTTGCATGAAATATATTCCTATTTTGTACCAGTATCCTACATTTTAGCACTTTAAAAAAAACAATTACTATATGTATATGTTTGCATACACACTTGATAAGATGGCACTGAGTATGTAATGTCTGTTAATCATGATTAACCTTTCCAGACTGCCCAGAACAGAAAACAAGTGACACCAATTATCCCTCTGCAATTCCTGTGCCAGCATCTATATATATACATAGAGAGAGAGAGGTAAGGATGTGATTTCCACCTTTATTGTACTATGGTCTATTCTTTTTGTTCCTCACTCCATTTCTTGCCTTAAGTTCACAAAACAACAACAAAAAAAGCAACCCCACAACTATTAGGTTGATTTAGATATTCTTAAAATATGCTTCAAGTAATTTTATTTCAGATTACTAGTGTTAGCCACAGGTATATGAAAACTTCCATGTTAAATAAAAAGTTGGGAACTGCAAGACTTTCATAAACTGGCAAAGGTGCTGCCACATGTAAATGTTACCTCACTCCTGCTGCCTAGAGCCTGTCTCTGCTGCGCTGTATCTCAGGGCTTTGAAAACTATGTTGTTTTTTTTCCACACTTGGGAGCACAGCAGCCCAAATTTAGTCATAAATCTGGCCCGTATGTAGCAGGAATGCTTCTCTTCAAAACCAGTGAAACAAGACCTTGGGGAGGAAGGAATGAGTAAATGACATAGCAAATCTGCACTTCACCTGAGGTGGCAGGAAGAACGTGCTCCCTGTCTGTTGGAAGGAGCTATGGGAGACGATTGTGTGCAAATGAGTTCAGGGATGTCAAATCTCCAGGTGGTAACTGTGACAGGTGAGAGGAGCCCTGACTCACAGAGAGCCCTGGCTCTTTCTTACTCTGCTGATTCACACAGAATAATTCATTACCCACATCTGTCCTTGACTGTCATAAACAAGCCATGGGCTGACATTTTTTGCATCCTTCTCTCCGCTTAAGAGACTGTATTTTGAGTATAATTAATTTTTTGCATGACACCTTCTTTTTTTAAGGGCAACAGGTCAAGAAATAAGATTCTAATGTGAATTTGTTTATTCATTTAGCATCTAGCGCATCCAAATATATCCACTTGAGAGATAATCCATATGTTGTTACACAGAAGAATTTTTCACCTAAGGCTTGATTTGGTCACTGAATTTTTTTTAAGGTAGTTTTTATATTCTGTTGTTTCACTTATTTGTCTTACTAGAACAAGGATGTGTCAAGACAGTGCAGGAGATGATGTTCTCTCTCTTTACAAAAAGGATGTGAAAAAAATTTCCCATTTTTCCCTAAAAAGATATATTTTATTGATGATTTAAAACATAGATAAACTTGTGGATGTGATGATTATTATTCAAATAACAAAAGAGCACCTATGCTTGTCCAGTGGCTTTTGAAGACATGTACTGCATTTTGCCACAATGATAGAGACATCTGGGTCACGTATCTTTTAGTGACAGAATTGTGGGCCGGTCTCTTATAATTTGAGGAGTAGTGATACACTGGATCAGTGATGAATAGTGATGAATAGCATTGAGAACTGTCTTGTTGGAGTGCCACTGTGGTGTCCATATGGGGATATTTCCAAGTCTGTAAGCAATGAACACACAGGGAGATACTTTAAATATATGGTGACATTTAGGACATCAGAGACTGTGGATTTTTCACCTCTTTCACCACTCTCTGCAGTGCAGAGAGATGAGTATTGCAAAGTGTGGAAAACTAAAATGACGACATTTGGATTTAAGTCATTCCAACAACCACAATTATTACTGTGAGATAGACAGAAGTTACCCCACCTGCAGACAGCCCAGGCAAGATCTCAGAAGAGAAGTGCTGCAAAGGCAACTTAGGCAGAATAGCCATTCAAGGGTTTTTGTTTTTTTTCTTTACAAACTTCCCAGGAACTTGGCTGACATTTTGAAAGTGGAGAAGAGCAATATTCATTGTGCTGTGCCAAGGGCAAGCTACCGTGTTTCCAAGGGGCTAAGCTACAGTCCTGAGTGTTGTTCACTAGGAAGGGGAAATTTTTCTCTCCCAAACAACTGCAGAGTTTCCAGCCTCAAAATTTTCTTGACTTACACAGAATATGAAAAGGTATTTATATAATATAAAACTTTTCATCCTAAAACTTAATCTTAAATTTGAGGGGTGAGAAGAATTAAGTTCTTGATTTTTCAAAGGTATCTGAGTTTGGCTCTCAAAATTTTACTCTTGCTCTTTCATCTGCATACAATTATTTCTAGAAATGCATATAATTTCTTTCACTGGTTGAGAGCTAAGTATGCATTTGTTGGCACAACTAGATAATTATCTATCCAAGTAATATAAAACAATTGTAAAGATATTTGCTGCCCACTTCACTCTACTCAAAAGTACCATAAAACTAAGGGAATGTGAGGAATGAGGTTTGGATTCATCTTTGAACAAAGCGGAGACTTCTAGAAAATACACTTTAATTACATTCCTCCTCTCGTTGGAAAGGTTGTACATCAGGAAAAGTCTTTTGAGTCTTTTCTGTGGCAGAAATATAGCCACCACATAAAACCTGTAATAAGAACTGTCAAATATAACAATTTTATGACGTCTGTTCATCATCTGGGCAAAGAAGCTTTCCTTAGTGAATGCATTGATCTGACAGACAAGGACCAAGGAAGAAGCAGCACAAAAGTAACACCACAGCTTCACAGGAGTACAGAGATGAATATTTGAAAGACAGAGGCACAAAGAGGCTTTACAGTTTTGCAGTTGTTTTGTCATTGCTGGTGGTGAGAGGTTGAAGGTGGATGATGACTGTGAATTCAGCCAGGAGGACTGAGCAGGGCTGAGAGCCCAGAGCATATGGCCCAGAGAGACCAAGGAAAAGGGGGCTCTGAAACACTGGTTATCGAATACCTTGCTGAGGGTGTGTAAATCAAGAAGCATGCTGTTGAAATTTGGGTCCTTGGATTTGTTTTAAAAAAAAAAGTGGGATTACAACAGACTCCTGTAGATTATCCATTTATAATAAGTGGAATAAAATGGCAAGGAGCTTGGAAAATCACATAATTTTCTCTCTCTCCATGCTGAAATATAGCTGTAGCCCCTCTGTGGGTGGTTAAGAGAATAGAGAATATCACAGACATGATAGATATCTTACTTTTTTTTTTTTTTAAGCAAACTTTCCAGGGGCTTAGAGACATTATTATTAAAACAGTCAGGACCTGACTGCTGCATGCTCCCACTGACATCGGCCAAACCTGCCAAAGTGGTTATGCTCCAGTAGGATCAGGTCCTTCTGGCTGTGCCTCCAGTTGTTTACACAGGTGTAAATTAAGTGTGAATCTACTGTGGCCAGTACAGGCATTAATCATCATGTCAGCCTAAAAGAGAGTTGCCTTCAACCTTCCATTGAACTCTCTGAGGTTCCTACCCCGTGGTAAATGTACCATACCAAAAGTGGTGTGGTAATGCTCCTCACACACCACAGCGCCCCTTCCCAGGCATGCAGGTGTCTGGGAGCTGCTCCATCAGCACTGGACCTTTAGGAAACTGCTCCATGCTTTGTGCTTTGTGCCTTTGAGGTGCAGTATTCTGGTTGTCACTCATGTGGTTGGGCTCAAAATATGTCTGCCAAAGCTAATACCTGAGACTTTTCTTTCTCTCCCACGAACTTATTATTTCACATCTGGTAATGCCAGCTCACAAGGAGCTGTGGTTCAGCTCAGAGCATGTAGCATTATCTCCAGAGGACAAATTAACTCAGCAACAGCTCCAAGGCAGTACTGGCCCTGGAAGGCAACGATGCATTAGCTCCCAGGAAAGAAGCCTTAATGCCTGTTGTAAGTCAAGATTTAGATGGTAAAATGCACTACTAGTTACTACAGTAAAGTATGCGTAGGAAAATATTATGGATCTATGGGAAGATAGTAGGGGTTATAAGAAGAACCTATTATTGTAGCTGTCTTTTTTCTTTTTCACTGAATTGTAAAACAGTCAGTTATTTGAGCTTATTGTTAACTGTTTTTTTTATTGACATCAGTAATACAGATTATACAATAAGGCTGGAAGGTTTTGTTCATCTTTAAAATACTAGTCAAAACTGAAGTTCATACTGAGAAGCTGACACAATGTTTGTAAACAGACACACAGACATAAAGGGAATTTACTTGCACTTAAGTGGGTCTTGAGAAAATAACTGCTTTCTCTGTCTCCTTTTTATGATGAGTTCTGCAAGGCTGCCTAAAACAAAGTATATATATATAAAAAAAGGAGAGATTTCACTCTTCATGGCTGGTGACTTAACAGTTTTGGGTATTCAAGGTGAGTGGAGCTTTATTATTATTTTTGGTGCCATTAAGAATGTAAACAAGGGCAAGGATACAAGCCATAGGCTTCACCTGGAGCAGACCACTAATTGTTCTCTGTGTGTTGGAGCAGTTTGCAGCTGTTTTGTGGGGAGGAGGTGTGAGTGCCTGTGCAACACCAAGGAGTATGCAGGAATCCTCTTGGGATGCTGTGAGTGAGCCTGAGGCACCAACACTGTCATTGTGCGCTGCCCAGGTGAGGTCTGAAACCTCTCAGCAGGTGACAGGAATGGATAATGTCTATTACTCTTTCACATTTCAATATAAATATTGAAGAAGTAACACTGGATAAACAAAGGTGCCTATTTTGTTCTGTGATCTCAATAAATATGATGCTTCATACTTTTAGTCACGGAATACACTATTCGGCAGGGATTTTGTTTTGTACTAACGAAACTTCATCAGATCAAAAGTTCTGGATTAAAAAAAGTGTCTAGGAACAGGAACAGAATCTTGCAAGTGGTGTTATGAATAAGTTTTTTACATTCATATTTTAAGGCTCTTCACACGTTTTCTTTGGAAAGCTCAAGTTTCTATTTTGAGGGCTGAATTTGTATTTTAATGAATCAGAAAGTGTGAAAGCAATATGAAAATAAGTTGTTAAGTCTTGGGAGGAACCATAATTCAGAACGAGCTATCGATAGAAAATTGCTTTCAATAGGCTACAGCTTTGCAAAAATTGAAGGGAGGAAGGACAGCTAGATTATAATCCACATAAACATAGTTATTCTAAGGCTGTACAGTGCCTACCTTTGTCCTCAGAAAAGTGATATGAATGAAGGCTTAATATTTTCTGTGTTAGATAAACTTCTATCCATGTATTTCACAATTAGCATAAAAATGTAGAATGTATACATTACTAATTAATATAAAGTTCCTAGTAAAAATTAGAAAAAAAGTAATTTGAGTGACTAAATTGAGTGATCAGTGCCTGACATGCATCCATTTTGAAACTTTGGATGCTACAGATTGCATAGACAATGCAACACTAAAAATAATTTTGATTTAGGAAATTGTGGTTTTTTTACTCTTTCAATTGAATTACTGAAGTGATCTCTTTCTTGTTTTTCTTTTCCATTATGGGTGTGCTAAAGGAGGGTTACCATTATGGTTTTACTCAAAATATAAGACTGAGAAATGAAGAAGGTGGGCTTTTGTAACTTCAAGCATTCACTTGGTGCAGAAGTTACAAAGACTTAAATGCAACAATAAGAATAAAATCAATGTTCAAAGAGGATAAGCAAAAACTGGTGGTGTAGTTTGGCCAGGGAGCCACATGGAAGAAAACAAAAGTGCAATTCATAAATGCAATTATTATGAGGGGTGGTAGCAGTGTTGCAGAGCTAATGTTTTCCTTTTTAAGGCAAATATAATTACAGATTTTTTTTGGCTGATTTTTACAATAATATTCTTTTAGACTTCAGAATACAGTATTAAATGCAAGACTTGGTCATTTGGTTACTCAGTCACATCTGAACAATACAGGGTTTACAAGAAGTCTGTGGTTTTAAATTGGGTTAGCCAAATGTTACATAAACCAATCAGATATGCACAAATCAAAGCTGTTGAAAGCCATTTGCTTGCTGGATTATAGGGAGATAGAACTCAATGAACGTTACTGCCAATAAATAATCTGACCTGTTTCTGCAATCAGCGTGAACTTCTTGAGATAACTGGTGGAACATTTTAGGTAACGGTGTTGACTTAAAATAAAAAGTAGCCCTAAGCTTCCTGTGACTTGAAAGCAGGAAAGGCCACTATATCACCTGCCATTTTTTAAAGGTAGACAAAGCCTGTTTCATACCAACAATTTTACATATGCTCATAACTCTCAGGTATAACACCACCTTGGCTGTTACCAGACTTGGAACAAAACGGGAAAAGTGTTAATTTTTAAAAATATTTGCTTAATTTATAAGTTCTACCAGTTACCGTCCTCTTACGATGGAAAAAGAATTAGGAATCCATCTTGCTGGAAATCCTGGTGAACTTATAAAGGTTTGCTCTGAATTGCCAACATGCTTTTCTTTTGAGACCTTATGCTTGTCTAGGTAGCAAAATGCAATGCTAGTTCAATCAGCTCACGTGCAAAGCAGGCCAGTATCGCTGGGCTTCCCAGCACAGTTAATATTTTGGATCAAAGAGCACTCTTGTGACTTTATATCTGAAGTAAATTTGCAGAAATCAGAGGAAAATTGGGGCCTGATTTATGGTTAAATGTTATGCCTTGCAGTGGTAGCTCTTTATTTGAGCTTATATTTATTTCAGGTCTCAGAACTCTGAGAATTTAAGACCAACCTGTGTGTTGGTTTAGACCAGCTTAAAACAGATGAATTCCACTGGACAACTCACAGAGAGCTTGGCAAAATACTGCCAGTGAAATCTTGGCTTTCACTGGAAGGTAGCAGGAATTTTGCCAATAACTTCATCTGGGAAAGATTTCTTCCTTTTTCTTATCATCCCTAGTGGAGTCTGCTTAATCCCCTCTTGGGCCTGCAAGATGGAGCAGCAGTGAAGAAAGTATGGTGATGTAAAATATCAGGAATAAGGGATAAAAAGCTGAGTCCAAAAGGCTGGATAAATATTACTTTATCCTACCTCCAGCCACAGAAGGAAGAAGAACTGATGGATGTATCTCCTTTCCAGAACAGACAGAAATGCTTCATAGGTCCTTATAATCCCTAAGAAAAATGTATGGAAAGAATTAAAAGTAGAGTAGAGTTTATTTAAAAGGAAAAAAAAAAAAAGAAAAAAAGGAAAAGAAAAAAAAAGAAAAAAGCACATCTGCTTAACATAAAAAATTACCTGTTCATCATATAAGCCAAATGAAACATCTTCTATTTGTTAATTTATGTGAGCCAAGATTTACATATGGCAGAAAAAAGTAAATTAAAAATATAAAAAATATTGAAGAATGGTATGTACTACAGATTGTTATGTCTGACTAAATTGTCCTTCCTGGATTTATTTTACAAAGGAGAGTTTCAGCAATGCCACAAATTTGTCACAAATAACCCTTAATGAAGGTGTTATTTTAGTGAAGAGACCCAGCAAATGGGTTTCATACGCCCATGTCATTTCCAGGTTTATGCTCAGTCATCATTTCTTACATCACCAGTCTGTCACTCCCTATTTAGAACTGATTTTCTATTTCCCTTTTTTTCAACTGAATTCAGCTATATCTGCCAGAGAAGCAAACCTTAAAACTAATTCCAGAATTATTAGTAAAAGGATATTTATAGGAGAGGTCAGTTTCTGTTCCCTACAGTTCTATAAATGATAGCTAAGATAAAGATGGCTGTTTTGCTATAATAAAAGAACAACAAATCAGGAGGAGAAATTAGTGTGTGTGATAGGAGAATGCATTCTATATCAACAGCAAAAAACTGCTTTCATCTTTAAAATAACAATAGTTTTATTAAATTGCCAAAGTGAATGTTATATACTACACCAAGTTGTAAATCTGGCCACATTTGCATTCCCTGGGTATGCCTAAGGATTACGGACTACACTGGGTTTCATCCACATGTCCTCTTCTACCAGCTAGTGTGTCAGTTTGCATCCAGACATTGGTTTTGATGGCTGGAGTTGTTGATTCAAATCTCTTGTAACTTATGCTGTGTCCCACACTGATGTTTTTTGTGTGAATATCACTGGTAACTCTTTTTCCTCATCAAAGTGACATTTGATGAGGAAAAAAGTGTTCTTTTCTAGCACTTTTATTCTCTGAAATTTGCCCTGATTATTTTTATAAAACATTAACTACTGAAAGAAACTAGAAAGAGATAGGGATCCATGTGGTCAAAAACTCTTTGGTGGTAAAACAGTTGGGAGTTTCGTGCATGATTTGGCAAAGTTTAATTGATGTAAGTAGGAAAGTTCATACCAATCTCTTGGAACTGATATGAGATCCACTGGATCTCAGTCTTGAACAAACTGGGTGTGAGAAGCATAAAATGTTTGATCTATAAAAATTGATCATTTTTTATACCCTTCAGTACAATGAAGTGATATTTACTAAGAAGAAAGCATCAGAAGAACTTGACACACCAAGAGACAAGAATTTCTTTTTCCTTTCAGACACAGATATTTGAAATATTAATTTGAAGATGTCATTTCAGAGTTTGGATCTTCAGATAAACTTTTCAAGTGGTGAGTTTTAAACCATGCATGCCTGCAGGGGGGCAGAACACAGACTGTGACAGCAATATTCATGTCCTATTAGAGACGATGAATCACCACAAAGTATCAGTGGGATAAAAGTAGCCAAGCTTAACCTCAGTCTTATAGTGTTGCAGCAAAAAAGTGATAAAGCATTGTACTCAGTTTTGCTTCTTTTTAAGTAAAATCTTGGGTTTGCTCCAAGTAATCTTGCAAGAGCAAAATATGACTTTTTACTGAAGAAATCTGAAGTTCATGGTGGTTTATAATTACATTACTGAAATGTAAATACATGCACCAGGACCAAAAATGTTGCCTTTGCACTTACCCAGCAAATGAAAGGTATTTTTATTTGCAGCAATGACAACAGTAAGCATCATTTATATGTGTAACAAAACTAACCTTCCTATACCATCTGTAATCTTCAAACAAACTAAAATCTCTTTGCGTAAAACAGCGTCTCTATCTCCCTGTCTCTCAGATTTCAGGCAAGATTTATTGATTTCAAAGAGCCAATGTAATTCACCAGAGGCTAAATTCATTGCAAAGTGTTGCCCAACTGCATAGCATAGAGGCTGGTCACTAGTGAATTTCTACTGTGTGGATTCATATACCCAGTTCAGACTGAAATAACTACTAGGCTATTTGTATTTTTTGAGATGATGCCCATTAAGCTCCACTTCCATGGTTCCCCTTGCATGGACTGACTTCCTAAGGGGAGTCATTACAGACTGGTAAGTGCAGGGCCTGTGAAGGCGAAGGGCTGGAGTTCAGTTCCTTTTACAATGCATGCTTAACAAAAGACTAAAACAGGTGCTGGAGCACCTGTGACAGGGAGACAAGTTCCCACTGAAGGAAAATTTCCTCACTTTTTAATGGTGCTTAAGATCATGCTCTGTTAAAAGGCATACTTAAATAGGCTGTTGAACTGTTTCCAAAGAGATTAATAAATATACTAAAGCGATTTACAGGTGTGGCCCTGCACAGGCATGCTGGGGCTGATATCTGAGGTGATAAATCGAGAGGGAGAACAAGATGGCAAGGATGAAGGGACAGAAATGGAGATGCAAGCATACATAAGAGAAGTTGACAGTGAAGCCAGCCTGTAAATGCAGACTACTCTGCTTCTTTCCCTTGAAGGGCCCAACCCACATGATATGCTTTGAGAATTCCCATCAGATCAGGCTGCACAGAAGAGCCAAGAGCAGTAACAAGTTCATAGTTCCCAGCAGGGTTTAAGATCAAGCTGGAGGTCATATTGCTCTGTCTTCTTACATTGTAGGAACTTGTGGGTGCCCAGAAGCAAATTCTTTCCTTTCCCTCCCTCTCCAGAGCTTTGCTCTTCAAGCGTCACAGGAAGAAGAACATGGGACTTGAGGAATGAAATTTTACTCTTTGATGCTTGGCTCAGCAATAAGCCTAATTATTATTGTAGATGTGGCAGGCAGTTGTCTTTGTAATGGGTTCTGGTCTTTTGAACTATACATAGATTGTGATTTTTTTCTATACTGCTTTAAGATGCCAAAGTTCAGTTTTAAAATGGGAAAGCTCAGAATCCAAAAAGACCTTGCTCAGCTCTCAAAAATAACTTAATCTCTTAAGCACTTGAAAGCCTCAAGGGCTTGAAGAAAAAATGAAGAAGGGTGTCTAACTTTTATGGAAACATATATTTCCTCCCTGATCTCTTACTTTATTTTGGTAAGAAGTGTACAGAAAGAGCACAAATATGTTGAAATTAATCATGTGGAACTGATTTCTGCAGGACAGGTCATGACATAAGTGCAGGAACCCAAGAAAAGCACAGGTCCTGCTGCTGTAGTGTGCTGATGTACAGGAACCTTCATGACAAGAAATGATGCGCACTGTGACACACAGAGAATTGAACTGCTGTCAAGGCCACAGTCTGCCTACACTGGGCAGATCAAACACCAACTGCAAGACTAAATCAGTCCCCCATGCAGTGAATAACACCAGTAGAGAGAACATGAGATGCAGCTATAAGGTGGTGCTCCAGCACCAGCATCACCAAGAAATGAGTGAGTAGTACACACCAACTTCAGCCCCTTGCAGGAAAGCAAGTGGCAGCTTCTGGGGAAAGAGACTGCTAATATTTAAACATTTCTAATGTATTTCTGTCCTGTGGCCATGACCAGAGAGAGAAATTCCAAGAGAATTACTGTTTGGTAGGTATAGGATATACAGGTATATACAGTGGGTACTGAAAAAGTATGGGGCCCATGCATTCTGCCAGCCAAGTACTACTGAAGCTTTTGGGAAGATTTGCTTCTTAAGATGTTCTTGTGAAAAGCTCGTAGCAGTATAGTCCATGACGTATGAGATTGAACTTCAAGAGTGAGATCTCCCAAAATAAATTGGTAGCAGCAAGGTCTGTGCAATCCTGGAACACTGAACTATTAAGTACTGTCCTTTTTTTAGCTCCCGTAGTAGTATAATTTGCATTTTGATTGAACTAGCCAAATATTTTGTTGAACAAAAGAGTTTCTGAGTAAACATAATTATGTTTTTAGTCTAGATGACCTTTTTTCTGATAAAAAAGCCTAATTACCTTTTCTATTAATAAAAAGTTGATTAGTGTAATTGGATGAATTAATAAAGAAGAGGTAACTGAATTAATCATACTTATTGTAATAGCAGGTTGCTAGAAGCTTATAGATTAGGCTCAGAATTTAGCTTCATGTTATAGGCTAATATAAATAGGCTTAATTCAAATGGACTATGTCCATTTTTTTTCCTGACCTTACCTACAAATTAACACTGCACTTGTAAAAACTCCTGGTATATAAAACACACAGGGTGACTCTTGGGATCAAGCAACCACAGTGGTCCATATTTTTTGCTACTTGTTTTTAACAGAAGCTGGAAATTTCTTCTGTTTGAAAATATAGATTTTAATTGTCACATGTTAAAGAGAAGTTGATATTTGTTCAAGATGGATTGGAAAATATTCAGACCTTGCAGTTGATGAATCAGTTTTGAGATGCTCTTTAACTACCCAGTTTCTTTGTTAATTACTGTCATGTTGGTATGTTTTCTAGATCTGAGATAGATCATGCAGGAGTCGACTGTTGCAAATTCTCGTGTTTATACTTTGAGAGAAAAGAAAGTAAATTCTGTTCTTCCTTTCCATTTGTAGCCCTTGCTATCACAAAACCTGTAGTTATATCAGTAGCTGGGACACATGCAGAGGATGAAAAAAGAGAGCAGGAGCCAACTGATAATGTTTTTCCACTCTCTGGCAGGGTGTGATTCTTCTTGAGGAAGACACTATCTGAAACCATTGAATTCTTGTGTAAATCAGCCTATGACAGACCCAAAGTATAATCACAGCCCTTGAAATGTAATGAGTCCCTCATGTACAGTGAAACAATTCCAAACATATCCACTTGACATGGGAAAAATCAGGTGCCAAAAATTTCTCTTTTGCCATAAAGGGCAAAAATATGCTCTCTAAAAGGTAAAATCCAATGAACTCTCTAATATAAAACTTTGTTTATATATCTTTTTTTCTGCTGCACTTCTCTTCAGATGTTTTTAAGCACCTTTAGAAGATTTTTTTTAAAAAAGTACTTAAATCTTCCTCCTCTATTTAAGAGGCTATTGAAAAAAAATCTGTATAGTTTTTATGCATGTGACTGTACGTAAATCCAGAGTTGTAATGGACCTTTAATATCCCCCAGCTCAGCCAATGATGACCCGCAGAAGAGATCAGCCAGCTTGTCTGTGCCACATTGGTGGCTCCCACATTCCTCATGAGCTTGTGGATGAGATGAGAGGGAGGATGAGGCACCACCTACCAAATGGTGACTGAGCAGTGATGATACTGTACAGAGAGGACAGTAGCATGAAAAAGCAAGTGATGATCAAACAAAGTTGTGCAATAAGCAGTTCATGAGATAAATACAATTTTAACAGCTAGTTCATTTGAACAGGGCTATATCCCATCCAAGAGACTATGAGAGACATATGAGACATATGTCATATGAGAGACATATGCATATGAGAGACAGATGGGACCCTCTTTTCTTTTTCTGGTGTCTTCTTGTCTCCTGAGAATACCTAAGATAATGAAATATCTCCCACTTAGGTAACAAAATAGTTGAGCTGTTGAAGGCAATGTGTAGGTTTGCAGCAGTGAAGCCTGTAAGAAGGATGGCTGGATTGGCTCAGGCCAGGAATTTGGCTGGTTTAGGATCTTACTTGGCATCAGAGCCAACTTTGAGCATTGGAGGAAAGTGCAACAAACACAGCAGAAAACTGAAGAAGGGTAATCTAGCCAGCAATCCTTAGTGGTTGTAATGGACTCCATCATACCAGACAGCCTCTGCTTAGTCCATCATTATCATTTATTATGTCTTTTATATTACATTAAAGGTACATTATATTTATTGTAATTTATAAGGTCATTTATATTTATCATTATAACCCCTGATATTTTTCGTATCAGTTTAATGTTCTATTCTCTTTGAACTTAGAAATTCTGAGGCAAAGAGGTATTTTATTTAATCATGTGCAAAGTGTGCATGTTTTAGTGGGGAAGGATGGGAGGTACCCTTTTTATTGATTTTGAAGTTTGCAAATTCTCATTTTCATGGAATTTAGGCTTTTTGTTAGATCTGAAACTGTGCCTGGTGCTCTCCCTGCTTTAATTTCCATTCATGGTTATAAATATAAAGGGCAAATATAGAGTGAACAAACAAAGCAACACTGTATTCGCTCACAATATTTATATGTCCATTTAAAACATTCCTGAAGTAAGGGTTTATTTATCAGACATTTCTTAAGTCATATTTAAAAGGTTAAAAAAAATCCCTACCTTTTTCTCCCCAAAACTTCTTTGTATTTAGCTCCAGCATAGTCTGATACTTTCTATCTGTAGAAAATAAGAGCTCACTTTTCCAAACCTGAATGGTTCTAAAACAACCATCACACATTTTCATTTTTTTGAAAACATAGTTAATCTCAAGCTTAAAATTGCCTACAATCTGTTGCAGAGCTTTCAAGGCTGATACATAAGCAGAAGAAGGAATGGTCTCTTGGGAGCTAGTCTTGCAGCTAGTAATGCTTTGGGTTTTCAGCCAAATAGGATTGGAGACCAGGTTTTCTATCAAGAATGATTAAACAGACTATATAAAGCTCAGATTAAGAATATATAAAAAAAGAAATGTGTTTGAGAAAAGGCTTTAGTAGAAAACCAAAATCTCACAAATCTCCTGCTTCATTAAGAGCAGTACTACACATTTCAGTGGAAGAATTTTTGGTTAATTTTCTTTTCACTGCATGCTAGTTCCAGGGTTTTGCTTCAACCTGCAGGAAACTGCGATTATACAGGAAAGACTGTGCATGTGATGTGTTCATTATACACAGTCCACTACACCAGCATGGCCTTCTGGACCAGGCATTGGGCTGCATCTTCTTATTTCCACGTTCAATCCCAAACAAAAATGTCCATATGCTCTTTAGCAACACCATGAAAGTGTAAAAATTGTTGTACAGAAGTGAAACAGAATAAAAAGATGTATTTTAAAATCTTCCGTAAACCCAGATTAGGACACTAATGATCCAGTGGAAAATTCTGAGAAAATCTTGCTTAAGTCAGTAGGAGCCCAAGGTAGTCAGCAGCTTGAAATCTGACCTCATGTGATATCGAGAATGGAAAAACTATTACAAGAAAAGGGCAAAAAAGCTGAGATAAAAAGGTGTTGCAAGTTTAATTTTGAGAAAGTTCTGAATCAGAACTAAGAAGGTACAGGAAAGTAATAAAATGAATATTCATTCTTATAATCTTTATATAATTTGTGAATAACAAATGGTTTGAAATTGCATTGTATAAAACATAGTCCTCCACTCAGGATTAAAGCCATACTTTCCTTCCTCTTGCTGAATTGTTAAAATCATTATTCAAACCAGAGGTGTCCTACTCTTTACAATTTCACCCTATTGCTAATGGAAAAAGTGGCTAATATTAAAAGAAATGGAGGAACTCTCAGAAATTCAGTCATAGCTCCAGGAATGGTATAAAATCTCTTCAATAAATTGAACAAAATAAAGCCTGTTTATTTTCCTTGTACTACCATATATCAACCAAAACAAGTTTGTGTACTTCACTTTTTAAAAAAATGTAATCAAAAGGATTGGAAAAAAATACTCAAAGTAGATTAATGAATGTAGTGTGTCTCATCCAACTTCAGTGTAGAAGCTGTTTATTTTCTACCCTTAATGAATGTATTTGTAAAGCCTAATAAAATATCAATCAGTATTTTTGTTCAGTGTTCCTTCCCACGGTGAATTTGTTATTTCTTTTGCATTAAGCAAGGAAATGTGTAACTGTGTAAGTATATTAGTGGGAGCAGGGGGACAGAAGTTGGAATGCAAGTGATGATACCAAGATGCTGATGCTGACTTGGATTAATGAGAATCAGGCAGGGTCTCCCTGGCAAGCAAGAGTGGTAGGAGAAGAAGAGACTCAGTTTAGGAGGGGGGATGTCTGGGGCAGGTATGGGCAGTGTAAGGATGGGGAATAGTGCAAGGTACTCACTAGAAGGGTAAGCTCAGAGAAAGAAATACAGCTGAACTGAAAGATGTTATGTATTCTAGGGTGTTGGCTAATAATACTGGGGGGGCTCAATGTATATGAAGCCCAAGTGTCTTCTTCTTTAAGGTCAAATGCTTACATGCTTGTCCTATTATTCCTTGTTGTTTCCAGTACACAAGACTCCCTGGGTTTCCTCTAATTGCATTACACAGGAATTCAAGACTGCTTCTCCAAGCTTCCAAAAAGTTGGCAAATAATGAAAAAAAGTCTGGCTGAACTGAACAGATAGCAAGCCCAAGATTGTCAGATGCTTATGCCTTAGAAATTATCCATTAATATTTTCTCTAACAGGGAGTTTTGACTGAAAGAGACATCTTTACAAGAAAGAGTTTTGGTTTATTTTGTATTTAATATATTTTTTCATCAAAGCCTTCCAAATGCTACTGTGTTCTCCTCATTCAAAACCATCAACTACCATATGCTACAGAACCAAAGGCTTAATTGCAAAGATGAATCTGGAAACCAACAGTCAGGGGAGAGGAGGGAGAATTTAGTTAGTAATCCAGCAAACAAACACAGACATGATGAATACATAATGAAGAAATATGCTCAACATTCTCTCTATTGAACAAGTTTTCAAATACTTCCACATCCTACAAACAGGATAAATAAATTGGTGTCCCATGTACACATATACATTCATGTCTTATTTCTTAAAGTACAAACCAGTAATTGTTACTGAAGAGGTGAAATTAGGTAACAAAATAAAACCTGAAGAAAGCACATGACACAACACTTTGGTGATGCCTCAACACTGATCTCGTGAGAATCAACATCCATTCAAGAATGGAGTTGAAATGGAGCCAGGTGACATCTGTGGATGGACAAAACTGATTCATAACAATAAAAATGTAGGAGGTGGTGGTTAGAATTTTTGGTTATTTATAATGATCCAGTGGTTTCAACCAACACAGAGAAAATAGCAGGGTCTGTACCTTGTTGAAGAACATCACTTGACTTGGTGTGTTTTACTGGTGTATTTCACACACTGCCATTTAGAGTTACCTAGTTTAAATAAAACTAAAGACCTGGTCTCTGAATCTGCAGCATAATAGTCATAGTAATTAATCACTGTTCTTGTTCTGGGGTCTGGTTTCATCCTGCCATTCTAGTAATGTACTTGGATATATCTTGAGAGAAAAAGTCACATATACCCAGATTCATTTTGTATTTTACACAGCCAAACATATAATGCAAATTAAATACATTTTTAGCACCCCAAAATCCCATAATACCCAATGCCATTAAAAATTATTCCAAAATTTACCTTCTTTCCACTAGAGGTCAGTCAATATATGGCAAACTTTAATGTTGTAGAAATGTATATTAATAGTTTCTTTACCTACTTAGCTTCTGCAAACATGCTGAACAAGAAAATCATTGTAAATCAAAAAATTATGCAAAAAAATGCTTTTATACATATACCAAATTTTTAGAAGCTCATCCATCACTATTGCAAGGTGATGTGTTGCAGAGTGGTGTTCCCCAGGACTCAGTACTGGGGCCAATCCTGTTTAATATCTTTATCAACTATCTCTATGAGGGGATTCAATGCACCCTCAGCCAGTTTGCAGACAACACTGAGTTGGGCAGGAACATCAATCTGGGAGAGCAGGAAGGGTCTGCAGAGGGATCTGGACAGGCTGGAATAATGGGCCAAAGCCAACTGTATGAGAGTCAACAAGATAAAATGCTGGGTCTAGCACTGGAACAGGAAAATGTGGAGGTTGTGGGGGGTCACCATCCCTAAGGGAATTTAAAAGACATGTAGACATGGCTTTTAGGGTCATGGTTTAGTGGTGGACTTGGCAGTGCTGGCTTAACAGTTGGACTTCATATTAAATGCCTTTTCCAATCTGAACAATCCTATGACTCTACAAATGCTAACTATCAAACAGAAAATGTGCATGAAAAATAGCTTTTTTCACAGTTGCAGCACAATCTGGGTAGAAAGACTGTTATTGTGGAGTGTTTTGTAAATTACAGAAATCGATTGGAAGTCTACATAAGCCTTTTGTTAAGGTGAAAATGCAGTAAAACTGGATTTTGTTTAAAGGCAATCTGTCTTAAAATAAAACTTGTAAATTCCAAACGGCTTTAGAATGGCTCTCTGAAGTCAAAACTATTAGTCAGGGTGATGGGGATTCAAAAAAGTTTGCCCCAACCACATTTACCACTGCCCTAATTTGCTACTCCTAATGTGGGATATTCTCCAGGCTGATGAAGAGCTGTGGCTGTTGAGTTGCTTTATTTATCATGGGTTTATTTATTACCTTTTCTCAAGCAGCATATTCACTCTGTGTCATTGTTTCTGGATATTGAATTTAGTTTATTTTTATTGTAATAACATTGTTTATTGATTTCTTTTCTCTCAGATGAAGCCCTGCTCAATAATGAGGTCCTTGGCCTCAGATACTCTTCATTGGCTTCAGCATAATGGTACTGGGTTTTCAGTCTAGAAAGCAATTTTATTGTACAATATGGTCTCTTAGAAACTATTAAGCTGGTCAATACCTACGCTGACTGCAATGTTTTGTTCTCAGTGAATATTTACCTAATATTTCAATTTAAATGCTTCCAGTATACTTCCAAAGACCCTCTATTTTCCACCAAGTGTCACCAATAATGATGATTTTAATCACACTCAAATGCATTTTTTTGTTGCTAAACACCTGCTGCAACTGCATCAAGGCTGAGAAAAGCAATTTCTCCTACTGATTCACCACAACACTGTTCATGTATTGACCAAGAACATCATAGATGTGAGAGCTATACTTAATCTTTTAAGGTATTACATATGTACAAAGAATCTATGCCTTGATATCTCTGCTTGTTACTCAGCTATAGATATAAGCCCAACCTGGCTTTACACAGTTATAAAACTAAGATATTTAACCATCCAACTTCAGAGAAACTGAAGTGCTGTGATTATAATCCAGGAATTATTACTTGTCCACTGCCTCTTAACTAAGTTTCATGGAGTAGGAGTACCATTAGTACTTAAATTGTTTTGTTGTTATTGAACTCGACAGCTAACTACAAGACAAAAAAGCTCATGTCTGTGAAGCCCCTGCAGGAGCAGAAATAGCATTTTCAAAACTTCTTATTTCCCCAAACACTATCTGTTGGATTGGACCTCTCAGTATCAAGCTGAAGTGTCATGCACAGTTTTGAGCACAGGTCAGCAGATATTCGAATTCAGCGGCTGCATTTTCAAAAGGAGTTATGTCTTTTGCCCTGGTAACCATGCTTTTTCTGACACATGACATTTGAAAATTTATTTCTGGCTGTTTCAGCAAGAGGAGGATAATCTTGTAGAGCTCTTGAATCTCTTCAAAATACATTCCTTTTAAAGTTTCACGGCCAGGGCATTATAAAAGAAATGTGTTTTGAGAGAAACTTTTTGAGTTGGTATCCGATATCTCAAAATGTTTGAGTTTATTTGTTCTTTGACTTTGAGACCTTAAAATTTCCTACCGCAATCTGAATGAGCTCAAGATTCATCTTGTAGAATCTCTGTGAAAATGCCAAAGTAAATATATCCATACTGTCTTTCTTTTACAGTTTCAAGGATTTGGCAGTTATGTTGCTTTGTTCCTTTTGATATGTCCTGCAGCAGAAGACCCCTTCATAAACCGGGGAAACCGTGGCTTTGCCACATCCCTCTTGTGCTTTTACTGTGACAGATAGGTTTCCCCAAGAGAGAGCAGGAGGGGTGGTGGGAGGACAGCAGTACTGCACAAAGTGATGAACACGCACAGAGAGCTGGTAAAAGAAACTCATTTTGCTTGTGTGTCAGAAGAGGTAGGATGTGCCCAAGGGAAGCAGGTTTTGGATGAAAGTTGCTGAACTTTTTATTTGATGCTCAGAAGTGAGCACTTTGCATAATGGCTATTCTGGGAATTTTACCCTGGAGCTTTTTAGACAGGTGCTGACTACAACAAATGGAGAGGCATTTTTTTCCTTATTGTGTGAGGCAGGGCTAAATGAATTTGTGTTTTCACTAAATCAAGCTTTTCTGAAGATACCTAGCATGCTTTATTCCTGTCTTGCATGGATTTACTGAGGAGGCATAGAGCTTTGTGGACCATGGCCTCCCTCACAACCCTGCTTAGTACAGCTGCAGTCTCCTTGAGCGGTGGGGCATAACAGCCTGCCTTGGAACTGCCAAACAGCACAGTGCCACAGCTGAGGTGTGTTGGCTCATTATCCCAATCCACATTAATAGCTGGGGCGTGCCCTCCTTCTCATTTAGGAGGGTGCTCAGTAAGCAAAGTGAGCTCCTGCAAAGATCCCACAATATGAACTTTGTTCACTGTAAAAATTTCTTAGCAGCTAGCTAGGCTACCTCTGCCTGGTATGACTGAACGTGTACCAGTGATTCCAGACCACATTGGGGTTACAGCTCTGGTGATCTCAGCAGGGCTTTGCCTGTTTAACCAAACAGTGAACACATCTCCAGGAGCATGTCCTGCAAGCAGGTAAGCTCCAAAAGTGTTAAGTGTTTCTAGGGATAGGATCTTGCTGTGAATCTTGAATGAGCAAACCCACTTTGTTTGCCTTTAGAACTTCTGGTAAGCTATGATTCTCTCCCTCAGCATGAATAACCTTTGAGGACTCTTCAGATGCCGATGAAAAATGTTATGCAGTCTTCAGACACATTTATCTGTTTTTACTTGAAGATATGTTAAAAAATCCTCTGGGTAGACAGAGGACTAATATGTTTATAAACATATATGTACATAAGTGTGTATATGTAAGCAGATATTACAGTCTTATCTATTCAGTCACATAGGTTTTGGATTGAATGCAATACAAAGATGAGTACAGAAGTGTAAAAAATAATTGTAAAGAGAGTTGAGGATTCAAAAGGGAAAACAATGAAACTATTTTGGAATAGATTTGAAGACTAGGCAGTGCATGCTTTCTGCATGTTAGTTTTACTCTTTAGTTCAGCACTATCTACTGTGCCATGAAGCATGGTTGTAGACAACACTGAGTAAATCTGGCTGTTAGAATGCCAGGCAAAAGAAGGTTCTGGATAACATTTGTCATTGCATATCTCAGAACAAATTGATAACAAGAAAATACTTTGACATTTTTGAACTCATAGTGGCTGGTGTATCTTCTGAAGGGGAAAAAAAGATTAGTTTGAATGCCATACTCTTTGACAGTATGTACAGGAGTGCAGTATGAATAACAGAATAATTTTAAAGCTGATACAATGAGACAGCTGCAAAATACCATATGAAAAATCCATAGCAAAGCACAGAGATGAAAACAGACTGGACATATGATACCCTGTTCATGGCTGGGAATCCAAACCTCGTCTGTTCAGCCATAATCAACATGGGTCTGCTACCTGATCTTGTTTCCTAATGTACCCATGAGAGAGAAATTAAGAAGTGTTGAGAGTTTGGATAGCTGGAGATGCTCAGATGTGTTTGGGGGGGAAAAAAGAAGAGATAGCAAGATGTTGTGGATAGCTTTTCTTATGACCAGTGTACCATACTTCCAGCTGCTGGATCTTTGATGGTGTCAGGATGCTAAAAAAAAAAACCCACAACAAAGCCCAAGCCCCAAAGAGTTTTGTGTCTCTCAGTCCTCCTGCATAACCAAGGAGCTGGGTTAACCAAGGATATTGTATGATTAACAGCTCACTCTCATAGTCAAGGTACTCAGTAAGTTAAGTTTTCAGTGTGTGTCAGCTGAGCTGTGGCAATTGTTCATTCATGTGCTTGATATGTAAAATGCCAAGTAATGTCATCTAACTCTCTTTCATTGCATCAAATTACTCCCAGTGTGCCATGGGTTAGGAGTGCACACTGGAAGGGTTTCACTGGTCTAAATTTAGATCTCTGTGTTAGAGAGGTCTCTGCCTGAGTTAGTGGTCTGAGTTCATCCTAAGGTCAGTGGAAAGAAACAGGTGCATCTGGAGTCTTTCTTTTCTTTTGGGGTGGGAGTTGGTGGGGAACTTAAGGGAAAAGAGCTTCCTAGAGCTCTGCTTCATGAGTATTTGAAAAGGTATCTGAGAGTATCGTCAATAAAATCTAGGTCAGCCTGCAGGTTGCTTTCGATTATATGTGGTGAGCTGAACGGTATTAGATGGACTAGCTGAGGCTGCTTTCAATGATTTCATTCTTCTTACCTAGTCTAGCTCAGTCTCTACCTCATTCTCTTTTAATGAGTCATGTAAGTATTGCAAATAACTTTTACTGCAATGTTGGTTAAGCAGTTACCACTTTGTTCCCATTTCCCATTAGGCTTTCCAGTCCAGTTGTATATCTTACCTTGTGCTGCTATGAGATCGATTAATAAAAAAAAAAAAAAGTCTGGTGTGGAGAATCCTTTTTTCCACATGAATCTGTCTTGCTGCTGAAGCACTTGCTCCAGCTCAGCAAAAAAAGAGGGAGAAGAGGAGACCACTGCTGAGCTCTTAAGTGCAGCCTCAGGACAAAGAAGAGAAAATTGTCTTGCTTTCCCCTCTAGCAATCAACAAACACTGGTGGGGGGGAAAACAAGTCATCCTCACTTCTAATGAAAATTAAGTTTGAATTCAGGATAATGATGGTGACAAATTACAAAAGTTTTAATGTAAAGAGAACGTAAGGCATGAGAACACAGTATTTGGTTTTCTTTCTAAAACTGAGTTTTCTGTTAGTGCAGCACTTTTATTGCTTATTTGTCTTTTACAACCTTTGCATTATTGCCTTCATTTGTGGAATCTATTAGCTAATTAGTCATAAGAAACCTAAACCTGAGCTCAGTCTCATGTGAGACCCCATATCCAATCAGGGAAACTGATGACTGGCTTGCAGCACATTTGTCTCTGCATTTAGATCCCTGTCATGCCTCTGGAGCAGTTGGTTACACTCTGGCCTTCAAGCAGCACTAAGATGGATCACAGCTTAGCTTCTTCTTGGGATATGCTATGGGTTTCCTAGCAGCCCCCTGTTGGTGTGCAGCCAGATAAAATCAAGCCTATATTGAAGGGAAGAGGATTGTAGACTTTGACTTCAGCAGTCTCAGTACTTGGCTCCAGATTAGTCCCAGCTACTGGTAGTCTTGTGAAATATGATTATATATCCTGTGTATCTAAACTGTGTTTTTAAATTACATGTAGTTCCAGTCTTTGTGAAGAGTTAATCAAATTTGAAAACATTAGTAATCCTCAATTTATGTGTTGACTTCACAGAGGATGCATCGGGGAGTGTTCAGAAGCTTTGGCACTCAAGATTTCACTGTCTGCTTCTATGTGCCCAGGGGGAAAAAACCCACCACTTTCATTACAGTTTAGAGTGAGTCATTTAGGGCTTAGTCTGTGTTCCTTCACTCTCTCTGGATGTCTGCAGTGAGGTCAGGTAAACATGTTGGGATTTGCCATTCTTTCTTTTGCCATGTTCCCGTTTCCTCCATACTATGACAGGCAGTGGGATGATGTTCTGATGCTCAGTGGGTACCAATTGGTTTGCAAGTACTGATTTCTCTTGTCATGGTTAGCACTGGCTTGTTCAAATGTTCTTCTGAGTCATTTTATGCATACCATTAGGCTGCTTTTGATTGCAAAATAGTACAACTTCTTTTGTATAATATAGTATAAAAGATGAAGGGTTTGATATCCAAGCTGACTTCTTCCTCTAAACTACGAGTTTGAGTAGAAAGGTAGTATAGCCTATGAGGGATCTTCAGCTCCTCCTTCTTCTGAGAGCTCAGGTCTTTCTGCTTTTCTGATAAGAGTAAAAAGAAATAATAGTTTCTTAATTAGTTTCATAATCTTACATGAGATGTTCACTGACTATAAATGTAAAAGAGGGTTCTTGCATTTGTGTCACATACCAGAAATTTAGTGCCATTTAGTATTCACCAGCCATGTTAGTTTTTTTACAGTTCGGTTATAGAAATAAAGACCTTACACAGGGTACTCTCATGGTTAAAAAAAATAGAGAGCAAGGAGAAGGTATTCAATATGAGATTGCTTCCTGTTTTTACAGTTGTTGTTTTTCCACACAAATAATCTTTCCAGTATTGGGATCTAACCTAATTGATTTTTAGAGAGATTTGTTAGCATTACGCTTTGGCTCTGCAGATAAGACTTTTAGAAAGTATAGGTTGTTAGTGTAAGAAATGTCTAAAGTGACTGTGATAAGCCTGTTTTCACGCTGTCTGAGAGGGTGTTATGTGAGACACTGGCGTTAAATATTTGTGCTTGCACAGATGATTGACTTAAAATCCCAGCACCTGTGATCTCTGTAATGTTCAATCTGTTTGTGCAGCTGTTCCTGCGGGACCGTTACACACAGTAATGGATTAGTTCAGCGGTCCTGCTACAGCATTGCAGTGGAATGAAAGCTGGGGAATTAAATAAGTTACATTTCAGCAGCATGCAACCTCTGCCTCTCACTCTGCGTGATACTTCTTGGGCACCAAGATTTTCCTGTAGGAGCCCTACTTTTTAAAATTGGCTAGAACAGTTAAAAATGCTGATTTTTAACATTAAGAGAAAAAGGCATTTGTTTTCATCACTTTCTTTACCAAAGTATAATAGTATTTTTATTTCATTTGAGGAAGAACTGATGCAGATTGAACTCTTAAAAACAGGATCAGGAGGTGGAGAGCACAAAGGAGTTCAGTTGAGAACAAGCAACTAAGACACCTTGTCTTTATTCCTTGTCTAAAAGGAAAATCTCATATTTGAAAATAAGACTTATGATAGAGTTCAGATGTACTCACAAAAGTAATATAATATTATTATTTCTGAGGTACTGCTATGGTTCAAAAAAAATAAAAAGCTCTTAATTAATCTTCTTCCATGTTACCTAACTGTAAGAGAACACTTCATTAATTCACCCACATGTAGTACGAAAATAATCTCTCCTACAATACAAGGTTAAAAACAATGCTATCACATATCATAGTCTGTTGAAATAAAAAAGGAAAATAGTGCAGCCCATGGTCACTTCCCACTCGGCTGTGCACAAGAAAGTTTATTTTTCAGATTAACATTTTTCTGGGAATATCCCAGTAAGCGATAATCAAGTTGTCTAAAAACTACTTCATGAATTATTGATTTTATATACATAAAGAATTAGTTCTATTGTGCTTGCTTGATCCTAACATGCACTCTTAGATGGATTTCGCATTGGGTCCTGCTTGAGAGTTCTTCAGGTTCCCTGGCATAAGAGTTGATTTAGTATTAGAGCAGTTTTACATCTGATAAACCCCATGAGTTCTTACAGGGGTCACTTTATAAATACAAGCAGAACTGAGCCTCATTCTTTCAAAATGTTTCTGCCCATCTTCCGGCAGCTCACAGATCTACTTTTAGCTTTTTTCACACATGCCTGCTTTTTGCCTTTTTTTTTTTTTTTTGGTGGCAACAGGTAGTTGCAGATGAAAATCATATAATTTCTGTTACTCATTGTGTCCTATTCCTGAAAAATGCTGGACATTAGGCATGCAGTGCTGAAGATGGTCATGAGCTCAAATGTTTTGTTACATCAGTTATTTATAAGGTCAGTTTCTGTGTAATTTGTATTTGTTAGGTATGCATACGTAGATAAGGGTATGTTTAGGAGTATTTTGGTTTAGACGAATAAAACTGCACATATAGGTGCAGATATAAAAAGAGAGAAAACAAATTATAAAACAATGTGAGAGACATTTTTTTTGTAAATCTGGGTTTAGGTATTGAAAGATTGAAACTCAAGTACTTACAATTTAAATAAAATTTTAAAAAGGAGGAAAAAAAACACCCGTGAGCATATATCACAATGATGTAATAATTAAAAATTGGTATAAGAGAAATAAAGAAAAGGTAGAATTGCTTCTGACTCTTTAAACTTTTTCACTTTACCGAAGGGAGAAAAAACATGTATGTTCAATAATACCTAGAATGTATTGATGTAACTGTGACAACATCATGATGACATCATTATTCTCCTGTCATGTATGAGACATGAAACAAAGCCTGTCAAAGTGGGAGGAACATTTAAAACTTACCCAAGCACAATGTTGTCATAACCATGGATCCCATTCTTTTCCCAGTCATGCTCTTGTTAATCAATACAATCAATTCTAGCATAATTTACAGCTATTCTGGGCTTATACATGGGTATAAAAAGTTTAAAAATACTGATTGCTTGTTTTAGGAATAGAATTGGTGTGATGCTGTATGCTCTCATGTAAGTGACAAATGGTGGTCCAGGAAGGCATGGAAGAGGGAACTTAATTAAAAGGTTTTGTATTATTTCTTTCAGTAATGCAGAAGTAGCTCATAAGGAGCCTAAGACTGAAGTTGCATGGTGAATAAATCCCTGTTACTTTTTTTTCCATGTACTCTTGCTGATGTAAACCATACTAAATTCCTTAAACAATGCAAAATAAGAATAGCATGCTTTAAAACACAACAAATTTCAACTTGACATTTTTTAATTGAAATTATTTTTGATGCTAGAAGGAAA
Source organism: Margarornis squamiger (assembly GCA_035222235.1). Lineage (NCBI taxonomy): Eukaryota > Metazoa > Chordata > Aves > Passeriformes > Furnariidae > Margarornis > Margarornis squamiger. The sequence continues at coordinate 24,253,781 of JAWWTY010000106.1, forward strand.
TATATATTCTTCTTTGCCTTATGAGCAGTCCTGAACATTTAAAAATAATTCATCAATTTCTTGAAAATAAGTGTTAAAAATGAAATTTCATTCTATTTGATTTCTGAGTCTTGAATTACATTTTGGTCGCACTGTCAAGTTTATCTCTATAGGATCATAAATTGTGAGGAGAGCTGTAGAAACTTCTTTTAACTTAAAACTAGTATTCTCACCAATTATTATGGATAATGAGTTGAAGTTTTAAAGTCATTGGAATACTTTGAAGGTCCCCATAAAGTTCTGAGCTGGCAGGAGTTACGATAGATGTCTGGGACTGCCTTTGAAAACAGTATGTGAAAATCTATAAGTCAAATACAGATGTATTGGAAACTGTGAGGAAAAATCCCTTTTAAAGTAGATGAAACACAGAGACTGAAAAATAAAGAACTGGAAGATATCTCTTGTTTTTCTATTTCATCTTCTTACTCTGAGATAGGAGAGGTCATACTGAAATGTTCTTTAGCTAATATTTACCTGACATACTACTGAAAACCTACCAGCTTAATATTTGTAACCTTTGTAGTCACTCTTGTAGAATTTTGCTGTCCTTGTGATTAAGTACAAAGTTGTTCTAAACTCCAGTCTAGCCTCTAACATTTCCCTGCTGTGAAGCAAATCAATTATTCATTGTTGCACCCTCAACAACCTTGGAGAATAGTTAAACACTATGCCCTTTTTAAACCATTTTGAGACACAGGAAAACCACTATGTCTACTAACCACCTTGCTCTCCTTTATATACTTACAAATTGATCGCATAACATTTGCTCTGGCATTTTTCAGGGTAGGAAGTAAGCTGATAAATGTTCCCCTGGACTCCTTCTGTGTTAAGAACAGCACAGTACCTTCCTTTCACCAGTTTTCTGTGACTTCCCAAGGATAACTATTCAGAAGATATTTCTTTGGCTTTAGGGTACATTTGAGCATGCCCCACTGACTTTAATAGAGTCAAATGATCCATTCTCTATCATGCCCTTTAACTGTTATGCTCTGCTTTATACCTACCTGCTAATATTAATTGTGTTAAGTGGCTTGTCACAAATTTTTTTGCACATTAATGCAAAAGGGCAACTCAGCCTTCTTGTCCCTTAATGTGCTTGCTGCCTGCTCCTTCAGCTAGCAGCTCTTCAGGCTTCTGAAGAGGGCTGGTTCCCTCCACAGCAGTCTGTGCCTTCTGCTGTCCTGTCCTGCACCTCTCTAGGAGTGCCACCACCCCAACTCCTCACCCCATCATGATATCCTGCCCTGGCATTGAGTGCTGTTGCTTAAGATGTGCTTCATCTGAAGTGCATTCTGCCTTTAGGCATTTCCTCGTGTTTGTCAGCATTGAATAAAAAATAGCTGCCCAAATAATATTTTCTTCCAGCTTTAAATACATAAATAAAGAAATAAATCTGGGGCCTTGAAGGCATCTGTGACCTCCTGTATTACCTTTCCCGCAGTTCTCAAGTTAAAGTCTTTTAAGGACATCTCAAATGCTCACATCTCAAAAGCCCTCAAATGTTTTTGTTGTCTGTTAGAAAAGTCACAACATGAAGAATTTGAAAATATAAAATTAGATTTATGTCCTCTCAGGTTCAAGATTTTGAATAGACTGTCTTGAAGTTAATATAAAGGCTAATACAGGGTTATTCTTCTAGAACAGAAATCAAAGTTTTAAATGAGTTGTCTTTAAAAAGCAGAGCCTTCAGAAAGATATTACAAAACCTGGATGATTTGGTCCTTACAAAAAAACCAAAAAAACAAACAACAACACCCCACTAAAAAAAAAGTAAATAAATTCCCTGATTTCAGATTATTAAAGCCAAATCAACTACCTTATTTGAACAGTGGTCGTAATGATTCTTCAAGGACTGTAAGAAAATGTTTGGGGTTTTCTTCCACTTCTGTGGAGAAGAGGTAAATTGGGTCTCCAAATTCTATAGCTGATATTCTGAAATAAACATTAAGAAAGGGACATACAATCTGAGTCAATCTTCTGTTTAATATCTTTTAGTGCTGCTCAGAATCCATTTCACTCATGGTTTTCTGAACCTTGAAGAAGTTTTCTTGTGCCTTTGACAGATGGTTTGCTTCTTTCCTGTCAGAAACAACCCAAGTCCAAATATTAGACTAGTGGTTTAGCTTCAGGTCAAATGAATGAACTCTCTAAGACACAGTAAATTCTGTTCACTCTCAGTTATATTTATCAGGTGTTTTTTTGACCAGTGCATGGCAGAGAGATCAAAGGAAGAAAAGAGTAATTGTACTATCGAGATACCAAATCAAAGCACAAATCAAGTATTTAAAATGGTGGAGGGGGAGCAGAACATAAAAAATAAAAATATTAGCTACAAGTTTGGGTGCAGGTACATGGCAAATTAATGTATTATTCCCTTTCTTACTGCTGGGGTATGACTGGGTGGCAGAAGGGAATACAGTAACAGAATGGAAGAGAAAATAGGAAAACACATGCTGTTCATCTTCTCTGGTCCTTTAAGAGGGTGATGAACCCCTGTGTTCTTCACATTCCTTGTGGTAGTTCCCTTCCCCTCTTGCACTTAATCAAAATTTGTACCTTAGCAGTTGTGATTCATAGGGTCTTTCCTCGTGTCTGAGGCAATTGCAAGTCTTGGATCTCCTCCTGATTGCCTCATTCATCCATTTTTCCAGCACTCTAGTAAATTAATTTAATTTAAAATTAATATCTTGCCAAAAGCAAATGTTTTATAAATACTCATAGCCTTTGTGGGACTTATCTGAAGTATTAGTCTAAATGATCACATTTTATTATCTTTTCGTAATATTTTAGTGCTTGTGAAATAAAAACGTAGTTCAGCGTTGTCTGCCCAGCCATAATGAATATCTCTGAAATAAATCCAAATACATTAGCAGCTTGTTCAATAGGCTTCATACTCCCATTTAGAAATCTTATTAATTTCCATGTGTTGAAATATTTCACATTCTCCTTTTGTGATTAAGCTATTATTTTGTACATTAATGCAGATTGAAGTGTCAACATTATATTATTGAGGAAATTTGAGAGATGCTGGTTAAACTAAAGCAAGCAGTGACTCTGTGACCCTGTTAGATTGTCTCTATTTTTTAAGTGAATCTAGCACTTTACATGTTCATCTTGTCTGTGAATGAACAGTCAGTGAGGAATCATTTTATTATAATTATTAAACCGAAGGGCTGCAAATGGAGATCAACAGCTAAAACCTCTCCACTCAAAAGCTTCAGTGCGTCTCTCTTCTCTGCCTCCTCTTCTCTGGCAGCACTGTGTCCAGCAGATTTTCAGTCAGGGCACCTTGCTGACATGGATCTTTCCTTCCTCCTCCTCCTTAGGTTGCATGCTTCCCAAGGCAGTGGTTCCTGTTTTATACCCACACCATCTAGAAGGGACAACTGTACAACTGTGACAGAAATCATCAGGAACAAAATGCTTCTATAGAATCCTGTGTTTTCTTCAAAGTGGTTTTATTTGTAATGCGATTATTAACTGCATAGCTTGTCCTCATTTTGACAAACAGGTTGTTTTCAAATGGATCTACTTATTTGCTGTTCAGTAATAACAATAGTGGTGTTGCTTGGGCATAAAATAGGTTTAATGGAGTAGAGAGCAGGATTTGAAGTATTCATCAGCTCTGTTGCAATTTATCCATGTGCAAGAGCCCTGTCTGCCATTTCTACATTACGATGCTAAGCATGCTTTAAAAAATTATACTTGTCAGTTCTTAATAAGTTTTTCTGCCTCTAGATTTTAGCAGTGGTATACTAAGGGTTTAATTTTGAATGTGTGAAACCCAAAGTCATATGGTAACACACACTCAGATTGACCTTGTTTATGCACATTTGGAAACTACACTTTGCAGATGCCAGACTAGCTGCATGGTTTGTTTCTAGAGGGGTGTAGATTTAAGCTGTAATTAAAATATACTTTCTCAGCATGTGTTTTTCTGATTTTAAGCACAATTTAAAGGTATAACCATCCACAGTTATGTAGAAAGACTTTTTTTTTAACATGATTTTAAATTGTTTATAAACCAACAGCACACAGGTAACATTTTAATTTCACATTTAAAAATGTAATATAAACAGGTACAGCACACATTAATGTAGTTAACCACCTGATCAAATAGAAGAAACAAAGTTTGACATGTCATTCTGCTCAGCTAGTGATTAGCAGAACCTCAGAGCAAGGTTAGGAAACCACCAAGATGCTTCTATCTAGGGCAGAGAGATGACCAGCACCTTGTTGACAGTGCCCAGTGGGCTTCCAGCTTGGGAAGGGCATGGGGATATGTTGGAGTAAGTGCCATTTTAACTCTCCAGGTTGCTTCTAACTCCATGCTAACTGCGAAACAGGTGTTTTTCAGGGCTGCTGTACATCCTTTGAGTATGTTTTATGGCAGTAAAGAAAAAAAAGTACTGATGTACTGTTGGTATCGATGTCCTTAGGACTCACTTTCCACATTTCTTCAACAGAAAGAGAATAACAATACTTTTAGAAAAACTATAAGACAACCTCTGCATCTGACTTTATCTTCTGAATTCAAGCAGCCTTTTGTATTTCAGGAAGACTGAAAAAACTCCTGACCTATGAGTTCAAGCCATATGGCTGACCAGCACTGAGGAGTACTTGATTTAACTTGCATGCAGCTCAGAAGCATGAAGAGAGAGATGGTTTTTGTGTGGTAGGATGGAAAAGCCTTCATTAACTGTGCTTCTCCTCCTAAAATAACATTCACTTTTTGAACGGGGGAGGGCAAAGGGACGCCAAGTAGTCCCAAAATGCCATCCATTCCTAGAAATGTTTCAGTGCAGATGGTGCTGTGAAAGCTGAACTATTCCAGAGATTCTAAGTGACAGATGGAAGTACCCAAGCATGTATGAGCAAAGAGAGCTACCTCCTCTCTATGCTGGCTGGGCGCAAATCACCCAGCTCAGGTGACTAAAGCAAGGAATTTGTGCCCAGTGAACCAGATCCTTGAGTTTAATCCATCCTGCTGTGTCACCCTATCCACACAAATTAAGTGAACTGTATTTAAAAAACATTATGGCAATGTGAAGTCAGTAACTCGCTGTGTGAAAAATTATGCCAAGGAATTCTCCAGATCTTATTAAACAAGAAAAAGATATTTTTCTACTCTATTGAAATTATTCATGCTATAGGAGTTAAAGGTCTCATCAGCTTTCTCAAATCAGTAAAAAATGGACTGCAGTCCAATTTATATCTTTCTTTTAAGTGTATTCTGATGTCATTTTTTGGTCCGTAGCTTTTGTGCCCTCTCAGCTCCTGCAGAGACAAACTTAAATTTTTAAGAGAGACCTCAACATTGTGCTGACACAATATGCATTTCTCTTACATCATCCAGTGGGGTTTTTAACACACAGATACTCAGTCTTCAGGTGAAAGTCTCATCAGCTTTTTATAGGTGGGGTTTCTAAACCAGTCTGGATACAGTATGGGAGCTGGAAGTGATTGTATCACAATCATTTCAGAGATTCACTTTTCTCTTTGCAGTTAGGTCAAAGAAAATGTAGCTCCTAATAAAGAAAAAATTGTTTTCTTCTTTTCAAAACTGTCCCAGTAGTCCATATGCAAGAGGATGCCATTGCAGATAATTCACAGGTAAAGAAGGGCAGACACTCATTATCCCTCATACCCACCTATAAAGCACCGAACAACAGAAAGTATTTTTAAATAAAATATTTTACAGGGAACATTGAAGTGGAAGCAGAAGATAAAGATGTAATTCTAAGGTATGAGGCAATCACAGAAGGGCATCTAGAAGTGACAGCCTTCAGTCCTCTGGATCTTTCTCAAGGAAAGCTTTTCTACAAGACCTAAGGTCTGTTTACATTTTCATGACTGACTTATGAGACTGTGGGCAAGATACTTCATCTTTTCTTACTCTGCAGATCTGAAATAGTACTTGTCTGTCTTTATGAAGTGCTTAGAGTTCCAAGGGAGAAGAGACTGTAGCTAAATCACCTCTTTGTGTCCTCTCATCTGTGTTTGTCACATAACTCACATGCAGGTTTTAGGAGGATTTCCTCTTTTTATTCTTGAGGGTGTGCTAGAGAAGGTTATTGGGCAATACAAATGTTTGCTTGAACTATTATTTGTTCTGCATGATGTACTTTCAGTTGAAAACAGCTTCCAGTAAAAAGATGTAGGGCTCCACTAGAGTCTTGAAGAAGAGGAAGAAAGGCACAACTGGATCCCCACCATCTCACATTGGATATTTATGTTCCGCAGTCTACTGCCCTTCCAAGGCACTAAAAGTCAAGCAAATTTTGTATTTTCTAGTAAAATAAAATTTTTAAAAAGTCCAAAATCAAACAAACAAAATAAACAAAAAACCCACCCCAAAACAACAAAAAAACCCCTCCACTCCTCCAGAAAATCCAAAACCCACTTATGGTAAGAGTCACACAAAGTCATATATTTTTGTCTTGTTTTCAGAGCCTGTAATTCCACTGGCTCAAGAAAGATAATGTAAGGTCTGAGGTGACTCTATGAATGTTTGAGATTTGTGGAGTTCAGAGGATGCCATTACATTCAGAAAAGAAATTCCTGACTGAAGACAGATACTATGCTTGCAGGGGAGACATGGGGAAAAAAGAAGGGGTTGTGATGAATCCCATGCATTGCTAGAAGGAAACTACAAAAGGAAGGCAGACTGTCTTAGAGAATTCTTTTTCCTCCATAAGTAAAATTTCTGTCTCATTATAGTAAGAAACAGCACTTTTTAACTTTGAAAAATTAAGACAGGAACAAGCTTTGAGCAGACTATCTGCCTCAAGCTTTTTAAAAGCACATTTTTCTGGTCTCCTGTACAAATCACATTATATAATAAGTGTAGTTATGATCATGCTAGATGGAAAGGGAGGAATCCAAACTTTTCCTGACAAGGATGATTTTACAGTGCCTGATAAGAAGCTGAATCCACAGCAGGGCACAGAAAGCAGGCACAAAAGAAAACTTCAACCAGGCAGTATAGTTTAACAGGGGCAAGCCCCCATAACACAGTGCTGGAGAACCTGATGGGATTTGTCCTGCTTCTAGCAGCACTTGGTCTCCTGGATCTCTGGTTACCCACAGCAAGCACACTGAGTGTATTTTTATAGACTTTAAGACTCCATTAGCAGAACTCATATGAAAATTGTTATTAGAAATATTAAAATAGCTCAATGCCTATATCAAAGCAAATGGAAAATGCACCAAACTAGTGTTCCTGAAGTCTTTCCTTGCCATGCTGCATATTTGGGTAAAAACAATGGACAAGAGGAACTCAGTAAGCCTGCAGGGTGGTAAATTATTTTCTGTGGTCTTCTCTCTTCCTGTAATAGGTGGAGATGCTACTTGTGTTACCTCTCTGTTATTTGTGATGCTGTGGTGATCCACACAGCAGGGGAAGCTGCATTTCTGTGGCTGTTTCTGTGTGGGACCCTTCATGACCTTAGTATATTCTCCTGCTGGGGACCAATGTGTGGAAAAAAACACAGGATGTGCCAGTAATCAGTGGTCTAACAGCAGAGCTAGTATTTAGGCAGTATTTGTGGATGCTTAGTCTATATTTTACAGTTGCTGTATTTCCTAAAATATTTCTCTCAGTAAAAATTAAGCTTGCCACAAGATGGTCATTTATACCTGTAAGAAGAATTAAAACAAAGAAGGTTCTAACTCCAGTAAAACATCCTTTAAATACAATCTTTTCTAATTTGTTGTCTGACAAGTGATGCTAGGGAAGAAAGAAAAAAAATTCTCATAATTTTTACAGCAATATTAGTTTTAAAATGAGATTAACTGTAAAATGTTACTGATGGTTAATAGTTTGAAGCTGTGAGGATGCATAAAAGTCTATCAATTGATTTCAGTATCCAGCAGCTGTCATGTGCAAAACAGTTCATACAGCTAACAAAACAACAGATTCATTGTCTATTTAAACAATATAAAGACTTAGGTTAATGGCATCCTGTCATCCATGGTTTGCCCGCAGGACCCACTTCATCATTTTTTCAGAGTTTAAGATGAAAAGAAGACAGTTGTTATTCAAATAGGATTGTTCCCTGCCTGAGCTACTTGCTAGCTCTCACAGCATCACATCAAATTATCTGCATAAGTCCAGTATATTAACTGAATTGATAGAATCACATTCAGTAATGCTCATTTGCTCTCATGGCCTGGGGTTGCTCCTCTGATGCTGTGAGTTAAATCTCTGGAGTACTCTGCGGTCTTACCCAGATTAATACAGAGGTGCTCTGTAAACACAACCCATCTGCTTTCCTTCACTACCAAATGTATAGAGGCAATCCCAGTCAGGGGGCTCAGCTCTAGTGAAGCCCCACCCGGAATGCAATGTCCATCTCTGGGCTCTTCAGGACAAGACAGACATGGAGCTCCTGGGGCAGGTCCAGCAAAGGGAAACAAAGATGCTTAAGGGACTGGAGCATCTCTCTTATGGGGAAAGGCTTAGGGAGCTGGGCCTGTTCAGCCTCAAAAAGAGATGACTGAGAGGGGACCTCATCAATGTCCATAAGTGCCTGAAGGGAGGGTGTCAAGAGGATGGAGCCAGGTGCTTTTTGGTGGTGCTGAGGAATAGGGCAAGAGGTAATGGGCAGAAACTGATGCACAGGAAGTTCCACCTGAATATGAGGAAGAACTTAATTCTGTGTATGGCTGAGCACTGGAACAGGTTGCTCAGAGAGGGTGTGGATTCTCCCTAGCTGGAGATATTCAAGAACTGTCTGCACACAATTCTCTGCCATGTGCTTGCTATAGGATGGCCTTGCTTGGGCAGGGAGGCTGGAGCAGATCATCCACTGTGGTCCCTTCTGACTTTCTCCATTCTGCAGTTCTGTGGGAGTGGCTGTGGAAAAGCTCAGCAGTGGAGGGATGGTCCATAAGATGCAGGTTCATCCCCAAGCCTTGCTCCAAAATAGAAAAGAAAAATGACTGCACAAGCTGGTCTGCAAAGGCAGAAGTGGTGAATGAATGACTCTGTCTGAGGTGCTATTGATTTTTCACTGTATTGTTACCGATTATTCCGCAAAGCCAGAAACGATAATCTGGTTTAGTGAACAGCAATGACAGTTCTGCTTTTAAATCCTCCATGGATGAAAGTGTTTTCTACAGAAATATTATTCTTGGTTCCCTTAGTTAAAAAAAAAAAAAAAAGGTTATTTAGTTATTTTCTTGTTTTCATTTTCCATGCAGTTTAACTGTGTGTGATAGTCTATTCTAATTCCTCTATAGTTTGCTGAATTTTAGTGAGAGTTGCATGCATTTGAAATCACCATATCCTATTGCGAGTACTACAAGATTTTTTCAACATGAGAAACGTGGAACAGTCTTTGTACTTTTAAGTAAAAGTCTATGTTGGTAGAAAGGCACAAAGTTGTTTTGTAAATTGCAAGAGCAACATAATTTAATTTTTGCAGATGAATCTTTGCTTAGTATGAACATTCTTCAGAGGATTTGGAGAACCTTCTCCTGAAAACAAAACCAAGTCGAGAGTTTAAGACTTAACATTAGGTGACAGTGACCATAATTATTTCTGTGAACACTTTATTTATATACAAACCCCCCAAATAAAACAAATTCAAAAGAGAAAAGCAAACATATGCAACCTGAGCTCCCATGGTTTTTCCACGATGGTGCTTTCCATATCTCTTGAGCTCTAGACTATTAATGTTGCTCAGAATTTCCTAGTGATGGCTATGGTGCCTTATAAGAAATTTCTAACTGGAAACTGGTTTGTTGTGTACAGTACTTTCTAGTTTTACAGCTCAAGTTGCTCTTAAAATTCAGCACCAAGACAAACAAGATATTTTAAATACCTTAGTCTTTGTTCCTTACAGAAAATGAGTGCCCATAGACATTGTTTCTTTACTATGTTCTTAAGGTGTCTCTATTTTAAAGAAACGGCTGATATGCCAGTGCTGTTTTCTTGCTCTAGTAAGTAATGAAGCTTGGGTGGAAGAAAAGAAACACAATTCTAGTGAATAAAATCTGTTTACAGTGGGTTTAAGTCTGATCTGCTTTGCTTCAGGATAGTTAAACAAAAAACGTTTGCTTTCTTAACACTGATTCAAAGTTTAAAACTCCTTGGTCGCTGGCATAAGAAGGAGAGGACTTTCTGCCACTTTAGTCCTGGAAACAAATTACTGCCAAGCTCAAACCACCAGTGGTCTGCTCTTCATAATATTTACATGTGATGTAAAAGAGATGGCACCTTACTTTCACGTTTTTGTATTTCACAGTTAGATGTTTCCTTGAGCAAAAAATATGTTTCTTCAGATAAATATGTTTATCTTCACATAAACATGGAACCAATTTCTTTAAAGGTATTGTAAACACTTCCTTGTTTACAGTGGAATAATTCTGAGCACAGGCTTGTATTTGAGACTGGGGAAAACACACTCAAGCATGTAGCCAACAGCTACAAATTAATCAGCAAATGTTTGAAGTCTCTATTTCTAGCCCAGCTGATTTCAGTGTTTGTGTTAGAAGAGCTGCCTTTCTCTGAGGTGCTTTTTGTGTCCTTATGAAACATTCCTTCAGCAATCTCCCTGTGCTCATGCCTCTACTCTTTATGTTCAGAATGGTTTCCTAGGTTTTGTGCCAAGAAAACTAAACAGACTATTGGAAATCTCAATGGCATCAGTATGTGAGATGTCTTCAGATCAGCTTTCATAATTTTATTTTATTTTTTTTTATTGCATACTGTACTTTGGTCATGAGAATAATATCAAGTTTTGAACATTAACAGTAAACTTTTAGTGATTTTTTTTTTCCTATTGATTTTTACCAATCTCTTTTCAGATTTGTATGAGAGTTACTTGGAGCTTCAACCTTTTTTATTCAGCTTCTTCAATTATTCATAATACAATAACCACACAAGTGCTAAAAAAATGGGATTTCCCTGCTTGCAGAAAACAAATCTTCCAGCTATATTTAATATTTAAAGCACTCTCTAGCTATTAGTCATTGGAACTGGCAGTTGGTGACACGTTGATCATCAAAAAAATGTAAGAAACAGAATTTATACACACTGGTCACTATCAGTTGCTCTTTATGAAGCTGTAAATTGACTCAGCCTTCAAAATGTAGTAGTTGCCAGCGGAGCTGATTCACATCATCTGTGCATTAGACAAAATGGCATGATTATTTATCTGCTTTAAAATTCCTTGTAGCAAGGCTCTAAGTAAAAAGGATCTTGCTGAAATGTCATAGATGATTTGCTTTTTAAAGATCCACACAACAATTTTAAGAGAACGACATGGTCTGTATATGATAAAATACTTAGGGGTAAGACAGTCAATAGCAATTGCTGCTGCCAGAAATGCTACTCCTAATGGATTCCAAAGCCGTGATGCTCAGCTTGTATGTGAAGAGTCTGTATCCTCATTTTCAGCTTCTGTTCTATACATAAAAACTATACTTGCATATACATTATAGTCCTTTTTGGCATAAAATCTCTGTCAAAGCTGTTAAAGCTTTTTTCACTAATCCTCCCTTCTTTTGAGAAGTCAGAAGCTGTACATAATATTTGTGGAATTACTAATTGTGGTTACAGTGTTAAAGCAGATTCCTTACAGTGAACAAAATTTAAGAGACACTAGGTTATCCCTAAATATATTTTTATATTCACTTTTGGTTAACATCTGCCTCATGCCTTATTGAAATCCAATACAGAAAAGAATAAGTATGTTAAGGTGGAAAGACCAAGGAAGTAACAGGATAACTACTAAAGAAAATGTCCAGAAAGGACTGAATGAAACAGTCATTCATCAGGAGGAGTAAGGATTGCAAGAGGATTGCAGAGCTTCAGAAAGGGTTTGGGATTTTTTAGTTTTTTTGATTTTTTTGTCCTGGTCCTTAAAGAATAGTGCAGAGACAGCTTTTGCTGGCTTAGAAGGAGTTATTCCTTTGTTGCCCGGCCTCTCACAGGGATCCTGTGTGCTGTATTAACTATTTTGTGTTAGCAAAGTCTAGGAGACAGATTTTCACCATAGTCTGTGTGAGCTCTGCAAACATTAACTGGTTATTAACATTAGTATATTTGCTGTCTGTAGTGGATTTTATGTGGGGAGCTTTTACATCTCCTGTAAGGCTGAAAAGAACCAAGCTGAGATGTATTGGTCAGTGATGATACACAAAAATTCTGAAAATAAGAATTAATTGTGTTTATTGTGTATATAAATTAACATACAGTTACAAACCTTTTTTTCCTTTGTTCATTTTAAAATGACTTTCAAAAACTTTTAGTCCAGTCTTTCTGTATGCCATTTTACCTTTGGATAGTGACAGAAACAACACATGAAGGAATAGGTCTTGCAGTCTGGTTTCCCAAAAGGCTCCTAGAATAATTGGAGGTCCTATGGTAAATGGACATTCATCAAATCCCTGTACCTCGCTCAGAATATTATTTTCTATACAGTGATAGTAGTGGACTTGGTTTGGGTTTTGTAATAAGTGGTCACAGAAAGGAACCTCTTTGCTGCCATAGCTGGCAGGTGGCCTATCAAAGCATGTCTTGTAGAGACAACAGTTCATTTTCAGCACCAGACCTACCTGAGTATTTAATCCTTTCATCACTGCCACTGGCAAGCGACAAGGATGGGAACAGCCAGCGGAGAGGAGAGGGAGGACACGGGACATTCATACTCTCAGACAATTTTAATTTAACAAGTGACTGGCAATACCTAGTGATGGTGAAAACAGGTTCTGTCTTTACGTGCTACCAGGGGAGGGATTGTATGCCAAGAAGAGTAGAGCTTTATGGAAGTAAAGGTGAATGTCTGAAGTCAACAGCAGGGAAGGCTAGCTTTAAATCTCTGTTTGCTGGGCTATAAATCCTAGTTCTCCTCCCATGGGTTGAAGAGTGCTACAGAAATAGCTTTTTCAGACAGGTGTGGGTTTTTCTTCAGGCATGAAAGCTGTAAAATACAGAACACAAAGGAAAGCTATTTGGAGCCCTCATCTAGCAAGTGTGTTAATAAAGCCTGGGATATTGGCAAAGTGCTGGTAACTCTCCTCATTTCTAAATCAGCAGAGTAAGCTAAAAAACTGCCCCATAAAATAAAATCAATATAAGAAAATAAAAAGAACTCTTTCCTAAAATTTTGCAATACTTTTTGACACTCTTTGCTGGTAGTCAAGCAACATTTTCTCATATACAGTTAATTATACAGGTGCTATAAACCTCAAGATGCTCAGACAAGTTAATCCAAAAGTAGGTTGCATGGCAAATGCCTCTTACTAGTATCATCATGCAGGAGAAAAACTAAAAGAAAAGTTTGGAAAACACGATGATAACATACCGAAAGGTAAGAATAAAGGCACCAATATCTGAAGATGCTCTCTCCATGTCATCTAATTGGGGTGACACTAGTAATTTGTACTGATCATCTAGTATTAACAATCTTAGACTTATCCTGACGGCACACTATGGTTTTTGGGTTTTTTTCATTGTGAGCCATTTGCTACCTGGTGCAATTCAGCTATCAGGATGAAAAAAACATAAGATACCTTATCCACAGCATTTCCCAAAAAACATAGAGAGCAACTAGGGAAACCTTATCTTTCAACAGAGCTGCTGTGACTGACAGCCAGTGTCAAAGAAAACTTTGGCACTCTCACTCACAGATATTGAGACTTCAGATGACATTAACTCTTGCAGTGTTGTTAAACGGAGTCCTGCAAACAGATGAAAGGGAACAAAGGCAGACACATCAAAGATGACAGAGTTTTCAGGAAATCCTGAACTAGTCAATTAACAAGCTATATAATCCTAGATCAAAAGTAACAAATTGAGACCTTGAGATATAATTAGCCAAGTTGTGTTGGGATTTCTTTAACAACTGCCATGGCATCTTCTTATATCATCAGAAAGCTGCCCCCTTTTGACTCCTTTTAATGTTTTCTCTTCTCCAAATGTGCCAATTAACAGCAAAAAAGTGCAAAGGAATTGGGAGACAAAGACTGTTTTACATTCAGTGAGTAAACTTCTCATGTATACATTCAGTGACATAGATATAGTTCTGTTTCAAATAGTGATTTAAATTCTGTACAAGACCTTACTGATTTTCCCTTGGATGTGAAATCACATCAGCAAAATAGATTTTATACATGCCTTTCTTTGCTTGTCATCCAAGACCTACCGACTAGATATCTACATAGATTTCAAGGAGATGATGCGCATTGTATAATTTCTGCCCTTTCATGGTCTTCCTTTTAGAAAACATGTCTTTAACTGAAGAAAGAATTCTTAGAGACATAGTTTAAGGATAACCATATGTATCCGTGTCTACTCCACTTCAGGCAGCCTTCAGGTGGGGAGCAGTACTCACAGCTGAAATCATCTTGTGTGGATCTGAGAGAGAGGTTGTTTTAGGTGATTATAAAAGTCTCCTTTATATAACAGAAGTCAGTGAAAAGAGGAGACATGTCACAGTTCTTGGCTGTGAACTACCCTGGGCACCACCATAATCACCCTATCTTTCCATGTTACCAGATAGGAGAGAGAGAAGTTCCTTTGGAATTTTCCTAGTTAGAGACCAAATGCCATAAGTCTTGCCTCGGGAAAAGCTACATAATGTCTACCATACCAGTGTACATAATGTCAGGCATACCAGTTGTTTACTATCTGATTCAGAAGGCTAAGATGTTATCTTGGATGCCTCCCTCATCCTAATAGTGCCTCTGGGATGAGTTCAGAGTAGCTTTTCCTAGAGTGAGAATTTTTTTTATGACATTAATGAAACAAATTACTTAATTTTCAGGAGTCTCCAACTGTATTCAAAATCTTCTCGATCAGCACAACATTCAATCATCCTGTGAAATCACAAATGTATCATCCCATAATAGATATATCTTATCATTCCCTATGAACCATTTTAAAAATAAAAGATAACTTTTATATTTTATAAAAATAAAATAATATATCCACCTCAACTACCCCTTCTCAACTCCAGCTCTATGGAGCTAAGAATTTAGGCTACTAAATTATAGTACTATGGATTGGTTTATATACCTCATTCACTTAATGTGTTTTTCTGCAAGAAATGAGAAATTCTGATGCATCAAGACTGAGCTAGAGCTCATTTTTCTATTCAGAAAAAAATAAAAAGACCCATTAGTAAACCCTCTTCATTTTGTAACAACAGTACTGAGCAGTTTCCATGGAAATACCATTTGCAGGAGCAGGAAGTGTTCATTTTACAATTAAATTATAAGAGGTAGTTAAATTTTCGATCAAACACACATTAGAGCTTGGAGAATTCCCAGCCAAGTGCCTCACACTGTTAAAAATAGGAGAAGCACTGCAGTATCCACGCAGTGCTGTCTAGAATAATGTGTGGAGAAAGGGGAAATGTGCAGAAAGTGAGTCTGCAATTTCCACCAGTGAAAGACTCTGGTTTTTGATTCCCATATGGCAAGGATTGAGCAATGGCTGGGTTTGGCTCACACTTTCAGTTTGACCTCAGATGCACTCTTTGGCTCATTAGCCATCTGAACAAACATAGGATGTGATGACTGCAGTGTTTTACAATTATCTGAGTATTGCGTAGTGAAGTTACAAATAAGTCCTGGTCCTGAGGGTCTGCCTATACTGTAATTACTGCTATGCCACCTCTGCTTTATACAGCTCATGTGGATTTGGTAGTATTAGTTACAATTAGCTAACTCCAGTACATGTTGTAGTCTAGTCCCATGGAACACTGCATAGGATAATTAGATACCTTGAATGTTAGTTAATTTAGGCAACTATCCTATAGGGAGTGTTCTATATTGCTTCAAGTAGACTGCTAGTGAAACTACATCTATTGAAATCAGGGTTCTATGTCCTAAAAGAGTATATATATGCCCTAGTAAATTTTGGGGGGAGAAAGTGTCAGCAAGGTTTAAGAAGTTGGGCTGAACAGAAGAATCTCAACAATGGGGGAAAAAAGCAGGAAGTGGAAGAACACTGTGGATATGCTGCTAAAAAGTAGAAAGTGTAAAGGCTGTTGGACTAACACAGAAAAAGTCCAGAGAGCAGAAGAGGCCAGGTGTGAGGTTCCTTGATCTGGGGAAGAATCAAGAGTAGGATGATCACTCAGATGTAGAGCCTGGCCTAAGTGGTGGGGAAGGATTAGAGGGGGTGGTGGCAGCCTGCTGAACATATAAGAATTATAGGTACAATCTTGGAGTAGAAGGTGCAAGATCTGTTGAGAGGTTTGCAGAGATATTGTCAGCAGTGTGTGTGTATGTGCCCACAGAAGGTGTCATGAAAGCTTCTGCTACTTAACTTTCAAGACGAGCCTGCCTTCTGGTTAGTGTTTGGATCAATGTGTCCTTTCAATTTTGTCTTTTCCTGATCTAGTTGTTCATCAGAAAGCTTAAATCACTACCTAAGCCAATATAAGAAAGTTGTCATGTTTCTGCTTTTTTTTTTTTTTAAAAAAAAAGACGTGTAAGAAATATGGAATTACTGTTATTAGATTTGGAATCCCAAGTTGCAGGTACAGTAAGAACTCTTATGTGAAAGTTTTAATGATCCTCATTATAACAAATTGCTACCTATGAGTTGTTGATATTCAGAAATCACGACTCTGACTTGCCTCCTTCCAAATTGTAGGATTAAAAAAAAGAAGTGATAGTTTGTCTTAAAGGACTCAGCCATTATGGACAACTTTTTCTTAAGACATGAGATTTAGAATTTCTATTTTGCTGAACTAAAATTTGAGACTTTTGCATGTATTAGACCTTTAAACAATGCACTCACTATAATAAGACTCATGATAATTATATAAGTTTAGGGTACCAAAGTTAAAGTCTACAGTTTAATAGGATTAAGAACGTAAATAATTTTTATTGTGGAGCCTTAGTCAACCTGACTTAAAGTCAACTTGATTCTCCAGTGGTGTAAATTCTTTGTATACATTTATGTCTCAACAACATGCTGATTTGAAAGGAAATTGGATTGAGTACTGTTTTATGCAAATTTCTACATGTTAGTGAGTCCGTGAGCTGGGAAGTCCAAAGGGAAAATCCACTTAGCACAGTAAGACTGATTACCTTGGGTCTACCTACTCGGAATACCAGAAATAAACCATAATTTTGCCTTCAAAGACTTTACAACAGCTTAAGTATCTATTCTTTCTTTCTGCTGTAATCTATAGCACTATAATTTTAGTATCAGTTGCAGCAGTTTCCCTCAGCAGTGTGGCTAGGTATCACTAACTACTTAGTAAAATGACTTCCCAGCAGTCCTGTGTAAGTGAGGTAAAAATCCTATGAAAAATGTGAATGGTCATTAGGATTGCATATCAGAAACCCATTATTCTAATGTGATCTAATGAGCATAAGCCTCATGGTCTTCTACTGGGTCATTGGCCATCAAGTGCAGAAGTTTTAATTCCACATTTATTTGCAAGTAGAAATTTCAATTTACTTACAAATTCAGTTCTAACTTTTAGACAAAGTACCCCCTGTCTCTGAAACAACTCTAGCAAACAAACTCTTCAGAAGATATAGAGATGCAAGCTTCAGACACAGGCATTTTGAATACATGACACCATCAACACAGTAAATTTACACTAGCACAGAAAGATTTCAATGCTCAGTACAGAGCTGGCTGTGAGGGTAGGACTAAGCCACACTTCATGGAACTGTAAAATTTTGTGCCAGGTTTATCAAGGAGCCACACTTTTCAAGGAGTGGGGAAGCCCATCAGACTAGTTGTCACTTTCCTGTTTCAGGTGCTGCTTCAGAACTTTTTTTCTAGGCTATGTGATTTTTCAGGGTGGATCTTCAGAGACATTGCTTTCCATATGGATTTTCTTTTGTTTTATTTCTCTTAATTTATGGAGTTGTGAATGAAAGGGGAATTGAATGGATTGTGAGCTATCCTTAGTCTTTTGCTGTTGTATGGATACTTTTCTGAGAAGAAATTACCTTGTAACTAACTGTATTACAGAAAAATTATATTTGCCTTAATAGCAAGACGTGATTTTCCCAGGAATATGTGTTATTACTGTTAGTAGTAGTTAGGGGACACTGAGCAAATATTATCACATAATAATAAGATAAGACTTACGGTCAACAAATGCCCTCTTTCATTAAGAGAAAGAAATACTTCAGTAATCAAACTAGTCTGGCTTAAGCCATGTGCCATTTTGATGCTATACTGGCAAGAAACCTCGTGGAGGACAGGAAACGTGCTGAAAAACACAGGATAAGGATAAAGGATCAGTTTTACCATTTTCCTTGCTCTTTCAGAAAATAGGATGAAGAAGAAAAATAATTTTCTAGATATCTATGAGAAAATCAGTGTATGGATTTACTGACTGAAGAAGGGGCCCAACAAAGCTTTTGCTTTGTACTGGGGTACCAGTGTTAAACTTCTCAGCCTTAGGCTGGGCATGAGGAGCCCCAGTTCCGTGGAGTTTCATATCATGATAAGGTCCCTGGAGCAGGGACCTGCAGAAGTCATGTAGAAGGACTTCAGATAAATTTATAGGCTGTCAGAAAAGAGTCTTTCTGTTTCCCTTGCAATGTTTTTGGATGCATTGATGGTTATGTAAAGTGACTAAATAAGATTGAGCTTCTCCAGACGTGTTTCCACTTTCCAAAAAATGTCTGACTTTTTGTCACAGCTTGCATATTTGATTGACAAATTAGAAGCATCAGATACTCATAAATCATTTGGTTTGGTGTTGTGTAACACATGACAGGTGGTGTTTCAGAAATGTTTTGCTGCAAAGGAAAGTCAGTGATTGAAACCAGAACAGATGACTAATGCACGTGCTTTTTGGGTGAAGAGTGAAATGTAAATAGTTTCAACAAGAACCCCATGCTGAAACAGACCTGTTCCTCCAGAGTATGGAATTACATGGTTTTTAATATTTAATTATCCATAGACATCTCTCACAGGGGTTGAATTTTCAATTAAATTCTATTCTTTTTTCTAAAACCCTATTGCTAATCATTTTGCAATCTATTCCATTAAGTTAGAAGAATAAAAAGATTAAATGGATAGGGTTTTTTTTAATTATTATCACTTGCCTAGAATGAAAGCACCAATATTTCGCAAAGCTTGTTTATACTTTAAAAAGTATTCTAACTGGTGAAAATATGTAGATTTTTAAAAATTTCTGTTGTCTGCAGGAATTGTCACCCTTCATGATAGTAAATCTGAACAGTGGAAAATTTGTAAGACAGAGGTTTGCTTTTTAATTTATAGTTTTAAGGAATTTAGTTATCTAAAGAGGGAAAATACTGAAGGGAAGACATGCTGCTTTAAGTACAGAAACTCTTTAAAACCATTTCTATGTATAAACAGATATTTGTGTAATAGAGTTTACCTGAAAGGTCTCCTTAGAGCAAGGATTTGGTTCTCAAAAGCAATGCTTGATGTTAAGTGCTTCTCACAAAGCCTCCATCGAAGGGCTATTCACCTTCATATATATCCTGTGGAAAATCACAGGATAGCCTACAAGTTACCTTAATAGAATAGACCAAGCTCACTTACATAAGAATTAGACATTGGAGGCCGCAAGAAAACAAATTTTAAGAAATTTGTGGCCTCCTACAAGTGACAATTGTCTGTGATGAACATTTTTAAAAGTCCTCTTTTCATAGAAATCAAACAAGTTACTTGTCCAGTGCTAATTTACTACTGAGTAGGAAAAGCAAGTATCACACTGAACATTTTAATGAATACAAAAAAACCCTAGAGTAACCTAATAATTCATACTCATTGTAACATTTGCCTAGCTAAAATGTTATTTTTCTTCTGTTATTTTTCTTCTGTACAGTCTCTCTAAATTTATACCAGATGTCATTTTTCGATTGCTGACAACCTCCACCTCCATAAAGGGACTGCAGAGACTGTTTAAGTTTTCCTAGTTTTGGTGGGGAACATATATAATACTCCTGTACTTTCACTTATACCTTTCTTCTGGTTATTGGAAATCCAGCAGTGAATAACTGGAATCAGTCTTGCTGAGCTGCAATATAGACTTATCACACAGAGCAAGATTCTAAAATCTTAGTCTTGTTCAGAGAGGGAAAGGACATGTGTCCATGTGCATGAGATTACTCATCAACAGGGCACGTCCCTCCACCAGAAAAAGGTAAAGAAATGTAAGAGTAAGAACCGTCCTCTTTCTATGGTAGTTTGATATTATTTCTTGAAAAAGGTGCTGGTTGCTCAATTGAACTGAGACAAGTCAACAAAAAAAAGGAACTTCTAAATTAATTATTTGGGATCTTTTGGCTGAGGTGGTATTAGAATTTCTATGCTCATCCACCAAGCTGACCAGATCCTCTGCCACTATTCTTATGAGTCAGTGGTCCTGTCAAAAGTCCAAGTCTGCAGGGCAACCTTTCAAAACAGCCTTTCTGAAAAACAAATGTTTCCTCTGTGTGACCCTTACCAAGTAGGAGTTGATTGACAACTGCACAACCAACAAAATGTTAATGTGCCAAAACTTTTTCCCATCAGGAAACACTTGTAGATAACAAAGACCAAAGGATGACAGAGAAAAGAGGAGAAAAGATAAAAACAAAGAAAAAGAATTGAACAGAAATTGCAAAGGGAAGAACAGTTTGAAAAAGAGAGCTGAAATTCAGGAGACCCAAGAAGAAGCTCAAAAGACAATAGTTTCTCTGAATGTTGAACAATAAAATTCAAATAGAAAAATAAGAAGGAATTCAGGGAAAGGAGGAGAGGATAAGCATGGAAAATGAAAGGAAAGGGACTATCTGACAATTTAAACAAAATGTGTAGAGTGTAAACTAGCAAGAAAACCAATCTGGAAATAAGAAAAAAGGTAGAGCATATGGGAGCTGAGAGGACAGTGAATTGGAAAGGGATAGGTGGTGAATGGGTGGCTTTGCCAAGAAAATACATGCACGTTTACACTATTTTGTCTCCTTGTAAGTGAATTGAAGGTCTTCCTAAACTTCTCTGAGATTTGCAAATCTTGGGTTTTGCTGAAGCTGGCAGATGTCTCCCAGAAAGATTGTTGATATACTAGAATTTTTGAAGCTCTACTTCCCTGGAGTTTGGACCAAAAAAATGCCAGACTTTTTTCACTTTCACCTTAGTGTCCTTATGTCTGTGCTTCACATAAAACCTTTTTAATATTACCTGATGACAGCTCATTATATATTATTAGCCAAAGATTTTATTGTTGTTGGTTGGGAATATTCACAGTATTCATAGGTATCAAGGACACAGTTGTGTTGGGCAAATAATTTTAAATAAGTGTTGATAAAGTGAATGTCATCATGAATTTTGCTTCACCGTACTTCAGAGAAATTCGTACAGCCTCAGGGAGTTTATGTTCTACCAGTAATGTGACATGTCATTTCTCTTTTCTACCTAAGCAAAACATTATTGCATTATTTAATCCTGAGATTTCTTTATTAAAGAGTTTCAAATGTGTTTGGAAAATTTTCTATGTACTTGAGGTCAAATAGTTAAACCATCATGTATCTTCATACATCTCCGGACACTCATATTCTAAAGACATCAGGCAGACATTTTTGACCCAGGAAAGAGCAGGATGGCTTCATACTGAAGCTGTAACTATGCTTTTATTAGCTTGTCTTCTTTAAACCAAAGCTTTTTTTAAAAAAAAATAATCTTGGCAAAAGGAATTGATCTGTAAATGTGATAGTTTCTACTACTGAAAAAAAAATCAACCCCCCCAAAATTGGAAAGTCCCACCCAAAACAACTGAAAATAAGCAAACAAACAAAAAACCCGTGCCAAGATACAACTAACTGTTTTCATGTTCATTATTTTTTCCTACAATAGCTTTTATAAGCATGCTTAGCACATTAATATTGGCTTTAATTTTGCTCTCAGCATGGAAATTGGCTGGTGTTCCATTCATTCTAGGATAAGTCTCATTCTAAATAATTAGATTCTTTAGGAAAATTTTCATACTTCATATGCATCCAGTCTATTGTAGAAATTACTTCATTGTCTAATGGTTTTCAGCAGTGAATTATGAGAAAATCAGCACTTATTTAAAAGATGGGTGGTAGAAACTGACCTCTGTAGCATGGGAAAGGCTGCTTCTTTCAGCTAGCACACCATTAACTTCAACATCATTATTATGAGCATTTAATTGACCAGGATTCAGCCTCAGGTGTAACATATTTGTCTTGTATTCAGTTATTAATGAAAGCAATAAATAGAAGGTCTTTTATAAGTGATGTTCAGTTCTTAAATAAGTGATGTTTTAGGATGAAAAGATCTAAACATGTACCAGAAAACATGGCACTTTTTTTGAGAGCAGTCAGCTGTCATTTCCACTACCAATCTTGCAACCTATCTGCTTGTTAGGTCATAAGTCTCAGCTAAACCATGGTATTCAATAGTCTGATATGTAAGTAAAATAGCTTAGTTACAGTTCAGATTCATAACGCAAAATATGACCTAGGTCTCTAAAATATGAGAATGTGGGATTAACAAAATATTCACAATTTAAAAAACTGTAGGAGTCTTCTGTGATTTTGCATAACTGTATAAAGTTTTGGTACATAATCCAAGCTCTGCATTCAAATTCAGAAGAACACAACAGCAGAAACTCAACATTAGACCAAATTGTTGTATGCTTTTACAGTTGAGCACTATTAAACAAAAACTAGTTTATTGTGTTTAATGTTGGAGTGAAAATACTGTGAAGCATTCATTATGAGAGGCTTTATAAAGGGTTAATAAACATCTTGGCTTAAAGCAAGCATTTTACTTCAGAGTCTTATTCACTCATCCTTTTTCTCAAAGATAAGAGCTGCAATCAACAAATAGCGACTACAACTATACTCATTATAGCACCCACATTTTTCAGACTGCATTATTCTTATCAAAGTGAATGTGTCCCTGAAGAGGTAATAATGAGATGACAGATATCTGCATCCTACAGAGTATAAAGTCACTTCAGGCTTCATCTTGTTTTGTGCAAAAACAAAGGATGCAATATCTTCATCTCTCGGAAAAAGAAGATATTACTCTTGCATGCCAAGAAACTTAGAGAGCAAAGGTATCACCAAAGTGTGTTTACTGGGATTCATGGCCTCATAAAATGAGATAACACAATGGAATATTTTGCTAGTCATTAAATGTGTTCCCAAGGATATGAAGCCGCTTCCCACTTCTGTTGTTCTTGATGTTAGTCATCTGCAGTAAATATTTTACCAATGACTCTTTAAACTAAGCATAAGAACCAGTCTCTGAGAGAAAAACCTTCACTGGCACAGCATCAGGCAGTGCTATTGGATTTCCGGTGGGAAGGTGGATGCAGTAAGGTGAGTTTTAGTGGGAATTTGTCTGCCACGAGATGGGAGTGTTTGAGCAGGCACAGTGGTCTGAGTGGCGGTGATGAAGTGGCTGCCCTTGGCATGAAGACGTTCCTCACAGAATGCAGGTTGGCAGAGAGATATGAGGAGTGCTGTCTGGTTTGTGCCTGACCTATGCACATTATTAGCTCCTTACTTTCACAAAGACTCAATTACAGGAGGAATTGCTTTAAAATAATTAGCAACAAATTTCCTCCATGTAACAACAGAAATTTAATCTAAGCAAGAGCCAGCAGCTTCACTTCCTCTCCCTGAAAGTCACTGCAGGGCTCAGATCGGATGCTCCTCAGACACTTACTGAAACCAAAGACACTACTGCTGTGCTCCATAAACAACACTGAACTCGCCTCCTCCACAGGTCTTTTGTCTCATCAAAATTAGAGGGAAGATTGAAGGTTTTCTCTGGGTTTTTTTTGTTAGGTTTGTTTTTTTTTCTTCAGCATATATAACAAGCTCATAGAACTAATTGCTGAGCATTTGGTTGTTTCTTTCAACCCACTCACTTGAAGGTCACTGGATTTCTGAGAAATAGTGTGAGTGAGTTTTGACCTCTGCTCAACCTTAGAATCTTGTGGAGCTGCAATTGAGATGCACAGGGTTTTAGGTGCAAAGACAAGTCTTGACTCAGTCAGAATATGTTCTGACTGGACCAACTTGCAATTATTGCACCAGTACTTTTTTCTCTATTTGCTTTATATTGCGCTTCAGGTTTTCTGCTTTTCACATATCAAAATAAGTCACCTAGTCTTAGGGCAGTCAAGATGGAAAAGTAGAAGGTAAGATGAAACAGACCCTTAACACCATGCCAGGCAGTGATGCCTGCCATTATCTGCAGATGGTGGAGAGCACTGAAACTTGCTGGCGCAGGCTAACGCCTGGGATGGGTTAGGAGTCAGACTGTGAAAATCCCTTCTGTTGTCAGAGGAGAGGCCAAAACTGTCCCTTGCTGTTTCCTGAGAGGACTTGCAGATATCAGCTCCTCAGCTTGTCCTTGGTGCCTACAACTGTGATGGCTATGAAGCCTTGCAGGAGATCAGACAGCTGAACATTCCCTAGGGGTGGCTCTGAAGCCTAACAGGGTTCACCTAAGTAAGTCACCCCTATTTTTCATCTGTTCTTCCTTATTCTCACAGTGAGTGTTTTTTCTGAATACGTCTATATAAAGTAGGAAACAGCCTTTAAAAACTAGAAGACACTCTTTTTCCTTGTGTGTTAGCAGAAGAAGGAAGGAGAAGGTCACTTTCCTTGTTCTGCCCTCTTCTTGTCTTCAGTTTTTTCCCGTTTTACTATTATGATTTGTACAGACTATCTCAAGATTAAAATTAGTCCACCTTAGCTTTTCCAGCTAGTTTTAATTAGTGTTTTAATCAGCACTTGCAACACATGCAGCCAACAAATTCTTATTTATGTGCATAGAAGCCATTCTGATTCATTACTAAGGCAGACTTGAAGTTATGATCTATTGTTGTCAGGCTTAAGTTTTTGACAGAGACTATTATTTTACTGTACATTTAAATAATTAAATGAAAGAATAATATGACAACATGAAAAATAAAGTCCCTAGAAAATTGCTTTTTTCCACTTAATACAATTTTAAGTAAGCAAATAACTCTTAATCAAATCCTGCATCCCAAAATTCTAAGTTCAGCACCTCATAAACAGAGACGTTCATACCACCTGCGGCACATACATCACCATTTATACCATGTCTAATAAGTGCTATTTCTTCTTCAGATGTGTAGGGATTAAAGACTATTAGGCACCAAGTACCAGAATGGGTAATCAGATGTGAAGATAAATCATGCGTATTCATAATTTACTATCACCCATGGACAGAGGACACAAAGTTGGGCAGGTGTGTTAATCTGCGGAGGGCAGGAAGGGTCTGCAGAGGGATCTGGACAGGCTGCATTGATGGGCTGAGTTCAATTGTATGAGAGTCCGCAAAGCAAAGTGCTGGGTCCTGCATTTGGGTCACAACAAACCCAGCTACAGGCTTGGGGAACAGTGTTTGGAAAGCTGCCCAGTGTGACATGGGTGTGCAGGTTGACAGCCAGCTGAACACGAGCCAGCAGTGTGCCTAGCTGGCCAAGCAGGCCAGTGGCATCCTGGCCTGTATCAGCAATAGTGTGACCCAGCAGGCTTAGTGCAGTGATTGTCCCCCTGTACTCAGCACTGGTGAGGCTGCACCTCTAATCCTCTGTTCAGTTCTGGGCCCCTCACTGCAAGAGAGACATTGAAGTGCTGGAGCATGTCCAGAGAAGGGCAATGTAGCTGGTGAAGGGTCTGGAGCACAAGTCTTATGAGGAGCAGCTGAGGGAGCTGAGGTTGTTTAGCTTGAAAACAAGGTGGCTTGGGGGAGACCTTGTTGCTCTCTACAACTGCCTGAAAAGATATTGTAACTGTGTAATGAGGGGGACAGGCAGTGTCTTCTCCCAGGTAACAAGTGAAAGGAAGAGAGGAAATGACCTCAAGTTGTGCCAGGAGAGGTTTGGATTTTAGGAAAACCTTCTTCACCAAAAGGGTTCTCAAGCATTAAAACAGACTGCCCAGGGAACTGTGGGAGTCTTCATCCCTGGAGGTATTTAAAAGATATGCAGAAGTGGTGCTTAGGGGTATGGTTTGGTAGTGAGCATGGCAGTGCTGGGTTACCGGTTGGACTCGATGATCTTAGGGGTCTTTTCCAACCTTAATGATGCTATAGTTCTGTGATTCTGGGATCACTATTGCAGAGTACAGGGCTCAGATGTAGGATCAGTAGTCGGCTAAATTGGGATTCTTAGGAATATGAATCACTATGCATCCTGCTGAAACCACTTCTTCCTGACAGTGAGCTTTTAGAAAATTTTCAGTTTTTAATTGTGAAAATGAGAAGCCAATAGAGGTTTTTTTTAAACAGTTGCAGCAAAGGCAGCAAGCTTACGGGAATTGTCTCAAGGGTTATTTTTTAAAGAAGCTAGTATTATCAAGCATTTTTTCTGGTTTTAGTTCTGTCTTGAGTAGAGATACCATTAAACAGATGGTGTTCCCATGGTTTATGGCAGTCTACTAAATTAATTTTGATATCTTGAATGTAAACACCAATAATGTATGCTCAGAAGTGCCTCAAGGTTAACAAATGCTCAAGAGCTTGTGCCAGTTCAGATGATTTGGACTGAGCCTTCAGAGCAAGGAATTAATTCTAAGAGTCTGCATTAGCTACCAAGAAATGGAAGCAAAAAAAAAAAACGACAATTATTTGGTCTGCCAGTATTCTTCGACAGAAACTCTGTGACTTAACAGTGCAAATAGTTCCATGAGAAGAAAACTGCACAACATAAGAAAGCAAAACTACTCAGAAGGAAGAGCATTATGGTGGGTTGACCTTGGCTGGACACCAGGTGCCCACCCAGCTACTCTGTCACTCCCCTTCCCAGCCATAAAGGGTAAAGAGAATAAGATGGAAAATGACTCGTGGGTTGGGATAAGGCGGTTTATTAAAGTGAAGCAAAAGCTTGCGCAGGCAAAAAGTGAAGCAAAAAATGACAAGATTTATTGTCTACTTCCAATCAGCAGTGATGTCTGGCCACTTCCCAAGAAGCAGAGCTTCTGCACACATAAAGGTTTCTTAGCAGGCAGCCATTGGAATCACCAAATGCCCCCCTTCCTTCTCTCCTTTGCTTTTGCATCTGAGCTGACGTCATACGGTATGGAATATCCCTGTAGTTAGTTTGGGTCAGCTGGGATGGTTGTGTCCCCTCCCAGGATCTTGCCCTTGACTGGGAAAGGAATGTTACAGTGCTGATTCTGCGCTCAAAGCCAAAACACTGATGTGTTATCAACACCTTTCCAGCTACCAATGCAAAGCACAGCACTGTGAGGACTGCTATGGGGAAATGAACTCCATCTCAGTCAGACTCAAAACAAGGATTGATTCAGTTCAAAAAAAGGCTTCTTCTACTTGTCTAAGCCTGAATTGAGACTGACACTCTTGTTATAAAGCAACAATGCAACATATTCTGCAATTTCGCAATCCTCCAGACTCCACACAGATTTTTAAATGGTAGAGTGTTATGATTGATAATACAATATAGATTTTTTGGGTTTAGCTTCTCCTGTGATAAGTAGAGATGGTCTGTTGAAAAAGTGTTTAAACAATTTTTTTAAAAGTGTCAATATCTATATATTCTTCCACCAAGGCACAGGTGATACAAACAACAGCTAGAACACTGTTGATACACTACAAATTCAATGTCATGTTACTCTCTTCTGGGCCAAAGAAGCCCATTTAAACCATTTCAGTAAAACTTTCTCATCAAAGCAAACTTTCCTTGTTACTACTCATTAAATTCAAGGTCAATTGAAGTCCTGTGGGGGAGTCTTTCTTGTATTTTATGTGCTTTGGGGGAAAACCATCACAGCATCATAGCTTCTAACAGAGCCAAAAGGAGACTGAGAGTCCTGAAAATACAGTCAATAACAGTTGGAAACACATAAACAACAAAATAAGAACTGTACAATGGCCTGGAAATATGTTTCACAGTTGATGACTGTGTTGTACAGAGCATTCAGTAAGGAATGAAATGATCAGTCATCTGAACCATAAAATCAGTTTATAGATTCAGTTAAATTAATTTATACCTGCAATCAATCCTGTTAATTGGTCAGCACAGAATATGAGGAACAGCAACACCCCAGCACTTGAGAGTTAACATATTATAGAGGATTTCATTTTAGTGTGACAGTAAGTATAAAATTATTCACTGCCCATGAAGATAAATTTATAACATTATTGGGTTCCTTATTCAAATAGATCTCTAAAGTTTGTTACCAATTTATCATTTTGATGGTACAGACAATGAAGCATGCAGCAATCTCATGTAATTGTAACATAAACTTAGATTTGTTATTGTTCAAATCATACTTTTTTTTTTTCCAAGCCTAATATTACAATCATTTGCCTGAACATGTAATTTTATACCCTGATGGTAGTTCCATTGGTTTATGCAGAATCAATGTATTTAAACTAAAGGGACGGAACCATGTTAATTTATTGTAACACAAATTCTGCTGAGATGTTAGCTGACATTATCTGAGGTATGCAAAATCTTTAGGAACCTTTATTTATTTTAAGATACACTTTGCATATCCTGAAACAAGCAGAATTAGATGCCCAGGTCCAGAATGGATATAATGACTCTTCCAATTGATCATTTGCCTCTCACTGACAGAAATTTAAAGCCATAGATGGCTATGAAAATGGCCCGATGTCACCCAGCTATGACAGGGCTAAGGAAGTGCTAGTGTCCTGCTGGCATCCTAAAACGGGTCTTTCTTCGAGGATGTGGGTGGAGGAGATCCTCTGGTCCTCCAAGACCTTTCTGGCAAACCTCTCTGGGAAGCATGTGGCCACCAGAAAAGTCTGGAAGCCTGTCACCTTACTGGCATTTTGTTGTGTCTGTGGCAAGTAAGAGGTGCATAGAAGTTTACAGTTTTCTTGCCACAGGAGGGAACATATGGAAAAGTTGGACTGTAGAACTCAATTTTAACAAAGAAAGTTTCATATTATTTGAAGGTCAGCCACCCATTGCTAATGGGAAACATTAAGTTTCTATACCTTTTCATTTAAACTGAATGGCAAGTTACAGTCATGTAACAGTAAAAGAAAAAAAAAGCAAACCCAAAACCCACAAAACCTCACATGAACTCTGGGGATCTGCTTTGTGTGTGAATGATGCTGACAGTTACAGCTCTGCACTCTGAGCACTTGCGTCAGTTTGCAGTTGACAAGAAAAGGATTAGATTAAAAAGTAGAAAATTAAAACTAAGCTGCATTAACAGTTGATTACTTTCACCATGCAAACCAGCTTGGCTTTATTCAGTAATGATTTTTACTTTCTTTTACCATTGCTGTTGCATTAATTTTAGATATTGTTACTTCCTAGAAAATAATTATCCTGCCTACATATTTTCTTGATTCAATGAACAGATAAAAGACAAAACTGGTAAGAATTAATTTAGGCATCTGATGGAGCAAAAGGCTCAATATTGGTTTTCTGCAAGAATTTCTAAAGGCTGAAGCCTTCATCTATAAGCAAGTAACCTGTAATTGTTTGACAGGTCCTGTGAAAAGATGCTTGTTTAAGCCACAAACCGTAATTTTTGAATGGAGTGTAATTATGCCGAAGACTGTTGCCTCTATCGTGCTTCCACAGCTCTAGGTGTCTAAGGCTGAGGAGTATATTCAGAATTAAAAACTGTTATAAAGATCTATGAGCATCAAGGAAGCTCCTGTTGCTAGAGAAGC
Organism: Margarornis squamiger; assembly: GCA_035222235.1. NCBI lineage: Eukaryota > Metazoa > Chordata > Aves > Passeriformes > Furnariidae > Margarornis > Margarornis squamiger. The sequence goes on from JAWWTY010000106.1 coordinate 24,283,455, forward strand.
ATGGAGGGGTGAGATGGCATGAACAGCGTGGGCTGGGGAGAGCTGTCACCAACTGCAGTTCTGCCTCTGTTCTGCCACGTGGCAAGTCATAATTTTGGCTTCAGCTTGGTATATCAAAAGAATATTTCAATACCTATAAGTTATGTGCATATTTCCGACCATTGTTGTAGTTTGTTCTCTAAGACATATACACAGAAGAATGAATCTTGATGACTTGCAAATACAAAGTGTTTGCACAATATGATATGAAGACTGTACCTTCCCCAATAGGGTAAAACAAGTACATGGAGGTGGCATCTTGTGATACTGGAACATTGAATTCACTCAGTGCTGGTAGGAAAATATGTATTTTAAATATTTCATGTTGTTAGCATTAAAGTATGGTGAACACATGGGAAAACACTTGGGTGGTTATGGGAAACCACTGTGTGTGAGTATATAAACAGCAAGGTAACTCATCTTCTGGAAGGGTGGAGGGGTGCAGGGAGGTATTTTTACCAATCAGTGTTACAAAATATCAAAGAAATTATTACTGTAGGATGCAGAAAGGCAGCTGTTAGGGAGATAGGGAAAGGGCAAAAAGCTCAGGGAATGGGAAAGAGTTTGACCATTGATAGCTTGGTCCTTAATGACAAAGAGAAGCAGCATTTCTGTTGTAGCCCAAGAATGATGGGTTTTTTGTTAATAGGCTGGGATTTTTATCAGTTCCCTCTACTGCTTATCTCTTACAGAGGCCCAAGGTTTGACCAACAGACTTTCTTCTCGGGTAGTTTATAACATGAAAAAATATACCAAAATTTACAAGAGCATCCCTACTCTGCTACTTTGTCTCTCACAACCATCTTTAAGGTCATCATAAAAATTCTCTAAAATAAGCATTCAAGACCTTCAAGCCCTTACTGTGAAACTGACACTATGTATGACACACATGAGTAAAATTTCTGATTTCCTTTCAGTTTCCTCTCTTTTTTTAGTGAAAGACTCAGAAAAAAACCCCACAAATACAGAAAGTGGAAGACATCATCTTCACCATCAGACTCACACCTGTTTTGTTCCTCCCTGGAATAAAATTACAAATAGGAGTAACCTGCCTAGAAAGGTGGGAATGCAGTTGTTTTGGAGGTGACTGGTGTGTCTGTTTGGAAATGATGTACTACCACCTGCTGACCAGACCTTGTTGAAATCAGCCACTGGACACTGGCAAAAAATGGATATTCCTGTGCATCAATACAGCACCAGCACAAAACCAGGCACTGGCAGTAAAAGGGGCTCCAGTGGTTGTTCTTCAACAGTGATCGCTCACTGAACAAGAGCTAAAAAGAGTTTTTGTTGCTCTCAGACTATACTTTGCTGTCTGAAAATGGCCATTTTTGCTGCAACCAAAGTAGATTGCAAGTACAAAGTCAGTTCAAAGTTAAGCATTACTGTTCACAATTCATAATGTGCTGTTATAAATAATGCAGCTTGAGGTATAGGAACAAAAACAGAAGTATGAATAATGGTGTGGAAATTACTGAGGAAAAGAGAGATTCAAGCTAATTTAAAGGAAAAACCTGACAGACTGTGTCTTGGGACTTCTAGGCTTTGGTCTGCCAAACTGAAAGAGTTTTGGGGGGATTTTAATGCCCTTTTCCAGGGGGTTTATGAACTATTAAGACACCCTTGTTCTTTCATTAATCTCAGTGAGAGAAGATGTTTACTTACTTTGGCTTGCTTCCTGTCACTATTACATTTTTATGTAAATTATTTTACAAAGAATGGTGATGTGGGCTCATTCTGCCTGTGCTGCCACATTGGCATGCTCTGCCTGATCATAGAGAGAGCCTGCCTCATGCAGGGTTGTATATATTCTCACCTCTGTTTAACCAAGGAGAAGCTTCTGGTTAAAAAAAAATCATCTTGAAAGAGGGAGGTGCATATACATTGCTGCTTCTGTGAGAAGTTTTGAGACGTTTCTTACAAATATTGGCAATTATCTGACTTTACAGATGTTGCTCTCCAATACAAATATCTCAGACCTCTCTCTTGTCCATAAATTAACTCTCTAAACACGCAAATATTAGGTAGTATCCCAGAGCAAAGAGAAATAAAACTGAAATGGAGGTTTTAAAAATTAGAGTACTAAATATTATATTGATATATTCTATTACTGTGAGATAAATGTTCTCTGTCTCACCGTTGACAGAGATTAATTATATAAATTATTTTTTAAAATATTTCCTTGGATGGTCTTTCAGCATTCTGTACAGATACTTTAACCTTGAAGGATAGTTGTTCCCAGCTCCTGGGGCTACATCTCCAGTAGCACTCTGCTTTAAATACAATGCATTGTCACTGTCTTCTTTTTAAATGCTACAGTTCAAAAATAGTCAAAGCCTTAAATATGCCCTAAAATTACTACTGGATTGCACTTCATACTGGACACATGCACTTTATGCAGCCATTTTTGCTGAGAATAAGGTGTAGCATGGAGTACTCTGGAATTTACTTTCAAGAACATGGTTCATTTCTCTGTTGCAGTGTGAAAAATAATGGTGGTTTTGGGCATAATAATTGAAAAACAGAGAGGGTTTCCTCCTATTTTTTCTGTGCTGGATGTTGCAGAATGTGTTCTGCTCAAAGGCTGAGCACAAAATGTCTATGCACTTATATCTCTATGATGCTGACCAAGACAAGGAGAAAATATGTTTTTCCTACCATTTGCACTGGCAGACCATGTTTGTTCCCTGATAGGAGTGGGCTGGAGGAAAAGGGCACACAGATTGGCTGGAGCAAACATGACTAGCTCTTGAGGTCTGAATTTCCACACCGCTTTGTTTGAAAGTGTCTTTGGATGCACTGACAGATTGACATCTTATTTACATTTAGATTATTATTAGAATAATGTGCTTACTGACTCAATTTTTGGCCTCTGCTTTCAGCTACAAAGATTATTCTGTCTCATGGGTTTCTGAATTGGGCCTCTACTGAATGAGACAAAAGAAAATATTTAAAATTAGAATTGAATTAGTTTGAAAGTTAAAAATTTTAAAAACCCAAAAGTGTCTTTAATAAAAAGCCCTTTGGTCATGACAATTTTTGGACCACTTCAGATGGCAATCAGTAAAAATGTATCTGTTCACACCAGTGTTAAACTTGACCATACATTTGAAAAAGTCTCACTTATTTTCAAGTGATTAAATGCTAAACATGCAGACACCTCAACCATAGCAAGTTCCTATATCTACAACTTCAAAGGAAAATCACATGTTTCAGGACACTGTTCCATTGAAGGTGTTCAAAATTTTTGAATTTAAACATTTGAATAGAGTTTTTAATAAAGAAATGTAGTTTATTACCAGGCCTGCAGATAGTTGAGCAGCATCTCCATAAACAACTATTCTTCAACACCATTTGTGCCTTACAAATAACCAAAAATTACCCCCATCTTTACCTATTAAAGTCATAAACAAACATATAATAGACAGATACATGTTTTACATAGTTACTTCTTTGGAATAATTTATAGTGGAAATCATTAGGCAATCCAGGGATTAATTATCACATAATTTACTATTTCTAGATCTTATGATACAACTGTCATTTAGAGGAGTTATCTCAGGATAATTGACATTTGATTACACGGAACAGTAATTCTCATAGACATCTTGTTCTGTTGCATAAAAATGTCTTGGGGGTATTTGGAACCTCAAAGGCAGAAGAGTCTGGTGACCACAATGCCTTTCCCAGCACCTGAGCAGTGTTCTATGAACCTGAATATATCATTTACTTAAAGTCTCCTGAATTTCTGCCAGTCTTTGTTTACTCTCCTGAATTTCTTTCAGTCTTGAGAATACTACTTTCACTTCTATAATCGTCATTATTTCTTCTATCAAAAGGTGGAATCAATTTGCTATTCGTGGCAGGTTTGTATTTTTTTTTTCCTATATTTTTTAATCATTATTTAAAACACTGACTTTGTTCACTAGAACAAAATCTGCTGAGAGGTAAAATTACATCTTTGTATTGGGTGACCAGATACTTAATCAATTTATAGAATCACCCACAAGAATCATCAAGTCCAAGTCTTAAGTGAATGGCCCATAGAGGGTTCAAACTGTCAACCTTGGTGTTATAAGCACAGTGCTCTAAGCAACTGAGCTAGTCTCAGGGCACCTTACAAATTTTGTGGTAACACAAGAACTGTCAAAATACACTATCTTAGTATATTGAGTTTTATTTCCGTTAATAAATAACTAAGTATTTAAAAAACTTTCAGTAGAGGTACTTATTCTGTTTCTGAACTGATTTCAACTGGTAATTGTTATAGTCTTGGAATGTGGTTATATATTTGAATATTGTTAAACTGGAGTGTTAGGACTTCTACATGCTATCACATGGATGTTGTCTTTCTTTTACTATGCAAGATTTCCATAGTGTTTTAAAGTGTAACATTAGAACTCCCAGTTCTAAGGCTGCTGCTCATTTCTATTGCTTTACTTCCTACTGTGTTGCATGTCAGTATTCAGTTTACTTTGTTAAGTTGGTTAATGTCAGTAACCAAATGTCTGATCCACAGCACTCTTCCTTGTAAAGCTTCTAATTCTGTTCACCAGAAGAAGCATTTGGTTAGTACAGGGGCAAATGAGAAATCCATGTTTTTTGTATTCTATGCTCACTTCATCAGGCCAATAACAACTCAGAGACTGCCTGATGTGATGTAAAACAAATAGTCTCAGCCTCAGGAATATGAAGATACAATGGGCTATTTTATAGATTGCTTCTCTCTCTAATGTGCAAAAAATGTACTTCTTTCAGTTTAATGAAAGTAAAGCTTCAAGTGATTGTGAAATGATTAATGCACTTCAGTTATTTTTCCTTAAGCCAGGTGACATCTGTAAATTTTAGTCTTTGTGTGCTATCGCCCATCATCATATATAACAATATATAACCATATATATTGCCTGCCAGCCTCTGTGGCAGATGTGCTCCTGTCCTTGTGAGCACTCACATCCGAGGGGAGATGCTGAGTGCAAGCCAGTTAGGTTGTTGCTCCAGCAGGTATAAAGCCATGTTTTCAGAAGCTCCTACCTGCATGTGCATACAATATAAATCTTGTAGTCTCCTGCTTAAATTATAATTCTTCTCAGTTGCTCTATAGAGGAAAGTATAACTGTGATATGATCACCATATGAAGTGATGGGCTTATGCATCATGTGGACTTGTGAAACAATTTCCTCTGGTTGTGCACTGGTTCTTTATTTGAGCTTCCAAGATAAACATCTGCCAGTCTTGAATTTGCAGTCTTCTTTCTCTGATATGCAGAATATTGCTTGTTTTCTCACTGCATCCATACTGCATCACAAATCAGGGTGGGATGTTAGAGAGCTAATCACTGTAAAAGCTGGGCCGTTTTGAGCCTTAAGTGTCATAATCTCATCAAAAGCCTCTTCTCAAAAAACTCCAGGCCTAAAGGTCCTAGATTTTCAAAAGTATCTGTGCTCCCGATGAAAACCCTACCCTTCAGATGACTTTGGCATCCTCTAACATTTGCTGTTGAACTCCACAACTGCCTGCATTCACTGAGCACAGCACTTCTGCAAAAACTGACATTGCCTGAAGCAGAGGCTCAAAGTCATGCTGAAGTCCCTTGAGGCACTGAAGTGCACTCAAAATAGAGATTCCCCTATTTTCCCTGCTGGTAGAGCCATGTCATTTAGCTGTGCCGTGACGGCATCTGCCTCTACTGCTCCTGCATGCTTGTCTCTCTTCAGGAGCCCCTGTGAGGCAGTCCTATTAGGACTGTTCCACTTGAGCCCACTCACAGTTTTATTAGCACAGCTGGAAACTCCGTGGCCAGTGGATGTGGCAGCCGACTCTGAGAAGGGAGCTGGGTTTTCTGGAAATGGAGCTTCTTATGGGCCATTGCTGTCACATCCTATCCTAAATTGCTGAGTATCATCCAAACCCAAATGGCTGTGTACTGTTTGGCTGAGTACTGGGTGCCCTGGATAATGTGTGGTCTCATTGTTTTCATGGTGGGTTTTAGATATCTGACTCAAATAGATTACTTCCAGGATAGGATCCCAAACCAAGGAGACATCTGACTGAATGGAGAGGAAGGTTTACCTTGAAACACTGAATTTCCTTTTCAGCCCACTTTAGAATTATTTGTGTCCATGAAAATTACTATCATACCATTGAAATGTCACCTGATAAAGGTAATGAATATTACTAAAATTAGATCTATATGCCTTGTGTGTGCTGTGCTAAACTTAGAGGTTTTGATCAGTTGTTTTTCACGAATGTGGTAACCAGGCTGGCAAAAGTTTGAGTGGGTGGGTGGATTTATTCAAAAAATCTGAAAAAATTCACATTCATGAAATGTAAATTCTGTCAAAAGGAGAGAATTCAAAGTGAGAGTTTAAGAAGTTTTTTTATATTCTTAGCACCAGTGTTTGAGACCGATTTACTATGATAACCTTTCTTCCACTAAATAAGGAGAAGGGCTTTTTGATGCTTTTTTCTTTTCATAGTCAGTGACTCTGTTAGCCACTCTCCTATAACCAAAAAGTAAGTAGAGCAAGGACCTTTAGACACTGAGCGACTTCTAGAGCTGCTCATGGAATAGCTTAGGGTGAAAGGGCCTCCTGGAGGTCATCTTGTCCAGCCTACTCCTCAAAGCAGGACTAATCAAGTTTGGCTCTCAGATTTAAACTACATACCATTAATTAATTATTTCAAATGTTTGCTATAGATGCTTGTGATACACATTATGGTATACAAATGTACACATTAATTTTATATAGCATATTAATACTAAGAAATTACACATGCCATGACTATGAAAGCAAGCCATAATTGAGTCCATTCAAAATCCAGTTTCACTGTTCTCCTCTTGGTTTTATTTCCCTTGCTTTCAGAGAGAGCCCAACCTCTGCCCAGGAGCTGAAGGGGAGTGTGACATTTTCTTGTTGATAGTGCCACAGTCTGAGCAAGTCACACAGAGATGGGCAGTCTAATCCAGTTCCCTTCCTGTCTTGAGCCCAAGTGGTTTTGACATCCCCCTAAATCGTTTACTGCACAGTGTTACGGCTTCAAGATTTGTTTCTCCTCAGAGCATGAGGGAACGTAAGCTTGTATTCTCACACAGGGCTTGTACTTGCAAATTCCCTTGACTACTCAGATGACTGACGCATTTTATTTTTTAAAAGAGTTATAGAATAAAAAGATAAAGAATTGTCCTGACAGATGCACTAAGGAAGCAGGATACAGATTGATCATTTCTGATGCTTGCCCGCCTTTGGATTGTTAAGTCCAGGTGTCCCCTGGAGACCACCACCACTCTGTCACAGGAGGCTGTGCCTCCCCTAAGCCCATCACAGAGAGGGCTGGAGAGAAATCTGTTAATGGATGTGCCCTTTGGTTGTTTCTGGTCTGTAGGAAGTGCCCCAGAAACAGCCACCTTGGTTTTAGAAAGGAGGTTTCCATTTGCTCAGAGAAGGGTTTCTAACTTATAGCAGTGTTTTTAAAGGAAGATATTGCTTTGTTTTGTGACTGCTTTGTAGGAGGTGTACACTGGCTGGAATGAACGCTGTTTAACCCTTCAGGGCTCAGTACAAGAGAGCCAGGTTGAGACTATAGACTATAGAGACTGTAATCTAAAGTCTATAGTAGACTATAGAGACTGTAGTCTAAAGTCTATAGTAGACTATAGACTACTACTGTTTAGTGATCATGAGAGTGAGAGCTGAAAACTAGCAGAATTGATTTGGAGACCTTCAATGTGAAAGCAGGGCAGCACTGTGTGGTTTAGAAGCTGCAAGGACATCAGCACTGCTCTTCCAAGTGTGTTATACAACTCGGTAGCCCCCTGAATACTCAGTTCTGCAAAATGATCTGGGCATTGATCAAAAGGGGGTTTTGAAAAGGTTTGCCTCCCCTGGAAAATGAATCATTTACTCTAGCCAGTGTGCAAACAACATGCATAACTGCAGGAAAGCCCTTCTGGGCTGCCTTCCCATCACAGAATTCCCCAGTTACAAACTGGGAGTAGGTTCTTGGGATTTGCCATCTGAGGTAATGATTCTTGTGATGCTTAACTCTGACTGTATAGCCAGAGTTCACAGTATCATCTGTTACAGAGGAGTACCCTAGAGCCAATTCCACTCATATTTGTTTTCTGATGCAGAAAAAGAAAAGGAGGATTTATGCCTGACAGTAAAATCACCTTTGTAAAGAAAATGATTCACCATTGTTTCTTTCCTGAAAGACACTACCATTTCTGAAGGCTGAGAGCATTTTTCTTCACAGCTGCATCTCAGCTTTGTAACACATACTTACAAGACATGAATTAAGCAGATAACTCCAATAATGCTATCCTTATTTAGTGGCACCCAATTATTACAATGCCTATAAACAGCCAAAACAAATTGTCTTGATTTTATTCTGAATGTTGCAGCCACCAAATGAGATGTGAAATTATCGATTTACTTTTTGATGGAGACAAAGACTCATTTTGGTAAATACTCACCATGAACTGTAATGTATTTGCAGAGTGATAAGACTACATTAGTGTCTGCTACATCAGCTTGACCAGTCACTCTGGCTGGTTACTCAGCTGGCACAAATTACTGTATTGGAGCCAAGAAAGTTTTGTCAGCTGTGGTGATGGTGTGGCTCAGTATATGTAAATATATCCACAGATGCTTCATTTGAAAGGACTGATGGAAAGGAGTACTAATTACTCTCAGTTGCTCATGATGCTAGCAAGGCATGAGCAGTATTGTGCTCCTGTGTTTCCCATTCAGGGTACAAATTTGATGGTAGTAGTGTAACCCAAGCATGAAATGCTATTTAAACATAGTGGTCCAATTACCTTGAGCATGTGAAGGCTGTAAGGAAACATTGGACACTTTTTCATGTTTCTCTGTGGAGTGCTTAATGTGCTTTTAGAGTTACACAAATAACAAGGAACAATAAAGATCAAAGGTAAGTGAATCTAAGGCCAAACTGCAAGCGCTGCAGATGCCTCATCTGACAGGCACTGAGATTTGGCCATAGAGAGGTGAGTAGCTAAGGCTTTGAGATGCAATTCAAAACAATTTTTTTTTCTGAGGGTCACAGGAAAAAAGCCCAGTAGTTTCTAGAGGATTTTATGGCTCTTATAGATGAAAAAGTTATGATCTCTTTATAGTGACAACAGGGTAGAAATATGTTTTTTAGTAGAGGCATGCATCTTTTGGGTTATTGGTTGATAAGTAGAAGTAGTAGTGAGATTGTAAACTTTACAAAACACAGAAGGGATGAATGCTTAAAACAAAGCAACAGCCAAAAATATGTCCACAAACTCTGTTCTAGTAGTTCAAACCACTTAACACAGTACAAAGAAGCAGAGTGTGGTGTGTGGGGCTTTTTGTTTTTAATTCCACCCCATTTACCTTCTTGTTTTGGTCCTGGGCATTTCTAAGAAGAAATAATGCACTGCACTCACTGTTTAAGCTATGTCATGCTTCAGTTTCTTCCTACATCTTGGATATTATCCTGTTGTCCTGATGAGCCCATTTCACAACATTTTTCTGAACTTCAGCTGAATACAGAACCACTGAGGTATCACTTATTTAAAAAAAAGAAGTGTGCTTTTGTGGTGGAGGGAAAGTACGTTCCTGATGAGAGAATTTTCTGAAGTCCTCTACATTCACTATGTATAAAAATTAATTTAATTTATCTGCTCTAGTCTTATCTTCTATGAATGCTTCTTTTGTGTCTCGACCATTTATTGTTGCATATTTTTCTACCAGGCTTTTGGCTTTTGATGGGTTTGTGAAAGGTTTTATTATTACTTTTTTCTATCTTTTGTAACTTGTTCTTTAAACTCCTTGGCCTGCCTTGTTGTGGTTTTACATTTAACCTGCCAGAGCTCATTCTCCTCTATTTTCCTCATATGAACATGATGTCAACTTTTTAAAGGTCACCTTCTCCTTTCTGAAGCCTCATCTAAAACACATGTAACTGATCAAAGCAACAATGGAGTAAGTGAAAGGTGAAGCCACTGATGTTAATTGAAAGTTGCAGTGGTAATAAGATATCCAGACAGGTGGGGAGAGCTGTGGGGTGGTCAGGAACTGAGCTTCAAGTGGACTCAGAAAGCAGTTCAAAGCTTCTTTTTTTGCCTCTGTGTCAGCTCCTTCCTAGAAATGTGAACAAACTGCTGTTGCTTTTTCTTGCCCTGAAAACAGTAGGGCAAAAAATTGGCAACTGTAAATGAGCAGAATTGCATCAAAGAGTCCCCCTGTTTTCAGTTTTTCCTTCTTGTGGATCCAAGACCCTCAAAGCTGGGCTATCCATTTGGGTCAAAAACATCAATACCATGCTTAGAGAGATGTCATACCTTGCAACTGTGATACACTGGAGTGAAGGAGTGCTGATTTTGCCATACAGTCATCTTGCCTCAAGGAGAAAAAGTAAAAAAATAGTGTTATGTTGTATTATTGCTAATTATATTCAGACTATTTGTTCCTCAATATGCTGAAAAGCTTTAAAGCAGAGCATACACATTGGAAAAGGTAACACAAACAGGTTCTGCTGAGACAAATATAGAGACCAGTTCCTTTTTGTTTTTAATTCCGAAGTCTATCAAGATTGTTTAAAAATAAAGTAGGGTTTATTTCACGGAAGGAAGTTTGACTTATCTGCATAAAAGAAAACAAACATCTTGATGTGACATGGCACCTATACCTACAGCATCTACTGAATTTTTACTCCACTTAGGAACACATAGAGTAGTATCAAGGATTTATTTTCAAATATTTTGACACCGTGGGAATATATACTTGGACATGATTAATGCAGATAGGACATTGTTCCACTTTAAAAAAAAAAAGAATTCAAAGTAACTGGCAATACCTCACTACGAGCAGGGTTTAAGAGCTTGGTCTGTTACAGCCAAGTTTTTCAGCAAATTATTTCTCTGTGACCACCAGTTGTTCCATAGCTGTTCTGCATGCATGGGTTTTATTTCCCACTTTTAATTCCTTTCTCTATCGCAGGTTCGGGTTGAGCTATAAAATTCACTTCCATGTATTGTTAGGTGTGATGGGCTTTACATAGACTTGAAAATCCCCTTACTATAGTGGTTAGGTGATAATTAAGTTATATTACTATTTCCCAATTGCCTTTATTTATTGCAGAGGCTTTTTATGGATCACAACTGAAAGTAGATAAAACTTTCTGCAATTGCATCTGTGACGTAAGGTGGTGGCTCTGCTCTCATATAAAGCTCTGTACAGTTAGGTTAATTGTGCTCTTTTACAACATTGTGAAGCCATTCCCTTTACAGCACTGCTCCTTATGGCTCCTTGTAGTCTCATAGGCATAGTAGTCTATGTTCTGTTGTTTTTAACACTAAAAAAGTCACTATTGATTGGTTTGGTAGTGAGAGGAACAAAACTATGAAAAACAGCCACTGGGAAACGGACATGAAGTTATTTTTTGCTCCTATTACAAATGCTATCAGGAACTAGTTCTCCATTAATTATGTAGTGCCAAGTCCCCCATCTACTGAAGGTGTATCAGTCATTAAGGACCTGCAGATGATTACAGTCTCTGCAAATCCCACAGTGTATCATAGACTCATGGAATAGGCTGAACTGGAAGGGACCCCTCAGGATAGTCAAGTCCAACCCCTCGCCCTGCACAGGACACCCCAGAAGTCACACCATGTTTATATAAATATGTATATAGCAGTGTTGTGGTTAATACTGTAGGGAATTAGCACAACAAAATTCAGTGTGAGTCACTATGGGAGTAGAATATGATAGATACTTTAAACAAAATTGATTTCACTCCCTTTCATTCTTTGCTGAGACATAAACCCATGTGGCTCAGCCAGGATGAGGGGTGCTGCCTATTGCATTCTCATCTCTCTTATTTCTTTTGTGACTGGTGACAATTAACTGGATTTTGAATGTGTGCTTTATGTCCACTAGGTGTAGATGGTGTTTGCATTTCTTTCATCTCATTATTTTGCTCCAGAACTTGTAAGTCTTGGGCAACATTTTTGTGTTTCCTGGTTCTTTTTGCCTTACATTTCCATTGTCATCTTGTCTTCTAGTCATTAGGCTGGCTTATTATTCATTTCTCGTCATTCAAATGAAAGGACACAGGTTTCTGTAGCAATATCACTTTCACACGTTTTCATTCATGCTGTTTTTCATAGCAGTTGAGATTTCTCTTGCAAATTCCCACTATTTAATGCTATGCATCAGCATTTCTCAGAGAACAGCAGAACCAGAGAAACATGGAACCCCATCTAAGCCTTTGTAAAAAGGGGTACAGAGGATCTAGGGATTGAAAAAAAACCCAAACAACTGAGTCAGTTAAGGACTGACAATCAAGCAGGAATTACCTGAAGGGCTACCACTCTGAAACTATCTTCTCTATGTATGGTAAGCCACTGTGGTTTAGCTTTTCTGTCAGAAACATTCATGTTTCTACCTGCCTTTTTTCTATTTTTCTAATAATTCTGATCAGAGCTGGGATCTTTTTCCTGACACACACAGAGCTTAGCTCCACTTCTCCCCCATGACTTCACCATCCTTCCAGCCTTTTGTAAAAATGCTATCTCTTCCAAAATGCTGCTGTTAAATTTATGTTCCTTTGAACTCCTGACTTCTGGATCCTTATAACCTCTCCTGCAAGATTCTTCACCTCTCCAGTCTCTCTTAACACAATTTGTAAAGGAGCACTTTCTGGAAGCACAAGGAAATAATGTTCTTTTAAATATACTTAAGTGGCTCTTTTAAGTATGTTTTAAAATATATAGTCAAAACCTTCACTAAAACCAAACTTCAAAGCTCAATGGATCTAGCTCAGTTTAGTTTTATTTCACAGCTCTTGCAATTTCAGAAGCTGTCAGCTTGAAGTCCCACTTTGATCTCTCTACTGAGTTCGCTGTCTGAGTTCCCCTAAGGGTGATTGTAAGTGATGGGACAATTAATAACAATTTGCAAAGAAACAAAAATCAAGCAATTCAGAATGAAAGCAAATAAAACACTTAAGAAGTCCCCTGTGTAGTTCCTAGGAAATCTGGAAGTATTCAGGTCCTGTAATAAGATATTTAATCATCAAGTAAGGTTTAAATATTTTTTTAGAAATCAAATAATACCTCTATCATGTATTTGTCCTTAGCGAAGCAATTCTTGTTTGGGGAGAGTAATTGCAAGATGCTAAGTCAGTTTTATTATATGTGCCCAAGGCAGAAAATTAAAATCATAGCAGTTATATATGAAAATTTCTTCTAGGATCCAATCTAAGAAATTGATTCTTTTAAAGGATAAAGACATGAGACCAAAAACTATGTGACCCCCTGCATGATTTCCATGAATTCTGACCAGAAAACATCCATGCAAATAACAGCTTGTACCTGAGAATCTTAACCTGGAACTTTCTGTCTCTTAAATTGAATTTTTTTTAAATGATCTTTTCTTCCAAATTCTGTAACAAGAGAATACAATTGGAACAGAAAGTACCTGCGATTTCATTTGCTTTTATTTTACATTGGACTTAGTTGAAAGATTGATTTATAGTTCTATCATTCCACAATAGAGTTCATCTTACATTTCATGCAATTCTTTAATTAGTATTTTCCTCTCTATTTCCAAACAATCATGGAAGGTATGAATTATCTTGATTATTGCAGTGGTGACAATGGAATATAGTTACTGTCATTTTTAGTTACATAGCTCAGCTGGGGCATTAACATGTGTGGCTTTACATCATCAAACTACTACAATTTTCCCATGGTCTTTTTAGGTAGGAAAACTTAGGACTTCATCTTTACAACAGCCTAACAAAGTTATTCTTTCAGGAGGAGAGTGATCTACTGCCTTACAAGACACACACTGCCTTCTGCACTACTACTGTACGTTGGTTTGACCACAGGAAATATTTTGGCACTTAGCTGTGTCAGACTTAGACACAGCTGTGTAAGAGACTCTTAAAAGACATGAGGCCAACACTCTAGGCAAAGCATTCTAATGCTTTCTCTTGCTAGGATGTCAAAACTTCCTGAAAATCACCCATCAAGCCAGTGAGGGTCTGCAGACAGAGATGAAGAATTTCAGTACTTCAAAAGCTCCCATCCATCTCTAGATATTACCAGGTGACATTTTCCCACTGGCTTTCTTATGCAGCAGAAATCCTGTAACAGTCTCATGGTTCTTTTCCCAAACACAAATAAAACCAAGGCAACAATACTTGCAACAAACTCCTCTGCAGCCCAGCAACGATGGTGGCACAAAACAGGCAGTACTGTAAAAAATGTGATACAGAGCTGTATCTCAACTGTTTAATACATTAAAATGGTCACTACGTGCAATGGAGATTATGCTTTATTTTGCTAGTAAAAATGCTGAATCTTAACTCTTATTGGTTATGAGATATCTGGGAACCTTGGGGTTAAATCTGATGCAAAGTCACTTTTCTGAAGGAGTTTGGCAACAAGATTTTCTGCTTCCAAAATACCCAACATTTTCAGGAAAAATTGGAATCAGAAGATCATATTTCTTCCTTAACTCTTCTCAGTAAATTGCTTTTTAAAGCAAGAATCCAGATTTCTTTAAAAGCTGGAATGCTAAGATGCTTAGTTTGTCCTTAGTGTTAGCAGACCTTAGTGGCACCAAATATTTTTGGATTATTCTATAAGATAAGAAGGAATAGTTTGAAAGTGTTCTGAAAACTGCTTTTGCTTCCCATTTGCAACCCAATCAGATCCAAATAGGGAGGTTGAGCCACAAGCCTTATGACTGCTGTTTCTCTGAGCCTTTTCTTCAGCTTTCAGTTCTGCAGGGAAGATATTAATTAATCATTCTGAGATCTTCTTTTCTTGAAAGCCAAGAATCCTCCAAATGAAAACTTTCACCTGGCTATTCACTTAAATTCTGGGGGAGGGAGAATCTATTTTCCCACTAGTTGTCCTCTATCCTGGACACATCTTGTTCCTGTGATATATTTACTCTGGCAGATGTGACTATCAAAACAGCTAATTTGACTAAACTGTTTTAGCTTCATCCCAGAGTTAGCATTTCACAACTAGAGCTCCAGTTCTGCCCATCCAAGGTTGTAATACTGAACAGTTTTATCTATTTCCTTATCAATTTTATTAGTCTTCATTAAAGAATTTTCCTTTCCTGATCCTTGCTACTGTTGCTGGCTG
This sequence comes from Margarornis squamiger, assembly GCA_035222235.1. Taxonomy (NCBI): domain Eukaryota; kingdom Metazoa; phylum Chordata; class Aves; order Passeriformes; family Furnariidae; genus Margarornis; species Margarornis squamiger. The sequence goes on from JAWWTY010000106.1 coordinate 24,298,648, forward strand.
TAACTTTGAAAAATCTCCTCCTAGCAAAGCTCCAACCAGTTAACTCCCAGTGAACATGAATAAGGGATCAAAATATTATATAACAAATACAGATGTTTTAAAAAAGCCTGTAATGGAGCACACTTTCAAAGTATTGCTCCAGATAGTCTATAAGGTGGTGGCTGAATGCTGTGGTGATATTTTGCCTTGTGTCTCAAAAGTTCTAGCCTATCTTGTGTACTCCCATCAAATTAACTTTGCTGCTGCAAAATGGCTGCTGTGTGGCCACCTTTCCCCAGAATGTTCATGAAAGTGCCTGCCAGATGAGATAGCAAGACTTGGCTCTGACCTGTTCTCGTTGTTTTCTGAAAGGATGGCTTTTACAATGCTGGATTGTCTTATTTTTTTACACCTCCTGTAAATTCAGGGATGTTTTGCTCTGTGCTAGAGTGCTGACGTTCAAAATGAAAGTTGAAACAGTGGGGGTGGGAGACTGCAGTGCTGTAATGCTGTATTCATACCTGAAGGCAGCTACTGCTGGTGCCACGTGTATTAATGAATTTTGAAACACAACATGGAGATGGGAGCTGTCTTCATGCTTGGAGAGCCAAGGAGCACAACGGCCTTTGGTGGAAAATGTTGCCCTGTTCAATCTCATCTGAGAAGGACTTTTGAAGATATTATTTTGTAGTTCTTGTCACTTTCTCTCCAATCCCTGCAAAAAAAATAAGTAGAAGCTGTCTTGCTCTAGATGATTTCTCTGCTCTGTAGGGAGGGAAGAAATTTCCTTGATTTATTTAAAGAAAGCCACCTGGCATTCCCATGTGTTCAGGTTTCCATCTTGCTGTGGCAGTGACTTACCAGCCATCAATCCAGGTGACCGATGGGAAAGCTTTCCTGTTATGCTTGTGTGAGCTGCTCCCTTTCCCAGTCCCAAAGCAGTTTATCTGCTCAGTAGAGATGTCATTGATTTAGAGGCACTCCTCCAAAGGGAGGAAAGAATTAAGTTCCACAGAGCAGGGCTCTAAAGTGCAACGTTTTGTTGCTGAAACACCCTCCTTAACAAATGCCAGTAAAATTGTTTGAACACCTTTGTGTAGGGGAGGAAAATAACTTATAGCCAAAAACTAACAACTGTGATTCCTTTGCTTCTCAATGCTTCCATTATGCAAATTTACTTGCCAGATCACTGATACAAATAATGCTTGGTTGGTAGATTTTCCAGTAATTTCCAGTAATAAAAACAGTCAATTTTTAACATTTATTAAATACAGAGGTTGCATGGTATTCACATTCTCCAGTTACACATAACTTTTAGAAATAAGCTGCCAGTTCAAGGGTTTCTGATTACAAAACCTATCGTGCCCAGCTATTCTGCTTTAAAATAAATGTGTGACATTTGCTCCCTCTCTAGTTTGCAGGCAGGAACTCTCCTGATTTGCCACTGCCTTTGTGGGCTCTCTAAGGTGTACCAATATCACTGAGCAAAAAAGTTTTAAACATTCTGAAAGATTATTCTTAAAATGTGTTTAACTACATTTGATCATTTCACTTCAAATGAAAGATACTAGCAGCAGATATAAGCTGGTAGATAATTAAGCAGGAGGAAAAGAATGGTGAAGTGATAATTAGGCATTGCACTTGGAGTCGAAAACCAAAATTAACATGTGCTAAGCAAAACTTGAGAATTTCTGATTCATGCTCATCCAGCACATTGATGCAAACACCTTTGCTTCTGCCCTTTGTCTGGACTTCCAAGTTCCTTAATTATCTCCAAGTTTTCCTGCAAAATTGCATCAGCTACTGAAGTGAGAGCTGAAGGCATGACCATGTCTTGCAGCCAGACCTGAAGAGCTGCTGCTGTGCAGGGGCTGAGCCTCCACCCAGCTGGGAACATCCAGCAGCCTGAGCTGCTCCAAGGGGCCTAGTTTCTCAGCAACTGCCTTTCCTTTGAGTCTTTAAGCAAAAGGTCTTCTCCTCATGTAAAGCTGCATAATATTAATTTAAATAACTTTATGTCACTTGAGGCTTAAAAAACCCTAAGCGTTACACAATTATTTTAAACATGTCAAGCAAGTCAAACCTCAAATGCACATCAAACAGAGAACATATTTTGTCTGAAGACTGTAGTTTTAAAAGAAAATGAAATCAGCTCTGTTTCTACATGGCTGAACTTCTATGTGATAAGATAGGCTTTTTTTCAGTGTACAGTAAACCCTCTAGTATGTGTACACTAGCGATTAAAATATCTACAGAATGATGAAATGTGATCTCATATCCTATTTGAGTGGCCAAGTTAAATTAGAGGCAATTAGGACTAATTTGGCTTCTTCCTGAAATCATAAATGTGCAGATGAAAGCTCTGATTAGTGAACAGGGAGTGTAGCTTTATTTGATTTTTTGCTTTGAATGGCTAATGTGTTCTTACCTTTGAAGATCTGAATTACTGAAATAACAGCAAAATAATAAAAAAAATCAAAGTTAAAAAGATTTTTCAAGATTAAATGGATGAATTAAAGTGGAAAGGTATGGATTTTGTAAACAACTGGCAAGACCTATAAGTGTTTCAAAATATCTGAATAACAAATCTTTTGTAATTATACTCTGCGATGTAAAATGCTTTAAACATAAGTTTCCTAAATTTTCATGTCTTGATCTTGTAACTTGAGGAAGCAAAATAGCTCCCCATTTCTAACAGGGATCCCTATAAACTAATGGGAAATTCCTTTCAGTCCTATGTCCTTGAGATTAATTGTATTTTATCTTAAAGAACAGTTTTAGTCTAACTTTTTCAGCCCTAGACTTCATGGCTCTAAAAGTTCAGGCATTTGTTCAGCAAACAAAATACAGACATTCCCTTAAGTCTCATTTTGAATAGAAGTTTACTCATAGGCATAGCCTATTAAAATAATTGTTTGTATTCTTCTAAGGCAAATTATTCACACGTTCCTAAATATACAATATATGTGTATGTATACGTATATATGAGACTACCTCAAGTCCTGTAGACAGAACACAATGAGCTCTTACACATGTCATCTAGCCAGAGACCAGAAAAAAATGCAGTATTTATAAATAAGTCTGGCTCTTCACTGTGGAAAAACCCTGTCTTAGAAAAAAAAGAAAACACAAACAAAATAGTTTAAATGAATGTCACAGTGTGGTATCTGAGTTAAATGGCAAATTTCTGCCTTTTGAACAGGTTGGTTGTTTAAGGTGAAGGGATTTCTCTATATTCTTTTTCTAAAAGCAGATTAACTGAAATATCTCAACCCTTAGTTCTCCAGGCATTCAGACAAACTGCTGATCTTTCTCAGAGAGGTTTGACATGTCTTGCAAATTTTAATCCTGTCACCTCTGCCCAAGCAAACTGATGAAGAGAGAGAATAAAAAATTGTGGAGATAATCTGTCTTCAAACGCCATTGACAGCAAGCAAAAGAATACATCTTTGTCTAGACAAGCTAAGAAGCAAGTATAATTTATTTTTCAAAAAGAAAAATGGCTTAATAGCCCAAGCATTGATTTAACAGACAGGCTTGTAGGAGGCTGTACAAGTGCACTACATGGAGCAGTGCCACAGCTTTAGAAGGCACCAGTCTGGTCCATATGTTCCTTTATTATTAAGATAGGGCTGAATGTGGTCAGACTGGTGCCAGTTCTTCTAGGAAGGTTATTAATTGTGCCCAGAAATCCATCCCAGCCTAAGTAGATTCAAAATATTTCTTAAACTTCCTATTTTTGTATTATCATCTCATCTGAGTTGAGAACAGTCTCTATTTGTGGTATTGAGTTCAGATAATTTTAAAGAAAAAAAAATAAGGTTAGGACTGAAAGACAGGTACCTAAGTCTCTTATTTTACTTGTAGGCAAATCCTAAAATCAGTGTTGTTAAACACACTTTGCCTCTGTTCCCTCTTTAGAATGCGATCTAGTGTCCTTAATATTTCTGCATGACTTTGGGAAAATTCTTATCTTCTGAAAACACAGGTTATGTTTTCATACTGTTTAATCATCTCAGTTTGGTCAAGCTTTCATGATGCTTTATCTGTGCTGGTTCAGACAATTTCTGCACGTGAAGCCACTAAATTTGTAATTTCAATATTTGTTTGTTCTGGTTAAGAGTAAAATTTGTGTTAGCTTCATGTCAGACACATATGACAGTTGGGTTGCACTTGTAGATTGTTATTGCTTGCTACTAGATTGTACCTTGATCAGAGTGCTGCAGCACTGCATGTGCTCACGCTGCTTTAAAAAGGAATAGTGAGGAAGGGAACTAAATAAACTCTGCATAGATATGGAGGAAGAAAAGATGAAAATGATGTGCATGTTTCAGACAGAGCAGAAGAGAGGTGGCTTGGAGAGGCTTGAGTGCTTTTGCGTTTGCGGCGTGATGTAATGAGTGACATATTATCAGTATAGTACTGAGTGCCTCCTAAGGGCTAAATGCAGGGTCAAGAAAACACATAAGACTCATATAAATCTTAGATTAAGTTATCCCTGTATTGGATATGCTAGAGTTAAGTTAATTCCCTTTTTTGATTTCCAGCTCAGCCATTTGATGCCAAAAGTATGCTTTTTAAAGCCATGAGTAATTTTTTGCTTAAAAATGGACCCCGGATGATCTGTCTTATCTTTGCCTTTACCTGTGCCTGTCAGACATTCATACAGAAACTAGGGGTTACTTAAGAATCTTGTTGCATCAGTTAGGTCCAAAGAGAGCCCTAGTGCAAAAATAATGAGAAGACTCACACCAGTTTGTTGCCTGTTGTCTTTGGGGAATGTAAGAAACTCTGTGTGTGTGTGTGTGTGTGTGTGTGTATGTACAGCAGATGTGTAGACTGCTACACAGTTTTGAACTCTGTGTGTGAATTGCAAATATGTCTTCTGAGAGTGAGGAAACTTGGAAAGAATGAGGTCATTGTGCATAATAAATCCCCTATATGTTACTCTTCTGCCCTGCAGCCCACAAGAGAAACATTTCAGAAAGGGTTACTTTATAATTTACATTCCAATTGTCAAAACTGGAAAACGAAGCACAGATATGGTATGAGGAATGGCTTGTTCATTTTCAGTGGAAGGAAAAAAAACCTGAGATACCACTGGCTGGAAATCAAATTTGAGGTTCATTAAATCAAATATATTTAAAAGGGGTGAGACCAGAGTTAAGAACAAAGGGAAACTTAGATACAATGTATTTTTTACTACCATCTGTAGCATCTGTGAGGTACCATAGGTGTTAAATTAGCCACAGGAGGGCTCTCCTGTTCTTCACTTGAAGAACTATATTAGTCAGAACAGAGAAAACTGCAGGGGAAAGAGCAAATTTATATTCCCACAACGAGAGTATTGGGCATACTGCCCTGTTTCACAGGGCATACTCTTCTTGCTAGTAACTATCATTTAAAATGTGCTATTAGCACAGTAACTGCATGCTTCACTTCTCCATACATAAACAGTCATTAAAATACTGTCACAAGACCAACCAGTTCTTGATCAGGCAGCAAGCGGGGAGGACAGCAAGCTGTACAGAATTGTTCGTATGTATAGCTGGGCACCGATCATGGGCTGGTGTTTAGTCACAAGAAAATGGTAATTACATGCCGACATTTGTACCTCTGGCCCCTTGCCGGCACAGGGATTAACCGCACGCTGACATCTGGAGCTCCACAGCCTCCTGGGCTGCCTTGTGGCTAAGCAACAGCCTGGTAGAGGAAGTCTGAGGAAGAGCTGTGCGTGTTGGCAGCTCCTGCAGGATCTCTACTTAGGAGAGGCAGAAGGTCCCCAGGGGTGCCGATAGTGACTTACTGAAGTATCTGATTGCCTTGCAGTCCTGCAGTTAGTCTCGAAATAGCCTTAGGAAGCGGGCAAGAAATAACAGCCTCATTTAAGCAGCAAACTGAGCAGCCAGATTCAAAGAGGGATTAACACGCTCGGGTCCAGAATTGTGATCTGAATCTTTTGCCTGTTCCCTCCCAGCAACAGCCTGGTCATGGCACCACTTAAATTCCCTGAGTGCCTCCACATTCTGTCTGCAGTTCCAGAAAATGCTATAGGCTATGCAATACTTTTAGTGGCCTCTCTCTGTGAAGCTAGACTCTGTAAACCAAACAGAGTGGCATTTTTGACTTCCCAAAGCAATTTTCAGATTAGGATCCTACATCCTTCTTAACTGTTAACATTTTCCCTGTTTCAATTTTGGCCTCATAGTCCTGTTTCTCAAAGAAGACACAGAGAGGATAGAATGGGGGATAGTACATGTCAGAAACTTTTCTAACAAGCAGCTTGGAGGTTATTAGTTTTGCACTGGGGAGAATTTAGTGCATACAAACCAAATTGTGCACATGATCTTCAGGCAACAAAAAGGTTTCAGAACTGCTCTGAGTAGAAATTGGTATTTGTATCCTCACAAAGAGCAGGTGAACATTTTCTGCTCAAGGCTTGAGGAAGAGTAGTTGTGGACTACAATTTTAATCCTTTGTGGTAGTCCAGTGGCTACTAAGAACACTTGTCTGTGCATATGGGAGAATCGAGCTCACTTCCATCAGTCTCTCAGCTTTTTCTTCCTACAGAAATACCCTAATGTCAGACTGAGTTTTGCTCTTGCTGATTTCCATTCTTGACATAGCATTTATTCTTAAAACTGTCACCATGTGGGCAAGAACATAAAATTCAGAACTTAAAGATAAGCAAGAAGGAATTCGGTTCTGTAGACAGAGGTTAAAGCAGTCCTTTGGGGTTTGGCTTCAAGTACCACTTGGCTTTGCTTTGTTAAATGCTGTAAAAAATGAATCATGGTCCTGTCTCAGCTGAGATTGCACAGGAATGATGATCACTTTTCCCAAAGAGCTCTCCTAGGCTTTTTTCTTGTTAGAAACCTTGCTGGAAGTTTTTGCTTCCAACTAGGGAAAGGAGTGTTTGGCTGAATATGAAAACTCTGGAGAAGGAAGAAACTCATATGCAGTCCTGTGTTTCCTTACATTGACTGTTGGCTGGCTTCAGGGAGTTTCCTGCTCAGTGGTTTTCTTGTATCCCTAACTTTTGGAGAATTCCTGTTTCTCTTGTCTTATAAAGGAATGTTAAGTGCTCAGCTAGGGATTTAGAGTTTACTTGAAGTGCTACACAATACTGTTTGTCTTTGAATCTTTTAGGTCTTTTACTGGTTCAAGTCATTAGCATATGGATATAGCTATTATGTAGTCATTGCATCTGGTTTTTGGACATTTGCCTAAAACCTGGCTTGTCCTTCCCACTCTTGGTATTCTCTTCCTTCCATATCTTCACTTTGCTAACCAGAATGAAAATTACCTTTTCTCTTACAGGAATTACCTTTATGTTACTGTGCCCTTCAAAAGCTTAATTCCCTAAAGATGAGAATTTGTAACATTGCCATTTTTGATTGCCTCTTCACGCAAAAAGAGCTCATTCATTCTGAAGTTGCTAGTGTGTTAAATACAGACTGCTGCAGTAGTTTCCAAACATTGCTGAAGGAGTTTTCTTTTGCTTATCTTGCCATCAGAAAGTGCCTGGATCAAAAAGATGCATAATCTAGATGTTTTCATTCACTTTCTTGTCAGGTAGCATGATTTTCACTTGTGAGTCAAAACTCCGTTAATGATTCTCTCCCTCTTTCTGTGTCACCACTTCAAAGTCCTTGCTTTCCATGACTGTTATTCTTGCATTAGCCAAAACTTTAAACCACTTTCTTCTCTACCTTTTTTTTGTTTTGTTTGTTTGCCTTAATGAGGCTTTATATTGTATTCACCTTTGCACCAAACATTCAGTTCCAATTCTGCATCTTTTCCAACACATTCATTTTTTTTAGCTTGTCTTTCATGATGCTGCAGTCCTACTTGCTAATTGTTCAGTTGAGGTTCACTTGCTTTCACAGTAGTGTTAGTCTTTCAAAGTAATCTAAACAGTGTTTTTTAACAGTAGTGTTAAAAAACATGACCTAAGAAAGAGGTAGGATCATTTCTCATAAAGAAAAGACTGAGGTCTTTTCAGAGTCTTCAAACATACTGGGTCTTCAAAACGGAATGGAGCAGTCTATTGTCCCCAGTTGTGGCAGGGAGGACAAGAAATTATTGACCTGGGGTGAAAGAAGAGCTAATTGAACTTCCAAAAGACTTTTTAAAGCCAAGAATACTAAAGAACTGGAATAAATGACTTTGAAAGGATTGCTATCACAGGAAGTCTTTAAGAGACACTCAGGAATGTTGTGGGAGAGCAGCAGACTCTATAACTTGCCAAACTTTTTTTTCAGTTTTATTTTCCTACAGTTTTGTGCGTAAGCAACTGATGCAGAAGGAAATAAATGCTTGTGTGGCCTACCACAAGCAGCAGGTGATCCAAGCACCGAGTGGTTTGCACTTTCATGGACCTCAGGCTTACCCAGACAGCTAGAACATCACAAGCACTAAAAACAAAAGCAGCAGATTATGTTAAATTGAGCAAGAGTTTTAGGTGGTTTTATTGCAGTACTCAAAAAAGTAACTTAAATACCAAAATTAGGCTCCAATGAATGGCATATTAGACAATAGCCATTCCTCATAACTGAGATACACAAACCTCATTACATTATTGAAACCTGTAGTTGGGTCATTTTAGAGAAGAGTGTGGCCAGAAACCCAAAATATATTAATTGACAGAGAAGAGAATGGCAGTGAAAATGACTATTTGGATTCAGCAGCCTAAAACTGCACCAGACGAACACTTAGGAGCAAATAATTTTGCTTAGGTCATGAAGTCAGAACAGCAGAAGCAGCAAAGGAAACATAATATATCCTTTTAAATAAGACAGTGAGCACTTGTCTTAGGTTAATGCTCCGAGGCTTTGTCATTGATAACTTGGACACGTTGACCTGAATGTGGACTCATGTTCAACTTGTGATCCAGTGTCATCCATAAGCAACCTATGCCTAACTAATTGTCTTGCAAAAGATTAAATCCATTTAAGTGCAAAAGCTTGCATTCAATCCAGATCTTCATAGTTGTTTTCAATTATGAGTTTTTTTTTTTTCCTTTCTGGCTTTGTCATCTCCAGATTGGTTATCCGTTCTCCATCTACTTCTTTCTTTTGACTATACGGGGCACCCAGCTCAGCCATAGCTGTCCAAATTGAAGGTTCCTAAAATCAAGTAAAGTCTTTCTCACGTGAAAGATGGGCAGTTAAATTTAACCCACATAGGAGTAACTGAGAGCATAGTTAAAACTGAACAAGTCAGTGCAATAAATACATGCGTGACCATTCCCTCAAAAAAAAAAATAAATCAGTCGGGCCAAAGAACCTTTGACACATCAAAATCAGCTGATGTTCTACACTCTGTCAAGTGGAGGTAAACACTTCCGTAGATCTGAGAAAATGCACTTTGTTTCTTACATAAAGCAGTCTTGCACGGTCAGGGATGAGGGGGTGACTGAAAAGATATAACAGACCATTTATTGTGCATGCCACACAGATTGGCAAGGGGGGGCATTCAGATTCCTCAACAGTGGCAGGGCAACAACTGCTGCTCTCAGGTTCTTGTAGGTGCACTGGTAGTACTGTGTCAAACACTCAAGCCTGTACTGGTTCAGTGAACATGTAACCTCTCCTCCCTGTGTTTCATTTCTCCAAACATGACATGTAGTTTTAGATTTCCGGCATAAATATTACATGACCCTCAGAAATTATTTATGACCAGTGCATTTGAATTCAGAACCAGCTGTAAAAATAAATGTCCAGTGCTTCAGAGGCAGTTTTACTTGTAGCAAATACAGATTAAATATGCATTTTGCCAGTTTATCATCTCTCAGCAAACTTAAGGATAGAAGTGATAAATGAAATTATTAAGGTCAAAGCATGATATCAAAGTGCCTGAGGTCTGCTTACTTGTAACTGTATATAAGCAATCAAAAGGATGGGTACCAAGATAAAGATTCTCACTAGACCACCATTTATAAAGAGGGATTTTTGGATCTTGAACTGATATGGGCATTTGTAAAGATGATACTTTGCATAATTTAGGAGGAAAAAATTAACCAGCAAACTCCATGTCCTCAAGCTGACCCTGATATTCTTTTGACTATGCCAGTGTCTTGGAGGGGGGAAGGAATACACTCAAGAAAAACAGTAAAAAATACACTTGTCTGTCTATCTAAATTCACTATAGTTCTGCCAAGATCAGCAAGTAATGTGCCAAACTCAGAACAAGTGAGCCATGGTGTGGCAGAAATTTTTTATTGTCTTAAAATCACCAAGGATATCAAAATAGACCCTGAGGAAAACTCCCTGCATAAAAGAACATCCTTTCAGCCTGTGACAATGTTGGACATGTCAGTGGGGAGAGCACAGAGAAGAAGGGAACATCAGGGATTGCAAGGTACTGTTTGGGGCTGTGAGGCTGTATAGGCTTATGAGAAGAAAAGCAGACTGCTGAACTACTGCCTGGCAAATATTGTATATGTTCTGGTCATTATTATTCGAATGTAGTTTTATGATTTTCTGAGTCTTAAGGGAAAAAAGATAACAGCTCACATAAACAGCTGTAAGGCACTGTTTGCTCCATATTTTCTTGAAAAGGACTTATTACAGGACATTTTTTAATTCTGTCGGGATAGGGTTGTTTACAAAAATTTAAAAAAAAAGAATACTGCTGCCAAAGCACTACCCCTTATTTAAAGGTGCAAACTTTTTTCTGTTCTGGAGTCATATTCCTAGCTTATTCATCTTTGGGCACAACATTAACTGTTGGTGCCAGCCTGAAGGAGCAATATGGTGTATTTGAAACTACTCTGGAAAAAAAGCACAAAAACTCCAAGAAAGAAAAATGATCTCATGGTTTGGAGACAGAGATGCATGAAAAGCTGAATTTCAGGATAACTCTAGTCTTTATGTTTAAAGGCTTGCATGGCTGAAAATGTGTACAGAGCACTTTGAATAGCTCCAAACTGGATTTCTTTCAGAATATATATGTTTTAAAATACCATGTTGTATGGACTGTCCCATGTTGCGTGTTGTCTTTTATGTAACCATCTCAAATGAAGTCTCAGCACTTATGAAGCAACTGAGAATCTCTTTTCTGCCACCGGATGATACCTCTGGCCTCAGTCTGGAGAAATGTTCTCATCATATAAAACCAGAGGCTCAGTGTCCTTTAAGAGAGGTGGGAGAAACTCAGAGACAGTCCAGAGGGGAGAAATAACAGCCAGGTTCATGGAAAGCACATCTTCTGAAGGGAGGCTGAATACATTTTTGAACTAGATAAGGGAAAATGAAAAGTAATTGAATTTTAAGGGTCTTCTGTAAAGAGAGATAGAATTAGACTTACAGAGTATTTCAGGATGAGACGTCCCCTATGAGGTCTCTAATCCAACTTCTCTCTCAAATCAGGTACAATGCTGAATTCAGACCAAGTTACTCAGGATTTTGAAGTCAGTTCTTGAAAACCTCCAAGAAGGGAGAGTCTACAACTTTAGCCAGTCCATAATGATCTTCCTAGTGAAAATACTGTCCTTATATCCAGCCAAAACCTCCTCTGTTCCTGTCTCTCTTTTATTTGTGACTGCTGCCTCCTGCCATGTACCTCAGTAAAAACCTGGTTCCACCTTCTCTAAAAGTTTCCCATAGGTATTCAAAGGCTGTTGTTAAGTCCTGTGAAAGCCTCAATGAGTATTCTCTCCATACATAAGACTGAAAAAAAAACCCAATGAATTGCCATTGGAAGGTTTAAATTCAACAGAAATAGTGAGCACAGAGAGGCTTGAGAATGGGAATGTTGTCACTGTCCTCTGTCATTGGAGGTTACAAAGAATAAATTAGAAAAATACATGGTTATCCATTCATGGTGTGAGCCAGGGCATGCTCAATGACCTTTCAAGGTGCCTTGCAGCCTTGCTTTTTGATGTTTTGATTCCACGTTAGAAGAGCATGTGAATACAAGCTCTAATCCCAGCTCAGGGCCACAGAGCTACATCCATCACAAAACTGAGCCCTAGGTGTATAATAAATCTCAGCACTTATTAATATTTCAGGAAGTTATGAATGCCTGAAAAAAACAGGGAAATATAATGAGAATAATGTTGTATCCTGAATTATCGCAGTGTTGGCAGAAGTCCATTCTGCTTATGTCTAGTCACCTGAAATAAACTGAATATGGTGCCCTTTTACTTTTTTAAAGGTCAAGGAACAGGTTTAACAATAATGGACCTTTAAAAAATTCTTGTCCTACAAGTCAACTGTAACTCTTTGTATTTAATAACTTCTTTTTAATATTCTTTGTCTGTATGTCTAAATATCTATGTGGAAACGATTGCTAATGACATTACTATAGATATAGTATTACTATAGACACAATAGGTGTGAAAACTAGGACTTAGAAAGGTTGTCAAGCATGATGTTACTAAAACAAAAAAAAAGAGAAGTCAGATTTGCTCGATTCATGCTGTTCCAAACCATACAGAAATGGAAAGTCTCCCTTGGAAGATAGCGAACCAAATTCTTAGACATCTCCCTTTGCCACTTGGGTTTTCTAAATGCAGGCACAAAAGCATTTGAAGAACACCAAATTAGTGGCTACACCTGGAAATTTTACCTTTCAGTTACTCTGTAGGAGGACACTTGACAGACAAGGGTTAAGGGGAAAACCAGCGCTGAGCACTCTAACACATCACCCACCCACTCCACACTAGGTAGCTTGTGTGTATGTCTGAAGAGGTATGAAAGCAGCATACAGCAGAAAAATAAGCCAAGCATAGCTGTGTGTGTCTTCAGGCAGCAGGGACCCCTTTCTGACCCATTCAGTGTGAAACTTTTTTCAGGCACTCTATTTTTGAAATCCTTCACTGTTCTTTTCACATCTCCATTGTGTTCTTACAAAAGAAACATGTTTCCTTCAACAGGGTTTTGATACCCAGCGAAAGAACACCCACCTATTCTCTGTGTTCATTTCTGCTCTGCTGCCACAACCTGCTGATAGCAGAGAGCATTTCGCTTCCATTATATTTTAAATAAAATGATAGGCTGGCTACATAGGCAATCCATTAGCGTTACACAGCCTAGTCACTGTTAATTATAGGTTTTAGACTTCAGAAAGCTGGGTCAAAATTCTCCATTTTTCAGTGGAAAGCTGTGTCGTTTAAATGCTCTCTTCTTTGTGCCACTCATTCACAGTTCTGCTGCTCAAAACTCAGTAGCGATTCTTCTGTGGTAAGTGAGCATCTTCTTTTTCAGTTTGTGCCCAGAACAGAATCTAAAGCAAAAGCCTCATTAAGCAGAGTTCACTCTGCAGATGAGTGATTTGTTTCACACTATGTTGGTGTGAAGTGGAAAACACCTTGTAAAGTTGAAGCTCGTAATGTTATCTAAGAGATGGAGCTGTGAAGGGGAAAGTGAGGTGGTGGAGTCTGTTTGGAAATAATGTTTATTTCAGTGTTTGAGGGTTTTTCCAGAGCAAAGTTTGAGCTTGGGACTGGAGCCGGGAAGGGATGTTTATTGCAAATGTAAGCTTTTCAAATGGGAATGGAAATTTTATTTTATGTAAAACTGTTTAGTCAACTGTCACTTTGTGTTAAGCTTAAAAAAAAAAATATCACAAGCACAATGTTTTGCTTTTTACAAATCATTTCTATCATGTAGTTAAAGAATTGATCTGTAAAAGCCTTGATACTGCAGGTTTACCTTTTTATGCTCTGTTGGGGATGCACCAGCCAAGGACCCCGTACTCCCACGTGGAGGTCCCAATCCCCAAGAAGAGGGAGGGGGTCACAGAGTCCATGGCCTCTACCACCCACCCTTCCTCCAGAACTTCTGTGAAGGGGGCTGTGTTTGTAGAAAAGATGCATCCTCTTGGCTGCATGTGTTTGGGCAGGGAAGGTCCTTCCGACTGCTGCCCTAACTGGAGCAGCTCGCAGGGCAGCCTTGGTGTGGGCAGTTTGGGAAGTGGAAAGGAGTCTCTGCCTTGCCTGGGACAAGAGTGCGGCCCAGGCACTCTGCTGCTGCCTCTCACCTCAGTTCCTCCTAAAGTATGAAGCAATCACAAGGGGAGGAGAAGATAATGATGACTAGGGTAGCTGTTTTCTCCTCAGGAAACCTGCAGTGAGAATTTCTAAGATAGTCTGGAAGATTTTATTTATTTATTTATAATTATTTTACGATTATTTTACTGGTAATTTCCATGTAGCAGAATCCTAAACCATGAATGAGTCAATGTGGCAAGATAACAGAAGTTGTATTTTCCTGGCAATATATTAAAGTGTTTTAACAGATAGGAACAAATAGGAAGTTTTGCTGAAGACCATGAAGGATTCCAGTGAAATGCTGAGTACTGAACCCCGGAGAATTTTGATGGGCTGATTCTGTGTGAAACTGACTGCAGAGCTCTGGCAGCCAAGGACAGAAGTCACTGCTGTGGCATCTTGTCACCTGTTTCTGAATTATTTGGGTTTTTTTTCCTTTATAGTACAACAATGATTTTATTATATAATAAAATGAGGGTCCCTTCACTCAGGCGACATTTAAGTGACAATGTTAAGGCATTTGACTCAGATATCGGCAAGATTGCCTAAACACAGGCTGATCAAGATAGTGAGTTTACCTCCATGTTATACTTGGTTTCCCACTAAATTCCTCTCAGACTATTTGATCATGAAAGTTTGAAACAGCGATAGAGGAGAGTTACATTAAGTAGGAACTCAAAAGGCATTCAACTTGAGTAGAAAGCCACTGCACAAAGGTTTAATATCCCAAATCTTTTACGCTGCTAAGTCAGTTGGAGGATTTTAGTGATCAGTCTTTGAAGACATGCAGTCCTACTTTTGTTAACGTCTTTCTGAAATGTTCTAGAAATGGTAAGGTCTCTGTCAGAGTTTAGTAAGAAAAAAATAAAATCAGAATGTAAGTGGCATCAGTGGTCATACTGTATCTACATAAGACCTAGTCCTCTCATACTTAAGTTTCTAAACTTTGTAGAAGATAAACTGCTCAGGTTGTGGTAGAGTGTCTAACTATGAGCATGCTCTCTTATTATGAAATAACTGATATGCTTAAATGTTTCAGTAGATCAGCACTGCTACCCTAAAGAGTTTTTCTTTGATGGTACCATATATGTAACAGAAAATTGGAAAAAGGATGGTTTACATGTGTCACGGCAGAGATAAACAGAACATTATTCGGGTGACTTCTCTTTATGACTCATCTTTAGAGTGACAACTATTTGAAAGTAGTTTAACATTGTTTCATTAAAGGTTAATGGTATTTCTACCTTAAGGGAGTTGAATACAACTCAGATTCTGCCAGAAATACAAATCTAACCTTCATTTTCTTTAATTGTTCTTCTACAGCAATCTCCTGTGAAACTATTAAGCCATAAGCTAGCTTTTATTGAACACAAGTCTGCATTAAGGCAAGCCTAACACAATCCAATTTAAAAGGTTATTTATTACCTAATGTATCAATGTCTTTACTAAAAGCAGTTCTTACATTTGTGCATTTAATTATTATTGTTAAAGTTCAAAACAAGTGTTGTCTTGCAATTTAGAAACACAAAAGACTACTTTCCTTGATCTGTACAGTCACCTAATTATGGAGGTACTTCCCTCTAGTGGACAAGAAGCTATTTCAATTGCAGTGTTTTTCAGACTCATTCCAGATTTGATCAGCATTTAGGTAAGAGCATGTATTTAAAAAGGAAGGAATTGGGAATTGAGACAAGCAGGGGAGAGTAGGATGAGGAGGAAGATGTCTGAGAGATGGCTCAGGGCTGGTGCCACTGGGCAAAGCCAGCGAGAGAGCACACGGGCTGCTAGAGCAGGTGATCACACGGTGCCACTGTTTGCAATTGCTACGGGGTTAGTCAGGGTAGCCTGATCAAAACTGCCTGAGAAACTGCAGTAGGCTCTCCTGATGCCATAGAGCAATAGGTAGGTTTCAATATTGATAAATACAAATTAGTGTACCTGAGTTAAAATAAACAGACATAGTAATAGGCTCTGTATTAGCTCTTACCTATCAGAGAAAGATCTTGGTGCCACAGTAATCTTGGTGTTTGTTCTCCAAAAATATCATCAGTGATAGAGAAGGGAAACTAAATGTTAGAAACAATGAAAATAATGGAATTAAAAAGAAATATCATGCCCATGTGTGAAACACTTATGATATTATAGGAGGATGGTGGGGATAAAGACTTCTATAGGCAAATAGGAGTGGCCTCAAGGTCACAAGCCCTCATCCTCATGGGAGACTTCAACTACTCTAATATGTGTTGGAGGGCCAACACAGCAGGGCACAAGCAATCCCAGAGGTTCCTTGAATGTGTCAATGACAACTTCCTTAGTCAAGTGATTGAGGAGCCAACAAGGAGAGGTGCCATGCTGGACCTTGTGGTCACCAACAGGGAGAAGCTGGTGGGGAATGCAGTGCTCCAAGGAAACCTTGGCTGCAGTGGCCACAAGATGGTAGAGTTTGAGATCCTTGGGGCAGTGAGGAGGGCATGCAGCAAGCTTACTGCCCTGGACTTCAAGAGAGCAGACTCTGGCCTCTTCCTCCAAACTCAGGAGAGATGCATCCTGACAAGGAAGAAATAGGGAAAAGATTCCAGGAGGCCTCCTGGATTGATAAGGAGCTCCTGAGAAAACTCAGAGGAAAAAAAAAGAACTTTTCAGAAGGAAAAGAAAACAAGGACAGATGGCCTGGGAGGAATACAAGAAAATTGCATGGGAATCTATAGACAAGATTGGGGAAACCAAGGCCCAGTTAGAATTGAGTCTGGCCAGAGATATCAAGGATAACAGGAAGGGCTTCTGTAGGTATATTTAAACAAAAGAAAGAATCGAGATAATGTGGGCTCCCTCTAGAAGGAAACAGGAGAACTAGCTACCCTGGACAAAGAGAAGGATGAAGTTTTCAGTGATTTCTATGCCTCAGTCTTCAAGGGCAAGTTCTCCAGCCATGCTGCCCAAATTGAGAAAGGTAAATGCCAGGACTGGGAGAATGAAGACTCTAAGCCCATGAAGCAGAGATCAGGTTTGAGACTATCTAAGGAGCCTGAATGTGCACAAGTCCATGGAATCTGATGAGGTTCATCCACAGGTCCTGAGGGAACTGCCAGATGAAGCTGCTAAGACGTCAGTTTTGAAAAATCATGGCAGTCAGGTGAAGTTCCCAATGAGCAGAAAAAGTGGGAAGCAGAAGACCTGGGAAACTATAGACCAGGCAGTCTCACCTCGTACCAGGCAAGATCATGGACCAGGTTCTCCTGTAAACCACGCTAAGGCACATGGAAAACAAAGAGGTGATGGCCTTACTAAGGGCAAATCATGGCCTGACAAATCTAGTGACCTTCTGTGATGGGGCTACAGCATTGGTGGATACAGGCAGAGCAACTGTCATCCTCTGCTTGGACTTTCACAAAGCATTTTACATTGTCCCATGGGACATCCTTGACTCTTAACTGGAGAGACATAAAAGGACCACTCAGTGGATACAGAACTGGCTGAATGGCTGCACATGAAGAGTTGTGGTCAATGCTCATTATCCACGTGGAGACCAATGAAAAGTGGTGTCCCTCAGGGGTGTGTACTGGGACTGGTGCTGTTCAACATCTCTGATCGTGTCATGGACAGTGGGATCAAGTGCATCCTCAGCAAGTTTGCCAATGACATCAAGCTGCGTGGTGCAGTCAACATGCTGGATAGAAGAAATGCCATCCAGAGGGACCTTGACATGCTTGAGAGATGGGCCAATGAGAACCTCATGTAGTTCAACAAAGTACAAGGTATCACACCTGGGTCATGACAATCCCAGGCACACCTACCAGTTGGGCAGAAGGTAGCCATGCAGAGAAGCACTTGCAGGTAATGGTTGATAAAAAACTCAATGTGAGCCATCACTGTGCGCTTGCACCCAGAAAACCAATAAAATCCTGAAGCATGGCCAGAAGGTTGAAGGAGGTGATTCTCCCCCTCTACTCTGCTTTTATAAAACCTCACCTGGACTGACTGGTGCCCTCAACTTAAGAAGGACATGGAACTGTTGGAGCAAGTCCAGAGGAGAGCCACGAAGATGTTAAGAGGACTGGAGCACATCCCCTGTGAAGACAGGCTGAGAAAGTTGGTGCTGTTGAGCCTGGAAAAGAGAAGGTTATGTGGAGACCTCATAGCAACTTCTAGTATCAAAAGGGAAGCCAGAGAGGGACTCTTCATCAGAAACTATAGTGACAGGACAAGGAGTAATGGATACAAACTGAAAGAGGGGAAATTTAGGCTGGATATTGAGAAGAAATTCTTTACTGTGAGGGTGGTAAGGAGCAACTGGAACAGGTTGCTCAGAGACATTGATGCCTTAACCTTGGCAGTGTTCAAGACCAGATCAGATAAGGCCTCAAACCTGGTCTAGTGGGACATGTCCCTGCTCTTGGCAGGAAAGTTGGGACTAGAAGATCTTTAACCCTAACTAGATGATCTTCCAACCCTTAACATTCTATAGTCTCTCTGTCTTAAATATTGAGAGGAATGGTAGAAGTATGGAATAGCTTCCACACAAGAAGATACTAAATCAGAGAGTCAAAACCAGAAATAGAAATACAAGAGGACACTCCAGCCTGAAAAAGAGGCAACTAGAAAAACATATACTGAAAGTATATCGTATCATTAAAGCTAGACAGAAGGTGAATAGGGGTTATTATTACCATTTCTCATCTCAGAATGACTAAGAGATGTTCTAATATCCTCATTATCACAAAAGGTTGAAAGTATAAATAGCCTCCAAAGAGAATTAAATAGAATTGATGGAATACAATTCTGTTGACAGCTACTAAGTACAATAGTCTCTTTGAAACCACTCTCTCAGAAAGCCCCTGACCTGCTGACTCTCAGATATTAGTTGGGTTTGCAATGGGGAAAAACATTGTATGCCTCTTTTGGTTTCATATACTCTTTTGTCTGGGATGGGAGATGGGCTGGCAGTTTAAATCTCTGAGTGAAATGCGGATAACATTAGTAGTCCTTACTGCACTACATATATCCATAGGGTTTTTTAATATCCTATCCAAACATTTATACATCTCCTGTATTTTGAATGGATACATTTTTGAGGTACCAATGATTACCAGTTCTTGAGATTTTTATCACAAGACTTTCTTGAATAAGTTTGTGGGGGTTTTTTTCTAACAGCTCTAACCCCAGGTGAACTTGCAGTGAAAAGTATCTTTGAAAAACCAAAAAGACTGTAGATTTTTAAAAAATCTAACTGGAGCTTGTATAGAGAAGTTTCATGATGCATATCCAAATTTTGAAAAAAGGGAAATGAACATTAAGGAAAAAATAACATCAGTTGATTGGGTTTTTTAAAAAGTCTGCTAACATATGGACTTGTCAACATAAATATTTTATAGAAGAAATGGTAGTGAAATGTTTTAACTTTATGCTATGTAAATCATATTAAAATCTCAGGTCCTTATATATCTGGCAGGAATATGGCCTAAATTTGGTCTATAAAGATAATGTAATCAGTTTCTAGACAGTTTCTCTTAACTATAAAGTTCTTGTTTAAAACTCAGTGGAGTTATATAGTTCTTCATATTCCATGAGAATTTATAATAATGGTAATAAATTAAACATCAGTGCTTACCTTTTTTCTTTGCTGGGTTAATCATCAAAGTCCGAGAGCAGCTTAATGGCCCCTTGATGAATTTTTAGAAGAAATGAGGAGTCAGTAACCATAAGACCAGTGTATGTACGTACATGTTACACATCACTTAGACACCTCATACACTAGAAAAGTTCATTAGAGGAAAAAAGGAAGCTTGGCTGGAGAGCAGGGATGTTTATGACTGCTAAACATGGCAGTGAAAGGACTGAGGGTAGCTGAATGAAAGAACAGGCCCATGCAAAAATAAAATTGGAATTAGAAGTTAAAAAAGAACAAACTACAGAACCATTCACAGATCATTTATTTCCAATATTACTAGGATTTTAACAATTTTTATGTTTGAATACTTTAGACTGAATTTTTCATGTTCTACTGTAAATAATAATGATTAGTGAAACACATTATTTTCCAGTATTTTCTCTGCCAAGAATGCCAAGCAGGATATTTAACCAACAAGTTAACTCAAGATTCAACTGGCACTTTTAAAGCCATATGTATTTTGTTAGCTCACCTTCCCCTCCAATGAAAGCAGGAGCAAATTCATTATTGGACCTTTTCCTTTCTTGTCCATCCTCTCCTCTGCCACACCAATCCCATCCTGGAGGAAAAAGTGGAAATATATATGCTATTGAATCTGCAGATACAGTGGTAAGTAGAAAATGGTTAAGCTTCCGTATGTGAGGAGAGGATACCCCAATGTTACTCAGATTAGTACTCTGTAAGCTTCATGATTCATGTGTTTATCCTTGGGTGAATCCAAGACTTCAAGTTATAGAAAAAGTCCCTTGTTGACAAAAGTAGCTAAGGACACTGACCATCACACAGCCATGTTATGGATGCTCTTGAAGTTCCCCTAAAATCAAGACAAGTTCTATGAGATTTTCAGGCATTTTTTACAACTTACCATGTCAGCGAGCAGATCCACTTTTTTTCCAGCGTGGGGAAAGATATAAAGAGTGTCTGACAACTCCGAACTGTCCCCAGACTTGAACTTTCCACTGTGTCTTGCCTTATTTCTTACAGCTTCTACACATTCCTAAATGAGGATATGAAAACATATTATCTTTTCCATGGAAAAGTCTAAAACATATAATATTTCATTAAACTAATCCTCTGCTGTCATCAGGTGATGGCCCATAAAAGAGTCAGCTTCCCAACAGAAATTATATTGTGGAACACTTAGAACTTTTACATATTCTCCACTTCTTTGCTGCATGCCAGAGAGCTTTTCTAGCTAATGCTGTTCACTGGAAGACAGTTTGCTGCTTAGATTTGGTTCTCAGATCAGCTGCAATTGTTTTATTTCATGATGAAATGTGTGGGATGACCTAGAGCCCTGATTACAGTTCTTTGTGCCCAGACATATTAAATGCTGCCACTAGCCAGCTCCTTCAGGATCATTCTTCATTCAAGCCAAGTTAAGGTGTAAGAAAAATATTTAACTCTAAAACAGCCAAAATGGATACAGAAGTTTATCAAGACACAAGTGGTAGAAGTTAAAGATCTGTGTTCAATCTACTTGTGCAGAGATCAAATCTGAGATGTCATGCAGTGCTACTGCCAGTCTGTCTTTAATCCAGTTTGTTGGGGACTCGGCTCTTGTGTCAAAACACACAGCCTTTTATATTAAATCCTACACTTGGAGTTTTCATTCAGCTTCAGCTCTTTTTACTTGAAGGTTATTGATCTTTGAGACTGACAAACTTCTCTGGAAGAAATTTTTCTCCTCTGCCTTCTGAAAATGCTCATACATCCTTGGCAGAACAATTGTGATCTCTTGTACTTGACTAAATTATTAGGAAATTGTTAATTTATGAATGAGAAAAGGTGAAAATCTCATTGAGAAATTATTTTCCCATATGAAGCTTATATTTTGTATTTACTTGTAAGCCATCAACTGCTCTGATATAAAAATGCAAATACAGTTGACGGATGTAGCTCATTACTGGATTGGACTCTCATTGAAAAGCAGAAACCTGTGTGACTCACTATTTGGAAGTGAGAGTGAGCTTGTGGCAATTGAATTCAAACAATGAATTATTTGCTTTATTCTTTAACAAAAATTGTTAGCTCTGTGCCTGATGGGTAGAGCCCACACCATCATAAAATCAGCAAACACACCAGAACTTAGAGCATTGCATAATGTACCATTAGCACAAGGAACAGTATGCTTGTCAGATGTAAAAATCACAATTAAAAAGATCTCAAGAAATAACACAATTATGCTTTGGAAATGTCAGCACAACCATTATAGTTAGGAGCAATAAAAGCACAGTAGGATGATTTCTACTCTGTCTGGTTTAGTGAACTTCTGATAGAAAAATTAAGGCTTTACTCTTTAGCATCAATAAAGGGGAGAAGGTCTACAATATGTCAGTGCGATAGCCTTCATAAAGAAGACAGGTCAGGGTGCTTTTTCCACTGTTGTACTAAAATTCATGTAATGAAATCTGACAAGGCACAAACTGTCCTTTACTTGGAACATCATCATGTTCTATGACAAGTCTAAGACAAGCTGGAAGGGAGAAGTTGAAGATGAGGTGTCAGTATGTTACTAATAGTGTTCAAATCTATGAATCATTAGCAACAGATGTAAAGTAATTGAAAAGTTGTCTGTAAATTGCATGAGTGAAATTGAAGAGCCACTCTACTGGTTTCACATTGGATTTCTACCCATGTAGCTCATGGAGAAGTATGGTGCAAAGATGTTAAGCTTTTAAGAAACAATGCTTCTAAAGAAAAATATATAAGTAAATGAAAACCAAAAGTGAAGTAAATTTAGCTAAAGCTAGCTCAGTCATAAACTTAGAGAAAACATAAGTATAGCTTTGGTTGGGATTTACAAGTTAATCTTTGTTAAAGACACTTGTAGGGCTCCAAACACCTGTCAGTACTGGTGGCTTAAACCAGTTCAGAGCCACAAAAATCAGCACCATTGTGGCAATGGAGTTTGCCTTAGCAGAAAGCAGTGATGCACAGGAAGCAAAGGAAACTTCATTTTGGGTATGGCACAAAGGGAAAGAATGTGAATTGCCTGCTTATCTTAGTCCATTACATTGAAAATGCTTGAAATGCATTTAAAACAAGAAATCAAAATGCAGTTCTCTTGAACATTACAGTTTTTCTCCATGCAATTATTACACATATATCACTCTTTTGCTACTGGATAATGGCATGTGCTTCCCAGAATATATCCGAAATGAAACTGCCTTAAAAGGCCTTATGCTAGAGAGAACTTCTCTTGAAGAACTGAATTGCACATGACTGGTGGCATGGTTGTCTGGCTTGAACAAAATATGCCCTACAGGTTCTCAGACAAAAACACAGCAGTGCTGTTTTAAGAATATTTAAGAATATATTGAAAACAAGCTATTGGACTAAAAAAGAAAGATAAAATAAGAATAAAAGCACGGCTTTTAAAAACTTTGCACTACATTTCATCTGCTTAATGTGGAGGCTTTATAAAGTACAGAAGAGGTCATTTCCCCATGGGTGTTGGAACTGATTCTTTTTTAGATTTTTATCTGCTGTTTATTTTTGGATCATCTGAACTTTCTAAGTTCTGTGAAACTACAGGGCAAATTCACCCCCTTCCAGTTTCATAATCCAATCATTAATCACTTTCTTTGAGTGCCCTATTGTCTCTCCAGGTTCTTGTGTGTAATACCACCTTTGCCATAAAGTCTTTCCTGTTGAAATTTCTGGTTGAAATGAAGATAAAAACAAAGTCAAGGAAGAGTAGACAGAAAGTTCCCAGACAAGTCATCTCAAGTGACCTGGCAGGTTAAAGGAAAACTAACATTATAAGAACCAAGCTGGGAAAAGTATAACACACATAGATATCTAAGCTAGACAGAGACTTCCCAGCTGGGGTATAGATGATTCCAGCAGTTCAGCTGAATCTATTGACATGACTTCAGGTAGCTTCAGAGTTCTGTAAGCTATATCCTGAGCTTTCTTAACTAATATATTCTCCATGTATGAGCTTATATGTTGCCTTTTCTGTAATTGTTCTATTTCTAGGTACAAAGCAGTAATGAAATTCAGCAAACTAAAAAGAGGGTAGGTTTAGAGGTAAAAGAGAGTAGGTTTGGACTGGGTATAAGGAAAAAAGTCTTTACTGTGAAGGTGATGAGACACTGGAACAGCTTGCCCTAAGAAGTGGTGGACATCCCATCCCTGGAATTGTTCAAGGCCAGATTGCCTGGAACTCTAAGCAACCTGGTCTCATGGGAGATGTCCCTGGTCTTGTGGAAGATGTCCCTGTCCTTGGCAGGGAACTGAATGATCTTTGGGATCCCTTCCAACCCAAAGCATACTGTGATTTGATGGAAATACAAGGAACAAATTCAGGATGGTCACTAAGGCCAGCAGCATGCCCTGCCCAGGCGCTGGCTGCTGAATTGCTGGCAGAGTTGCCTAGCCTAGCCTGCACTGCATTTGGGACTGTGTATAACAGTGGGCAACATGTCAGCAAAAGAACGTCATTGCTCCAAGACCTCAGCTGAACAAATAGTTCTGAGTTAGCTCCTTGCATGGATTTTTAATAGAGTTTGTGATGTTGGTGCACTTCCAGGCCCAAAAGAATCCTTTCTTTTGATCTTTCTTCTCTTCTAGAAGTGTTGTTTTACCTGTTTTGAATTCTCAGCCATTTTATAGACTTTCTTAGAAGACACTGGTCAATATACTTGCTGTGCTTATTTTTGCACATGTATGTATGAAACTCCAAATTTGACAATATTTTGGTAATTGCTTTTTTAACTTTTATAGTTAATTAAGCTCAGATGTTAACCTCTGCTATTGTATTTGAAAATAGCAATTCAACTCACCATCTTTTTTAAATATTAGTTTGGACAAAATTAGGAAAAGGGAGGGAAAGTCTTTAATGTACTTCTTAAAAATTACCAAAAAATAGCAAGGGGATTTATAAGTTCTTTGTCTTCAGGTAGATTTTCTGTAGCTTTCTCCCTTTGATGTGTGACTTGATGGTTGTGTTTGTTATTTGTTTTTTGGGTTTTTTGGGGTTTTTTGTTTGGTTTGGTTTGGTTTGTTTTTTTTTAATTTCTGCTGTGTGTTTGTTCAATACTGTAGTGGCTTGGACTTGGCACCAGGTGCCCACCAAGCTGCTCTATAACCCTGTTTCCCAGCCAGACAGGGGAGAGAGAAAAAGATGGAAAATGACTTGTAGGATGAGATAAGGCAGTTTACTAAACAAAAGAGAAAGTTTGCACGCACACAGCTGAAGAGAGTAACAAGGTTTTTTCTCTATTTCCCATCAGTAAGCAATGTCCGGCCACTTCCCAGGAAGGAGGGCTTCAGCACATGTAAGGGTTTCTCAGCAGGCAAATATCATATCATATGGAATATCCCTTTGGTCAGTTTGGGTCAGCTGGTCTACTTGTGTCCTTTCCCAGGATCTTGCCCTCGATGTATTGTCAACACCTTTCTAGCTATCAGTGCAAAGCACAGCACTGTGAGGGAAAATAAACTCCACCTCAACCAGACCCAATACATTTTAAAAAAATGCTTGGAAGGCAGCATTAGCCACCTTAATGAGGATTTGAATGATTTAGATGTCTGTGATGTTGAAAAGATAATAGATACCTATCTATATTACCTTTTTTAATTATGCATAAAAATGTTGAAACTTACTTTGAGTCTTACATGCCTGTTTGGTAGTTTTCTTCATTTAAAAGTTCTGCTCATGACGAGTTTTAATAGATTTTCTGATTTCAGTTAAAAAAGAACAAAGCCAAGGACTAAAGAGAAGCATCATTCTGGGTAGAATTTTCAAAGCCTGTAACCATACATCTACATGCAGTCACTCAAAAAACTACAGTATATGATGTGGGTATCTAAGCTACCTGTATAATCATGTACAATATTGCTTTCACAATGCATAAATAAATAATAATTAAAAAAAAATGAAAAGGACCCACAGTGGATAGGCACCTATCCCATATATGAGAGAAGTCATAAAAAGTTGTCCCAGTTTGTCTAGGCCTGATAGTACTTTAAGAACCAACTTGCCCTAGCTGCCAATGGTTTTAATTCCACAAAAATGGGGGTTGCAGCTGCACAATTATCCAAAAGTTAATACATTTGGACAAATAGCACTGATTTCCTCTGACTTTGAATTGGACTTATATCATAATTGTTTCTTCAGGAAGGAAGGAAGGAAGGCATTAAGATTAAATGTTAATGCTTGGAGTAAAACATCAGATCCGCTGCAGTTTTACCCCTGATGTACGGGATTCACAATTCCCCTGTGCATATGCAGATGCATTCCTTATATACTTTAAAAATTCCATATGAATAAGTTTCAGAACCACTGCCAGCCCCTAAACTGTCTTATTAACCATGAAAAGTGCACAAATACCATGGTGATAGCCACAAAATAAGAAACCTCACATTTCCCACATACTCTTCTCAAACTATTAGATGCTTATTTTGCACAAAACTGATTTATTCATCTTTGTGCAAAGGTTTTATCACCTTACAGCAAAATAAGTCTGTCCTACATATTGTTTTTATACAGCTGAATATTTTACAGTTCCCTTGTGCCTTTGAAAACACGAACCAAACATAAAGATCTAGTTCATGCAAAGAAAATGTGCACAAGGTCAGAGAAATGAATTTTGAGATTTATCGCCCTCAGGTCAGTGTGCAACTAGCAATTACTATCAATGTATATTGCATACAGAAATATGAATTAATTTCTCTCTGCATTTTACATTCTGCTTGATTTCTCCCCTGCCTCCTCCACTGGAAACTGCTGCCTTTCCCTTTGAATTCTACATTCCCCAGCATTCTTTTAGCCAGAATAGACTCCTGTGGTGACTGTTACCTTGTCAACTTCAGGAGGCACTGGAAACAAAAAGGGTTGTTTCCATGGCTACCTCAGAGCTGGGTCCTAGGAAGTTGTTGTGCCCTATATGATCCATGGTAAGTAAGCACAGCACAGCATAGAAAGGAGATCAACATGTAGAGATGTCCTCTGAGCCACAACCTCCCCTTGGTCCCATCTCATGGTACAGTGCAGCAGTATGTACCAGAAAGGGTCACGCTGGAAGCAGTAAGACTAGATAAGCACAGCATTATGTTCCCCAGCAAAGAAACCTTTAGCCTCATTATTCTCAGTTCCCTCAGTGATGAAACAACTGTGAGCTGTGTTTCTGCCCCATTCCCCATTCTGCACGGTGGATATGACACTAAAATTTTGTGTTCAACAGTATGGTGCCATTTTTTCTAAAAATGTCTATATTAGTAAATAGGACAGCGCAAAAGGAGCAGATCTACAGAACAAAATGCTCACACTACATGTATTCATGGAGGCAGTGGGGTGGAAAGGGTAACTCAGACCAACTCTTGGCTGGTCTTGCAGACTGGCTGCCTCTAATGTCTTTTAACTCAGCATAGATCTGGAAAGAGCCAGGTTTGCATGCTCTGAGACAGCTTCACTAGGTGACATACAGCATGAGAAATAGGGGTGGATGACCTAAATATTAATATACATGCACCTGCCATCAGCTCCCACTTCAGCAGCAATATAGAAAGTACATTTTCAAAAAACTTCAACACGTGCAATGTTAGAATCATCTGAAGGTATGATCAGTTAGTAACAGCAGATGGGGGCAGCTAGTTGGTCTCACCTAGCAGCTTAGGTAGTCAGGAAAACATAACCTTAATTGCAGCATTGGCCGTCTGAATACACAGCCCTGAAGTCTTAAGGATCTGGTCTGCAAAGGTTCTGGTTCAGCTGCTTATTTTTGATATGCGGTGATGCTATTTAGTGATGCCAGCTCTCAGGTTTTTATTGCACATCTTGTGGTTTCATCATCCTCCATAAACTCCAAGTCCAAGAGTCATGAGACAAGCAGAGCATCTTCATCATTTATGAAGCAAGTTCCAAAACATACATTTTTAAGAATTTGTAAGTTAATCCCATTAATTGAAAGATATTAATTGTATTATTGAACATTTTATCAATAGTACTGAGTATTCTTCTACCTACTATTTGTCTTTTCTTTGGTCTTTTGTGCAATGAATGACTCTCAATCTGATTAAGAACTTACTAAAGAGGGCTAAAATAGGAATACAGTTAGGAACGGGTTGAATAATCTTGCACTTCCTCACCAGTAACCAGGAAGGATTAAGCAAACATTCCTTTTGTTCTTTTTGGGAAGCAAATCTGATGACAGATTTGATGAGCAGAGGTTTCTTTGATAAAAACTTTTTTTTTTTTTGAAAAGAAAGTACAAGGGTTTTTTCCCTTGTGTGCAGTCATATAAACCAGCACCAGATTTACTTCTTTAACCACAGTCTGTAGCCTATGTGATTGTGCACTTGGTCCACAAGCCCCTCTATAAACGCATCTTGACTCTTTCAGAGTGCTCATCTGGTTTGCTTCTTCTTCATCTGGTTTTCTGTCTTCAGTCTGAAATTTGCAAAGCTAAGTAGAGAATGCCAGCATCCATCCACACATTTACATACCTACACAAGCAGTACACAATGCCATGCAAATTCCCAAGTAGCCTGCCACATGCATTTATGGTAGTTACATGTGACTGAGTTTTGATGTAAAAGGTTGTTGTTTCATAAAGGAGCTTATGCTTTTCTGTTCTTTTAAATACAAACCCAAAAATAGTTGTGCTCTCTTGTTTTGATATGTTTTTTTCACCAGTTCACAGTAAATAAAGTGAAACTCAAAATGTGAAAGTGTCTCTTCAGGTGTCTGAAGTGTAACTACCTTGTTCTGAAGGATGTTTGTAATATGAAACAAATGGAAATAACAAGTACCGGGGCAGTGAAAATATCAAAATGAAGTAATTTTGCCAGAAAGTGGAACTTGAACAGCTTTCATATAGCACAAGACGTCCCTAAGCAATACTTTTAAATGGTTTGCTAGATAGCATGTCTGCTTCATTCAGCAGAGAAGACAGATTTTTCTTGAATAACACAACCCCTTGAATCTAATTTTTGCTTTTACATTCTCAAGTTCTTTCCATGCTGTGTTTCGATAAAATCAAAGTGTCCAAGGGCTTTTATTTTTTTATCTGTAACTCAGAAAAATTATATAGCAGCTCAGACTACAAGGTAAAAGTTAAATGATGCTTGAAATCTCTAAACTTTTACCCATCCAAACCCCAGACTATTATGGTATACATATCTTGCAGGTGGACATCGTTTTCTGTGCCAGAAAGATATTTTAAGTATTTCATTTACCAAAAAGGTTACTTTTCTTAGCAAATTAGCACCCTAACTCTAGGCTTGACCTACAAAATTATTAGTCTTTTTACATACAAGTTAATACTTTCATAATACATCAGTTCAGCTGTCTTCACTGCACAGCCACCTTCTGTCCTGTCAAGTTTGTGTCAGATCACAAAATTAATTTTATAAATAAAACCTTTCATTTAAAAATGGTGCTCTAGAAATGTTTTGAGAATTCATATGTCAGAGAAGTAGAGAATTTAAAACAAGTAGTTAAAATGTGGCAGGATGAGGATTTGTCCTTTGACACAATTTTGCAATTTGTCATTAAAAATGGTGCAATATAAATCAAGCACCTCTTGTTCTGTGGCGTAAATTAAACAGCGGTAGGGACTGCCCATGTTAAGTCAAAAGCAAAATGTGATGCAGAGAAGGATGAGGAATTTGCAGGACAGTGTCCCTCCTATAGAAATGTTTGATAAATTTATATTTTTCAAGCCTTTCTGAGGATTGTTTGAAACAGGCATTAAATTAAATCTATGTTTTGTAGCAAGGGATCCAGAAAAGGACAGTCAGATTCCACAGCAAGGTTAAGCTAAATCCAAATGGAAAGATGATTAAATGAGTTCCTCAGCTCCTGTCGCTACCTGCCAGTCATAAACATCTGATTGTAACACATTTGTGCTGTTTTCAGACTGAAAATACCAACAAAAATTATGCCAGCTCAAAGCAAGAGCTGGAGATCTAGTGTTTGCCTGCATCCATCCATGAAGAAACACACTTAATTTTGGCAGAAATCAATAATGAACTTGGTAGCAGCTCTCAGGGACATTATATCCTCTTTGAAAATTCTGTCTTCTGCATTATTTATTACTAAGACAGCTAATGACCTTCCAGCTTCTAGAAGCTTGGAGCTGCTTAGATGGAACAAAGGGTACAATTAATTTCTGTCCTGATTTCATACTGTTGGCTCAAGTTTTGTCAGCACTACAGGCAATGCTGAATTTTGCCATCCCTGAGAGGCAAAGGCTGTGAGTAGCTCAGGGACAACTGAATCCTCAAAAGTCATTCATGTTTGTCCCCCTTGCTCCTTTGGCAATAGCCATCACCTCACATGACCAACCACCTCTTTGCACAGCAGCAGCAGGCAGACTGGCTTTCCAGGTGGTAGTAAAATGCTGTTCCCTTGGGCACGTTATTGCATTTTTTCTGGATAGCTACAAAAGTAGCAAAAATGCTCTTCATATACATCACATTTTGCTTTTGGTAGAACAAAAGGACTGCTTTTAAGAATCCATAATAGTGAGCTGGGATTCTAACATCAAAAGTCTTGTTATCCACTTATAAATAAATGCAAGTGGCACTCATTCAGTACCTTGATGCTACCTTCACTGGCATGACTGGATGATAAGTGACTTTTGGTCTTTTATCCTAAGAGCTATAAGCAGTACATACCACTAACACCACGGTATGTATGGTTAAACTTTCTCTACCACTCTTCAATCCTCGTCTTAGGTTGCGACTCTAACTATTTTTGATCTGATAGAGAGGAAAGTAATCTGTTTGGTATTTAAATTAAGTGGCAATAAGCCATATAAATCTTGGAAGATAAACTCTTATATAAGAGTTTTCAGTAAGGTACAAAGACTATGTAAAGCTAGTTCTGAATGCCCATGACAGATGGTACTGAATGACTGTGCCTCCACTGCAGTACAAGCGAGCACCACGGGAAGGAAACACATGGGGCACAGCAAGGCTCTGTTGAAAGGATTATTGATACAAATTTATTAGTAGTAGTTACAAGAGGTCTTTCAGTTTCTAAGAAGAGCAGTTAGGATGAAATCCTGGCCGCAGGAAATGCCAGAGCAGATTCTTACAAACTCCATGCATTGGTGTTTTTACCCTGAACTGACTTTTCCTCTGTGCTTAATCTCATGGGCACTTCTGTAAATGTAAGATCTGTTTGCATATAATGAAGTTCAATAAAATTTTAGAGTAAGTGTGCATTTTCCCAGTGGCTTCGGAGAGCTATGAATCACACAGGTTAATTTTTGTTAAAATGTTTCTATCAATAAATCAAGGTTCTTAAAATGGTCCTATGTTTCTCATTTTTCTATCAGAGGTGATTTTCCCCTTCTTCAGATAATTGTTCTGTGGCTGTGTTAGGTTTGAAATGACTTAGGAAATCACTCATCAAACTCAACAGAAAGTGAAATTTTATTCTCTGTTATAATTGCTCACTTGAAAACTGTTAAAGATAAAAAGTTATGAGCTGGGTATTTTTTCATTAAATATTTCATGGCAACAAGAGTGTCTGAAGATTATATTAAATGAACATTTAATCCTTCAAAGAGTCTTGTTAGACAAATCCTGCAAAAGTTACAATGAATTCCTTGTTTTTCTTCATCCCATATGACTTGATCAAGGCAACCCACTGAGCACTTCTCAAATTTATGTTCTAAACACAGCTATTTTTGGACTTTATTTGCCTGAAAGAGCAACATGACATTCTAATCACTGAATTGAAACAGTGAAGTAGTATGGTGTTGGTTTTGTTTTTACTATAGAGTTTTCCAGAACCTGACTGAGCATATTAGGAAAATTAGCTGATAGGAGACATGGTCAGGCAAATTTGTATTAAGTGAGTAATATGTACTGTGCAGAGACTGAGGTGACATCATTCAGGTTTCTTTTCTTGCTCAGCTACAGACCAGCCCCAGTACATGCAGGGGTTAAAGAGTTTATCTGAATGTGCCCAATGGAGAGTGCAAAGATTCCTAAGCTATTTCCAGCTGGCTGCATCTGTGCAATACAATGCCCCGTTGGCTACAGAGGCAGTTCAGGGTTTAAAGTGGGTTTGCTATGTCTGCCTGTGCCTGAGTCCATCCACATCACCCTGCCCCTAGTGTTTCCAAGTTGAGATGTTCTGCCCCACGCTCCAGTGCACAGAATAGCTATGTCTTTTGAAAAATACCGAAAGGAGGGGAGGGTGGAGGAAAGAACTGCAGGTTTCTCTGGGTTGATTTGTTACAGCATAGCCTCTTTTCCTTAAATTATGCTGAGCAATGTCCTTGTCCTGGTAGAAGCTGTGCTACTTCCTGGGGAAATATGAAAGCAATGAGGTCCTTGTTGCTATAAATCATGCAGCAGTACGGACTCTTACCCATTCCAGCAGCATCTTATGCTGCCTCAGACTAATTGTTGTGCTGTCCCCATGCCTGTATCAGTGTTCTGTAGGGTTATGCATATGGTTCTTCCTTAAATTATATTGACTAAAACGAGGTGTACATATATACCTGTTCTGTGGATTTTGGCATGTATCACAGAATCACAGAATTGTTAAAGTTGGAAAAGACCTCTAAAATCATCAAGTCCAACCTTTAACCACGACCATGTTCACCAGTAAACCATGTCCTCAAGTGCCATATTCACATGTTTTTGGAACACTTGCAGGTATATATTTGCTGGTGCATACAAACTGTGTCACCGTCATCAGCTTGAAATCATCTGCATATATAAGCTGTGTATATTGTTAACATGAATCTAAAAATTGAATGCAAACACAGTTAAATGTGTCAATGTTTTCACCTTGACAGCAATTGGCCTTTTCTTCCAAAAGCTGCAGAGACAGGTTCTGTGAGTGACATTCTCTGAGACAAACATGCTGCATCCATTTAGACTTTGACAGAACCTTTGCTCAAAAGGTGGAGAAACAAAAAAGCAACAGATCAAAGCAACACAACAAATCATATAAGTTTTAATTAAGCATAAGCAGCTGCATCCTGTCTTCTCAGAAAAAGTCCCATTATTTGTGCTATGTAACATTAATGCTCACTGAATTGTAAAGCTCAAGGGAACTCAAGGCACTATTTGGAAGAGACAAACATTTGTTTTTCAGAAACAGATTCATTATTGTTTGAAGTAGTGGTATAATCTAACCAGAGATCTTATGGGAATATCTTTGAAGAGTTCTGTCTCTGCAAATCAATTTAATTTGTAAGAAAAGGAAATAAAATTACAGAAAAATGACCAGATTAATATTGCAAAGAGAACATTGATAATATTTTTTCAAGGAGACATTTTACCCTTCAGAAAATCATCAGGACCAAAAAAAAAAAAAAACCTTTAAAAGAATTTTTAAAAATGGACTATTTTCTACCTCATGGAGTGCTGAAAAACATGAAAATGGAGATGGTTTTGGCCACAGTTTCCCAACGGGGATTTTGAACTTTTGTCTGTTTAACAAAACAATCTCAAAGTGGCTTAGAGGAGTACTAATAACAGCAAGATATTTCTCTAGAGATTCTGGCAACAGAAGCAGCAGACTCAGTGTAGTTCTAGTAATTCAAGCATGGCTTTGGAGTACGTGCTCACACCCAGGCTGTGTTTGCACTTCCAAAAGCTTTTTGACTGTAAAGAGTTTTTCTTTATGCAAAAATAATCATACAACACTAATTGAAGCAGACTTCTTTTATCAGAACTTCTGATTAGAAGACAGACTTCTTGGATCTGATAGACTTCTGAACTGTACTTGATACCAGAAATACAAGTTATTAAGAAGATGCCTTAATATAAATAGCTTGCACCATTGAGAAGCCTCACCAGGGCAGAAGCTTTCTAGAATTACAAACTAGAGACAGCTCGCTGTCTTCAGTCAGTGAGCACTAGTAAGAGACATATAATCAAGGGTAGATTTATTACCAAATATAACTGCTACTGTCACATATTTTTCTTTTTTTTTCTATTGTATTCATTTAATCATTTTCAGTTTATTCAAAAGAAACTGCAATAGATTCATGTTTGTTAGCACCTGCCTACACAACATCAACACTTTAGGAGAGCAACGTGGCCAGGCAGCAGCACAAGATAACAAACAGATCTTGCTAGTTGAGTCAATCAGCCATTACTTGAAGTGTTGTATGATGTTATTATTCATTGTTAATTCTTGTTAATGTGCTTGGCTGAGAAAAGGAAGGTGTGGAGTAGAGCACCTCAAACTGGATACAGCCTGAGCTATCTGGAGCTGTTCAGTGTTCATCATATCGTCAGAAGTTCATATTAGAAACATGCTGACTGGCTTGCACTCTGGCAAATCCCTGCTGGACTTCTCAGCTGAAAGTGGTTATTGGAGAGTGCCAAACAGATTCAGATCATATAACCGTCAAATAAACTGTGTATACTGTTCTCCAAATTTGTTAGTTTGTACTTGAAGGTACTTCTTGCAGCACAGTACAATATCTTTGAAGATCTTCAGTTTCTTCCTAAAATTGCCCTAATGGTTCCTGTAAACAAGAAGTTTCTTTCAGTTAATGAAAATAATAGTATGACTGGTGAACAAACTTTTGACTTTGTCCCTTTTTCAAAGTCAAATTCACTGACAGAGCTGTGAGCACACCTCATGTTGTCACTAGGCAGAACTGGCAAAGATCCACCTACCTGTATAGGCACAGAAATGCAGAAAAAGAAGATGAAACTGGGCATCAAACCACGAGGAGACCTGCTTTGTGAATTAACCTTAAATGAAAACTTAAAGATGTAGGGAATTTCCATAAGTATGATTGTGAAATGGCAAACAAATACAAAAGATTTTTTTTAATAAGAAAACCTTTGAAGAGAAGGATAAATTAAAAGAAAAACATGACTATGAATATAGGTGGGTTTAATACTATAAAAATAATGTTATTGTTTTTAATGTTATAAAAAAAGATGCGCTTGGAAAAGGGTTTTAAGTTTTTTGTCTGGGTTTTTGGGTTTTTTTAACCGTTAAAAATTTTTCTTCCTAAGAACTATAAAAATATTTAAAGAGGTCTAACATTTTCTGCAAAAATCTTTATTTTGACCAATGGCTATATTTTTAACTAAAAGAAAAGATGGAAAATTTTCAACTATAATAGCTGTATTTCATTACAGATCTCTAAGCAGAAAAAAATTCTCATAGAAAAGGAAGAAAACTAGGCTTACTTAACTTGTTCTTGCAAGCACAGGTGTGTTGCATCCCAGATTATGTACCAGATTGCTCTCAGCATCACTGGCAATTCTCATACCCAAAACTGAACTGTGAAGTCTAATTTTCACAGCTTGTCTGCTGAAGGAGAAAGTCAGTCTCTAAAACAGTGGAGACCTTCAGACAATTTTCTTTGTTTCCTAACGATCTGGCTTCAGTCTAATAATTGTTTTTGTATTATTTCTGAATGTTCAGCTTTTATTATTATAATGATGGAATGAAGGACCAAACAGGAACAAAGCCCATGCATGTTAAAAATTTTGCAAATACAGAGCAACTAGAAATTCTTATT
The DNA here is from genome assembly GCA_035222235.1 of Margarornis squamiger. NCBI lineage: Eukaryota > Metazoa > Chordata > Aves > Passeriformes > Furnariidae > Margarornis > Margarornis squamiger. The sequence goes on from JAWWTY010000106.1 coordinate 24,333,761, forward strand.
CTTTCAGAGAGTGAAAACTTGACAAAGGAAGAATAGGAAGTCATTCATAAGGTGTAGGTAAAACAATCAGTGAAACCGCAGCAGCAGTAAGCTTATTCTTCTGGTAGTCACTTTTTTTTTCTCTTCCCTTGAAATAGGAGCATTTCACTGGGCTTTCAGAAGGTTTTTTTTCCCCCAGTTCTCAGGGTAACACTATGAGGATTTTCTATCAGAGAGGAACAAGTGTGGAAGAGCAAGAAGAGTAATGCTGGGAAGAGAAGATTACACCAGATAGAGTCAGAAAGCAAGGCAATAAATGCCCAATCAGTAGGTGTTAGTAACAGCTGAGTGTTATCCTGGGTTGTTTTTGCTGTTGCTGCTCTTGGCCTTGCTTCTGCAGGCTATGTTTCCTGTTTTGGTCTCCTGTTGCAAGTCCTTCCTCAACCCAAGAACAGCAGTGCTGGAGGAACTCAGCTGGTCTAAGAGGTATGTGAAGACCTTTTGAGTTGAGTTTGGTAGTTTCCATGGGGTTATGGTGGTGACCAGCTACACCTCAGACCCTGAAAGCACAAGAGGTGTCTGTCACGGGAACGTGACTGCAGTGTGGGCTCCCAGGATCCTGCTATGAAGGAGAGTTTAAAACTGAATGTAATCGTGTTAATGTAGCACATGATATACATGTGAGACTGGATCCAAACAATTCTGAAGGCATCACAGGTGGATATGCTCTTTGTTAGTCACTTGCAACTAGACTTGGAGAACTGAAAACATTTTGTCTGGAGACTCAGCATAGGGAGGGATTTTTGGATGAACCAAAGCAAATTTTATCTCTCCACAAGTAAAGGTATTAAAATTTCATTAGCTTTAAGATATTCTTACTGTGTGATATAGTGCAGCTGGAAAATTAAATTGACAGTAAATTGGGGTGCTTCTTGAATTTAGTATTTACTTTCATTAGAAGCAAAAGGTTGTTGAGATTATTCTTAAAGGAAATATAACGATGTATTTTGATGTTGGTTGTATGAGACCAGAGAAACTCTGGATGTTTCATTTTAAGGGCAAAATTCTGCAATCATCTGCTCTTTAAGCGTATGGTATTTTCTTTAATAAACCACTTGGTGACATAGGGCTTCTCTTGTTGCAATTGTCAGTCAGTGCATTGGAGATTAGTGTAATTGACTCCAAGTAATTTTTATACCTCCAGACAGAGAGACAGCTATGGTACAACAGGGTTTCTCCTCAAAAAAAGAGAAACTTTGCTTTCTTTAACATCGCCTTATATGCTGTGAAAAGAAGAGGAGGGAGGGAGGAATAAATACACTTTTATTCTAAAATCTCCAGGGAATTATATCCTTCGTATCTCCTTGGTGTCACCCAAGGTTCTTTCCTTGACAATTTCTGGATTTAAGTTTTCTGTAACAGACTCTGCATAATTGTTGATATTTTTTATTGCACTATTTTAAGGGCAAGGGTAATAATATTCCACTGAAAAGTACTTTGGGGTACCTCAAAAGTACAACAAAGTACATAATCTGGATTTCCTGTCTTACAGGAGAAAGATAGACACTGATAAATAGTTCTTAGATCCTTCTTCATGAAATAATTGTCCCTGTTGTGTAAGAGTTTGTGGGAGTTTGCTTGTTTTGTTGTCATTGTGATGGGTTTTCATATTTATTATCAGTATGATTATTCTGTTGGTTACCTAGAACATCAAGGCTTTTCCTTCAGTGCTGCCAATTTAGAGAAACATCCCTATCAAGACTTCTCTTTCCAAGCAGTAATTAATCTGGTCTAGGTGCCTCTCTGAATAATTACTCATGTCTTCTGGCATTTCATGAAGCTATTTAATCTCTTATTCCTTCAAACAGCAAATGTTCTATAGTTGACATGCATCATTTTTAGCTTCTTTCATAGTGCAGAGATAACATTCACTTTGGGGCATGGTAATACCACTCTGCTCACTCATTAGCTTCCCACTTATGTTCTTGCACACTCCTTCAAAGTCTTCAACTGGTTGTTGTACTGAAGAAATTAACTTACACCCAAAAAAATTCCTTATTTAATTTAATTAATATTTAATCCTTATTTCAGATATTTCTATGAAGCTTTCAGGCCATAGCTGCATTTCTTACCATGACCTGAGCTGTCAGCTCTTTCTTTGGCAGTACTGTCCTAAGGCTGTAACGGAGGCTCTTGTCTCACCCAACGTGCAGGTATAAGGGTGCAGGACAGCCCTTCCTCTGAAGAATGTGGGAAGACTGTTGGGCAGGGTCTGCAGAGGTGGAGGGAGGTGGCTCTTGCTTTTCTATGAGCTCCTCTTGACCTGGTCAAAGCTGTGAATTTTGTGATGTAGCGGAAACCATAAGCTTGTGGAACCTCCTTCATTCCCCACATGTACCATTATTTGTACTTGACCTTACAAGCAGGACAGAAATACACAAGTCTCTTAAAAGTCACCTTGAGGAGGCTTTTAGATACAAACGATTGCTATTCCTATGTGGCATGTTCTGATAGATGGAAAAGTGGTGGCCTCTCTAAAGGAGTGGCAGCCTTTCTTGTTTGGATGCTAAAGTTATTCTTTATGGCTAATTTTTAAGTGACAAATAACCCAAGTGTTATTCTTTGTGCATTAATGAGGTTTAAAAGTAGTTATCAGTGTTGTTTCACTGGCTTAGAACTATGGGAGAGAAATGATCAGTGTGTACTCTGCTGGCACTCCGAAAACAAGTCTTGGCTTCGTCTGTAAGCTTAGGAGGAAGACAGGGAAGGGAGGGATTTGTTGTTCTTGACTTATTTTTTTCCTTTAGGCAGAGACTGTAGCCTGTGTCCGTGCACCATTCAAATGAAACAGTTTTGGTAATTTGTAATAGAAAACAAAGAAAAGGTGACTAATCACTATCTCTTTCCCTGCAACCTGTTATATACCACACTGAAATAGTTGAGTATTCACCTTGAAGTGGATGAAATGCAGACAGGGAGTGAGAACACGATGCAGTTTGATAGTGACAGCACTCACCTGGGAGAAGGTAGACCTTTGTCTCGTCTCCTGTGCTGTACTCTGTGCAAAATGAAAGCACATCAAGAAATTGAATGCAAGTGACAGAGTAGTCTCTGGCAGGTACTTCAGGCATTTCTCAGGAGTGTGAGAGTACAGGTCGAGGTTGCAGGCAGGGGATTTGAACCTGAAATGCTGTGTTGTGAGTGTAGCCCTTCAACAATATGTAGGCACATACTCTTATTGAGAAAACTTAGTGCCTGTGGCAAAAGAAAGACTCAGTAACAAAACAGGAGAATGAGCCAAAGGGAAAAGTGAGTTTGGAATTAGAGTTACAGAAAACTGTGTACTGCAAGCGACCTCTGGATATCAAGCAGTGTACCTTTGTTCTCTGAACAGAGCTCACTTCAGTGTTAAATAAGTTTTCTTCATGCATGTGTCTCATCTGATGTAACTGGACTTCCTCTAATCTGTTCTCATTTACAAAACCAAAAGGAATTTTAGAAACTGTTGGAAAATGTATCATTTACATTGCTTTGGTCTAGTACAACAAAGCATCACATACCAGTCACAAATGTGGCACTGAGGTAAGGTGTTGCAAGATATGCCAAGGAGTAATAAAGAACTATAAATCTAATCTGGTAAATGAGGAAATGTATGATGCATAATGAAGCAACAGAGGAAGATTAAAGGAAGGAGCACAACTGAAAGAAAACATCACATAAAGCAGAAAAGCTTGACCGCTTAATAATTTTGCCAAGTGACTTGGCAACTGTTAATGTTGAACAGGAGGCACAGCACAGCTTTGCAAATCTTTCTCTCTCTTTTTGATTAATGATCAGGAGATTATGGTGTTAGGAAGGGAAGGATAAGGATATCCATAGATTGCTCCTGACATGGTTAAGTGTGAAGATAAAAGCTATAATAGATTATACAGTGGTTCAGAATATAAGAGCTGAAAATCTTTAGTATGACAACTGGAAGAAGCATTTTAAAGCAGATAAAATAATGATATTTCACTGGAAGCCTAAACAAGTGTTCAATTTGATGTCCATGAAAATTGAAGGAAACTGTATTTAAAATTGTCAGACCGAGGAAATCTCAGAATGTTACAGTGTCTGTTCTCAGTGTTTTTTAGCTTTCAGAAAGAAAACTTAAGCCTTCATAAAGAGTTTTTGATGCCTTTGAGAATGGTACATGGACAAAGAGTGCCCTCCTGCTTGATGTCATCATCTTCTGGGCAGGGGAGATTAAATTATTGCAGCCTGAAAGCTCTCAGTTTGATTTCCTTTTGCAGGTGGCCAGATGCTGTAGTCCAGGGGCAGCTGGGCAAGGAACACAGCAGGGACCCACCCTCTGGTTCATGAAGTGACATTTTGAGAAACCTGCAGATGATAACACTTCACTGAACACCAGATCTAGATACAAAATTCAGATCTTAAACAGGGTAGGATGGAGAGAAAAATGCTTGGTAAGGTAAAGTAAAGCCACAGTGGTGTTAACTGGAAGAATCACTGTGGTATCTGATACTAAAGACTAGAGATACAAGGGTTAAATTGTACAGCTGAAGCTGTTTGTGTCAATAGTCAGCATCAATCAAGTACTGTGAAGCCGGAATAATAACAACAATAAAGAAGAAAATTAATGAGCAGTAATGTAATCAGATGAGGAAGGATTTAGAACATGTTAGTACCTGGCCTGATTACAGATGGAAAGAGGGCTGTTCAATTTGTAGGTAAATTTAGAATAATGAATCTGTGGGTGTAGACTACAGTGAAATAATAGCTGTTAATTGGAAAGTTGCTGCTGTGTGCTGAATAGGAGGTTGACTAGAGAGTTAATTTAGAGACAGCCCCAGAAAATTTCTGTTTAAGGCTCAATGACAGAAAGGAAGGGACATGAAGATGAGACTGGTGTTGAGACTGAGCCAGAACCTTCTTTTTCAGGTTCCTTGCAAACATACAATTAGTCTGAATTGCATGGAGACCACCTCTTTGTCCTGGGCCTAGGAACTCCCTTGGTCCCAAGGGACAGCATTCTCTATTTGCAAAGGATCCTATAATCCTGTAATTTGTGTTGCGGGTTTGACAATGAATTGCAGTCTGTGGGCTCTGCAAATTTGAGCCTCTGAAAGAAAACATGCAAAACCAAAGAAATATTAGTCAGTGAATATTTTTGCTACTTCAAGAAGACAAAGTGCAACTCCACATCAGGAGTGGAGAGGAAGACTTGGTAAGGAGAAATGCTGTGGTTCAGGCTGACAAGATTCAGGGTGTCTCTATATGCAAACAAATACCATCCCTACTGTTTAGTGATATTGTATTGTCAGGGATATGGCAGTACTGTGATGTAGTATTCCAGCTATTTGATCTATGCCAACAAGTGGGAGTTTGTGTGAATTTATGAGCCTGGCCTCATAACAGTCTTCCAGCTACTCTCCCGCCTTGTCACTGGAACGGGAGAGTGCCCAGGCAGTGGGATGGCAGGACTGAGACTCATCGGGCTCTCACTGATCTCTCAAGGCAAAGCGTTTCTCAGGTGGAGTGAGTTGAGGTTGCATTCTTTGCCTGCTTGACCTGCGACTTGGAGGCACCCTTATTTGCCTCATGGTACTGTTCAGAGTTTTGGGAGGAAGCCATGATTCTTCATTTTGAAGGCTGATGAACAGGAGATGGAGTGACAGAAAGCCTTCCCAGTCTCAATTCCCAGTCCCTCCATGTTGTAGCCAACCCAATAAAATGTAGAGCACAACACTTTACTCTTTACCCTAATGTGCTTGTGGAGCAGATGCTTGCTTTCCAGCAAGTGGAGGATTTTATTCTACAACAATGCTTTTACTTTTTTTTAATACATGAACTTCTAAAAACTTCCTAGTGGATGTGTAGGTCCAGCATAGTAAATGCGAGACAGACATGAAGCATTTCTGAGAATAAGGCTGATACACTGATGTGTTGGGGGCAATGGAGCAAAAATGCTTCCCTGAGCTGGGAGCTCAGAGCCTGGTGGTTAAAGCTAAAACTGGGGCAGTCTGCCTATCTTCCTCCTGCAACTGCACAAAGCCAGTTTCAGCACACATCCTAATTTAATTGCTTAGACTTTTGTTTTCACAGGCTTTGTTTCTATCTTAGGGGAAAACCCTAGTGTGTGCAGCTATTACTTTTTACCCTTTCCTGAAAATAGGCTTAAACCCAAAAGCACTCTGAGGGATTACAGGAAGCTGACCCTTTGTTCTTTGGTTGTGTTTTTTTCTTGGTTGTTTTTTTTTTTTTTTTTTATTTGTTTGGGGTTTTTTTTTGTTTTTTTTGGTTGTTGTTTATTTGTCTTGTTTGGATTTTTTTTAACAGCAGTGTGCAACAGGCTCTGTGGAGTCTAGTCATACACAGAATTAATGTAATGACTTTTAATGAGGCAACATATCATGATTAAAACACCAGCTGGTGAATGAAAACAATAAAATTATTAGAGGTTTTTATTTTTTGAGTATTGGGAGTTCATAGCTTACTAATAACCTTGGGTCTTAGGATGCTAATAATAATGCTTCATGTTGCTAGGGAATGGTGCAGCATGACACATGGTAAATGCTGTGTGGAGAAGATATGCCTAAGGCATGATGGCAACTTGCTAAATCTTTTTATTATTTTATTGAACACAAGTACTCTTTGATGACCCACAAATTTGGATGCAGTTTGTAGTGTTTGTTGATATTGGTTGTCCTGACTAAGTGGCTAGTTAAACAGCATTTTAGTGCAGCATGGGTATTTTCAATATTGGTTACTGATGACAGTACTCCAGATGTAGTAGCATGCAGTGAGTAGGGTTTTCCAATGTTCTGGCAGTTGTCTGCCACTAAATTGCTACATACCTCGATGAATTGTGTCCCTCCTTGCACCTTTGACTACAAAGAAGAGGCTCAACAGCAAGGAATTTAGGGCAAAGCAATTTCTGCCTTCCTTTTAATGTTCATATTTATTCATATTTAATTTATTCATATTTACCTTGGGCAAATACTAATTTTCAGGTTTGGGGAGGTTTGGTTTTTGGTTGTTTTTTGTTTGTTTGTTTTTGGGTTTTGTTTTTGAGTGTGTGTGTATGTTGTGGGGTTTTTTTCCAGATGTATAATTGATATTGTTATCAGAAATGCACATTTACACTAAGTATAGAATTTCAGATTGACTACAATGCTTCATTTTGAAAAAAGAATTTAGATCTTGTAGTACTGCTGTGCCTGGTGGCAGATACAGCTGAATTACAGTACTCTGACAGATGAGGGTACTGATATGGTACCTCTGACATAATGCAGTCAGAACACCCCAAAGAGGGCAGTCATGCCCTCAAACCAACTTGGCCACGGTGTTTGCATTCTATGGGCCATCACAAGTTATACTTTCACTTCTACAGGGTATTAGTGTCTTGATGCACTGCCATCATTCCCCTTTGCTTAGGCCGAAGGGCTCATCTTAAGCTCTGTTTTAATTATCAAGGACTAAGGTTTATTGCAACATAGAGGTCAGTTATGCTAGATGTGATTTAATCTACTGTCCATCTATGGGTCCTTCATTGATAGTGATTTAAACCTGTTTGTTGATCTTCAAATTATAGAAAATTAAATTTCTGGGAACTTCTTAAAACTGATGCCTTGACAGAGTAAAAAGCTGAGAGATTTGTGTCCTCAGTGTCAGAAAAAACAGGAGAATTCAACTGCTTATTGTGATTTGTTGGGGTTAACTTGCCACCCATAATCTTGTCTGTCAGACAGTTGGTAGCTCCAGATTATTTGTATGTTGTCTATTACCTGATAAAAATATTAAAGAGGACCCAGGACAAGTGTTACCTTGAAGGAAATGGAGCAAGTTTGACAGTTGAAGTGTGACTGCCACAGAAGAGCAGGCATTAATAGCTCTGCTGCACAGAGAGTAGCTTGTCTTTAGTCTTACCTGTATCCTTCTGCCCATGAATGTGGAGTGTCTTCTCAGTTTCAGCTGGAAATTTCCACTCCTAAGTGGTTACTTAACAGAGATTTATACAAATATGTAACATGGATTTGATTTTGACACAAGAATAGTCCTGGGAAAATACACCACTGGGAACAGTGAGTTCCTGAGACAGGTAATCACCATCCATACAACTGTGGTTAAAACAAATCCATTCCTATAGTATGAAGATCAAAGCCTTTTTTATAAATTCTTATAGTTTGAATATCAAGTTGCTCACAGATTTGTGTCCCTCAGATGGTCCCTTACTTTTGCATTCTGTGTGTTCAAAACAGTCACTGATCTTATTTCCTCTCCTATCCCCCATGTTTTTCACACAAGATAAATTCCCAAGGTCCCAAGATTACTTGGGCAAAGTAATGGTGATGGCCACCATGCTGTAACCCTGTCAAGTGTTGGATACTCACTGTTCCCTTCGTGAAGCTGAGCTGAAAATGCTCAGTACTCTAATGGGGGACATAGTCCTTCACTGGGACAACTGACTGAGTTGGTCAGAGATGTTGATAGGGCTCATAGTAAAATAAAGTATTACAGATTCTTAGGAAAGCTCCTATTACAAGAGTGAGAATATTTGAATGGAAGAAAGTCAAGGACAATATTCCATTTCACTAGCCTTTCTTGTTTCCCTTTCATACATTCCTGTATAAAGCAGACTTTTATTTCTGTCCATTTTCAATGCCTCATATCGTCTTTGAGTGCTCAGAAATGGTTTTATTTTTTGAAGTCATATGTTCCTTTCAAAATGGTAGTCCATCTTGGCATAATCTTAGGTTGCCTTAATATTGGATATTTATTAAATTCAAATGAAGATATTTTGAAAATACAATTATCTGAAGTTTTCTATAGTTTGGGTATGAAGAAGGACAGGCCATTGTCAAGGAAAAAAGAAAACATATTTACATGAAACATCGCAACAACCACATTCAATAGCTAGGGTTAAACAGCTATTAAGAGAGGTCAATGAATCAGAAGCTATTTTCAAATCATTCTAGCTAGAAGAAGCAGTATAGTCACTTTAATTAATAATTAAGTCCTAAGAACCAGACAGAAAATACTGCTTTATGTTGTGTTATTAAACTCTTGAGTGTACTGCATCATCAAAGTTCCACTACATAGTAGAAGTCAAATCACTTTCAAGTGTTCATCCCCAGACCTCTTCATCTTGATGTCTATAGGCTTAGCATATGCTCATCTGAAAAACACTTGTAAACAAATAACCCTCTTCACCGAGATGTCTGACTACTCTCATGGCCTTCTGAGAGGCATAAACTTCTGCTCATGCAGAATTTGTAATGGTCTGTAATGGAAGGTCTGCCTTCTGCTGTCCACTCCTAGACCAATATCTCCAGTGTAAATGTAATTAGCCCTAATAGAACAATAAGAAATAAAACTATTTGGATGATGACTTTGCATAGTAGTTTGGACATTCTAGGGAAATATTGCAGAGAAATTCAGCATCATAATTTATATAATTTCTGTTCTTTGGGTGCTATTTTCAGTATTTCCTTTATGAAGCAGAGTCTGGGTTTTGGGTTATGTATACTAGTCTAGTTTTATTAAAATCTGTAACAGTGCACTGTAAAACCACGTTCAGTTTTTTCCTCTGTACTTTTCTTCCAGTTTTCATTATGCTAAATTAGCCTAAATGTTAATCTCTGTCCTGATTTCCTACTTTTTCTGCTTTATACACTCTTTTAGGGCATGCACTCTCATAATTGAGCCATGTGAAGGGTAAATACGCTTTCTAAAACACCGTCAAGCCACTTAGACTAGGAGCCAGATGAATTTTAGTCTGTTTTCTTACAAACCTTCTGTTAAGGGTTCTGTTTTCTCTAGAACCTAAATGATACTCAAGCTTCACTTAAATTCAGTGAATCGTATCATCTGCACAAGGAGGAAGAAACCTGTAAGGAATACTGCATGTGTTTCTGAGCAATGGCTTTACCCCAGAAATTCTAGTGTGAGTCTGAAGGGTTTTTTTCTGTGTTTCTTTAGGGTTTTTTTGGCTGCTTTGTTTGTTTGGATTTTGGGGTTTTTTTGTTGTTGCTTGTTTGTTTGGTAAGTGGAAGTGGAATGTTATTTAAAGGTTCAGAAATAGTATGTGCTTTCATTTTGTTTTAAAGTTGACAACTTCTCAAGGTTAGATTACCTGAGATCAGTACATTTTGTTTTGTTTCAAATTGAATGAACTGCTTTAAGATCAAATTGAAATAGAAATATCCCAGAATTTTCTGACCCCTAGCAGGCCACTGAATTAAAATGTCATTATCCTTAATCTACTTTCAGCAGATATGATAGTTGCAGCAGATAAAATGAGTGAGAACCAGGTCTCTCTTTTTTTTTTTCTTTTTTTTTTCCCCCCTCTATTCATTTTGTGCAAGCCATGAAATAGGTTTCAAGCCTTTTATTATAGTATTGAAATTAATAGCTTATTTCTTAAAAAATGCTATTAATTAAGGATTACTAGAGTAAATCACATTAGATTTGTAACCAAAATGATACAAATAGCTTGAAATAAAGAACCATTTTGCATTTGTCTATACTAAAAATATAGTTGCAATTAATGCTCCGGCTTGTTCTAAATTCTACAAAAACAAAATTTATAGTGATACTGTGATGCTCCATGGCCATTCAAGTTGCCAGATCTGATGGTCTCTTTAGGCTCACAGAACACAGCTGCTCACCACAAACACAACTGTGAAGTTGCTCATAGTTGTTAGTGCTATCATGATTTAAAAATGCTCCTGTATTTTATGACAGACAACTGACCTTGTACGAGATAAAGGTGGTTTCAGAGTAAATCTAAGAAATTTATTATACTTCAGATTTATTCCAGTGTATCTGATAATAAATTGCACTTTGTTGCAAGAAAAATTACAGCAAATACACAGTTACTTCTATATCAGATTCTGAAACCCTCTTTCATATGTCACTCAGGTGAAACTCCAGCCAAAATCCACAAGGAATGTAATATTTGGCTTCAGTGACAGAGTTGGGTGTATTGTAATGAGTGCTATCAGTAAATCAAAAAGACTTAGATAAAAATCAAAAGCTGTAAATGGTATACGTAAAATACAACGTTAAAGCTTCAAGGATCTTTGTATCTGTAGAAATACATTATGAAATATATTATGAACTGTATGAAGTATATTATGAAATAACCATGAGGAACTTTCAATCTTAATTGTATAAGACTAGTTCTTGTTCCTTCTGCACTCTTAAGCAGTTAGAGATTTTTTTTCATACCACTCTTTTACTCTATTTTTACTCCAACAGGGAAAATCATGTCTGAAAAATAAAACAAATTAGAAGCAGGTGATAGCACCAGGTTCTTCTTGTAGGGAGAGTCAAATCAGTATCTTAGGTCAATAAAATATTTGAAAAATATCAATGAAAAATCCTGTAACTCTTTTTATATTTAAAACAAACAAGCAACCTAATAAAGCCTTCTGATCATTGTAACAGTGTTTGTTTTGTGGTAGACTATGAGTCTATCATATGTAAGCAGTGCTTTTATTAAATGCCTCGTCCCATCACAGGAAATAAGGGGGAGATCTAAAACCCTGCCATGTTATCTTGCAGCCTCTAGGCTATGTTGCCTCTGCAGATGGACAATTGAACTATATTTGTTTCACCAGCCTGGTATGATAACATGGATTTATGTGGGATAGCTTGGATGATAAAAGGACAATTTTATTGTAATTGCTCTGTCGTTTGGTCTATAATCTGTATCCTGATAACTTTTCTGTCCAAAAAGAGCATCAAAATGGGTCAAATATACTGGCACAAATTCACAGCTAGCACTTTTTCTGATGTCTTCCACAAGTCTTGTGTCTGCAGCTGCAGAGATGTGACCTATTACAGCTTCCTAGGAAAAAAATTGCTCTCTGCTACTTGATCTTTCTGATGGGGAGAGATGAAATACGAAAGGAATCTTGAGAGGGGAAAAATCTGTAGAGATTTCCTGTCAAAATCTGTGAAAATGGACAGAAACTCTGCTGGGTATTTTGTTTTCATGGCTTTTTCTGTTGCTCTTCACCCTAACCTTGAATGTTTGTGTAACAAATGATTGTAACAGAAACATAAAGGACCTTTTTCTTTGACTTGTACTGTTTCCACTTCGGTCTGGATTTTGCCAGTAAGAATTAAACTTGGGCAGGTTGCTATGCAACCTATAAGTTCTGCTGATAAAATGGTGAAGAGCATGGAAAGACAATCTAAAAATGAGCTTATTCCTTGCCAGAAACAAGACTTGTTCTGATTCAGCCCCAGGAGAGGGGATTTGTCCAGTATATGGCAACTTGGCAGGGCTCTTGTAGTTCTGGCCTAATGCTCTGTGTACTAGCAAATCTGACTCTAAAAATGATAGCTTATAGGATCTTTGTAATTTATCAATGCAAAAATGCTTGAATAGAAAAACACTTGTTTGAAACCTTTCACAAAAAGAGTTGGAGGCTCATGTGTCCAAGCATTTGCAGCTCTAGGAGAGCAATCATGCACCTCCTCACAGGATAAAACTGAAATAACTATTTAATGAGAAAAACAGGTAGCAGTGCATTTTTAGCACATTTTTGCCTAATGTGTATTGAAATCCAAAGACTGACAGTGCAGTAATAATTAAACTACAAGTTGTTTAGATTGGATTTAAAATAGATTAAAAAATGTTACATAAAAAGGTGCCTTTTTTTTTGCCTTGTGAAGACAGTTTTTGCTGGGTTTCACATAACTTTAATTTCTTCAAGCTGGGGCTGCAAATGAGGCAAAATGTTTTTTACAGGTACCAGATTCCCTTTGCTTATTTGTTGTTGCTTCTGGAAATACATTTTTCCTGAAGTGCAACTGAAAACCAGAGTTATACCTATAGGCATTATATATGTATATGCATGTGTTAGTCTTGAGAAATAAAGCACATCATTTCTCATTGGTGCACTTAAGTTCAGCAACTTTCAGGTTCAGGTATCAGGATCAGAACTGTTCATACAAGACAAGATACTATAGCTGTGTCCAGTAAATGCTTAACAGAAACACCTAATGAAAGCAATCAAAACTAAAAGTGTAGTTTGTACTTAGTTGAGCATTTGAAGACTCTTATGCAGACAGTTAAAATTCAAAGACATTAAAAGATAAGCACAGGTCAGTGATCCTGATGAAATGTATGTATCACATGGTCATTTGAATTTACAGTATGTAAGAACTAAGGGGCATATAAAAGTGCACAAGAGATACTCATCTAGTTGGTGAAAGTTGCTAAATTTTGGAAACATGGAACCCAAAACCTAGGAGTTGAAATAGCAAACACACTCATTCATACATGGAATAATACACAGTCACAAGGGGTGTTGTGTTCCTAGCAGACCTGCTGGCATTCGATAGTTGATGTGGTCCTGATAGCTTTGTTTCCAGAGACAGTGAGTATCACCTTCTCTTTTTCTTACTCCTACCTAAGTGCCAGCCATGGCAGATGGGACTGCTGTTGACCAGCCAGATATTCATGACAGTCTTCCCTTCATTAGGCCTGGCAGCCATGTGAGGCACTACAGCTTTGGAGAAAACTGCAAAGTCCAGCTGTTTGGTTGCATCCCCAAAGAAAAGGAATGGGTGTCGTGGAAACAAGTTGGTTACTCTATGGCCACCCAATCTCCCTTGGATTAGAAGCAAGAAAAATCATACTGTGTATAGATGTATGATTAATTGTTGCTTCCCACTCCCAGGAAGAGTGGCAAGACAAGCTTGACTGGAACATAGGCTTTTGCTGCTGCTGTTGTTTTGTGAGAGCCTAGTCTTGCTTGCTAATTCTGCAGGGTTATGCTGCTAACAATGAGTATGATGAAGTGTGTTTTCTGTTTTGCATAGGAGCAGAGTTACTTAATCAGTTCCAATTAGAAGACTAATAAATTTTCCTTAGGCTTATGCAAGAATAAGCTTTAATAAGGAACACTTGATCTTTATGCCAGAAAAGCTGCATTTCATTAGTCTTGCTCTCTTGACTACAAGTCAGGATCAAGTTGGTGGAATTGACACTTATGACCTCTCTGCTCCAACAAACATGTTCTTCTTGCTTCCTTCCAAAGAAGTGTTGTTATGCTTTTAGTTTAAAGACACAATTTGCATTTATGCAGTGTTGTGGATTAGACATTGTTCAGTCTTCTCTTGAGTAGGTAAACAGCTAAAGATTACACAGATGATTTTCCTCACATGTGACAAGAACCATTGAAAATGGTAAGGATGGCTTCATGTAGTTGGAAGAACACCTGGTTTACAGTGGCAGGTTGTACTGAACTCTGCTATGGATGTTGTCAGCTGCCTCTATCCCTTAAGTGAAAGTTTTGTAAGAAACACACATTATAATTAATGCCTACACTTCTGATTTGGGGTGGTTGAAATTAGGTCTGTGATGAAATCAGAAAGGTGTCCAAGATTCTTGAGGTTACACTACACCATAAGCAGATAAAGTCCTTAGTAGTAAAAGTAGTGTGTGTGACAGAATTGTAAGGAAGATATAAGAATGGGTACAATATGCATTTGAGGTAACATGGCTTACATGTAGAATGTTGCAGGAAAGAAGTATTTCCTGTATTTCTTTGAAATACCATCTGGTGCCTGTAAGCAGCAAGTCATTTGATGCCCCTGTGTTTGCACACGTGTAGAACAGCTTCTTCAAAGGCTTCTCACTGTAGTAAGAGCTTCACTGGGTTGACAGGAGCATGTACTTGACAAAGGAGACTTCAAGGGCTTGTTCCAACTTGGAGAGAAAAAAATACATGTGACAAATATACACCGTCTGTTATGAATATTTCAGAAGTTCTCTTGAAGCACTTAGAAACAATTTCATTCCTTTTGTGGCACAGAATATATAAGAAATGCAGTAGGAAAAAAAGGAAGTAAACTAGAAAAAATCTCATGGTCTTCAGAACAAAAATGTGGGAGTGAGGACGGGGGGAAAGCGACAGTGGTATGCAGCTGATGTGAAGTGAGGAAGAGTACTTCCTTCTCTCTCCCACCTCCCTAGCTTTGCAGCACTGGATCCACTGGGAAAATAATTTAGAAAAACGTTTTATCATGGACTATCATATCTCTCTGGAGCTGGAGAATGATGACTACCCTCTTATAGCCCAGATATGGGCTGCCTGCAACAGACTGGGGGGTCTGTGTGTGAGGAAACAAACCCTTAATGTTCTTGTATTTTAAGATAATTAATGTACAAAAAATTGTTTTCTTCTGTCTACTGCCATATCCAAAAGCAGTCTGGAACTGCATGAGAAGCACCAGGAGATAAGCTCTGGTGTTAGTGAGATGCCACAGTGATGCTTGACAGGGTATACCCTGTTTCCAGATCCACAGAGATGCTTGCACTCCCTTTCACAGCAAATATGCTTCTATTTCTTAGCAATCTGTGCATCAATTGCACTGCAGCTAACTGGAATTGTTTCAAATTAATAATATTTTATAAATGAAGATGCAATTAGTACTGAATATTCCAAATGCTTAAAAGGTTGTTTATCATGCCTATTGCTTAAAATTAATGTTTAGATTACAGGCGAGGTCTTCCCACTGTCCATTTTAAAACAGATCAACCTTTGCCTTTCTTATGAAACTCTTCACTGAGGTGAAGGGCTGGAGAGGGGAAAAAAATTAATATACTATCAGAAAATACAGATATCTTGTAACTGTTTTAGAACAGTTTAGCATGATTTTACATGTAACTTACCCAACACATGCATTTTTTTCAGTTTGTGTAAAAGCATCTGGATTTTTCAAATTTTAAGATCTGCAGGGGTAATGGTTTGTGACAAAAAAAGCCTGATCTGTGACTCTTCTAAAGCCTCTTGGAAGAGAGGAAGGAGAGTAAAGACAGCAAGTATTAGGCACAAGTTACAGAATATTCTGAGTTGGAAGGAACCCACATGGATAATCAAGTCAACTCTTAAGTGAATGGCCTGTAGAGGGATCAAACCCATGACCTTGGCATTATTAACACCATGCTCTAACAAGCTAGGCTAAGTACTGTGTCCATATACGCAAGGAAACAGTTCTAAAACATTCATTCTTAGTTTTTTAGCTGTGTAAGATTTTGTCCAAATTTTCTAGTTTCTCTTGCTTTTATTCCTTAGTTCCTTTTAATTTGAAAGCTTTAAGGCAAGGTCAGTCAGTTAATGTCCTAGTATTGAAATAGTTTATTGACAATTTAAAATGTTAAGGCAAAAGCTTGTTGAGACTGTATGGTCATCCTGAAATACTGTGGAGAAATCCTCCCCTTAACATACTTTTATTTTTAAAGCAGCTGAAAGACATATGTGCATACTACCAATGTCTTTTCAAATGTATTTTTTCTACTACTCCCACATAAAAAGTAAGGGTAGGAAATCTTATTTAAAAAATATTACAAAGACATAGCTATTGAATCCAGGTTGCCAGAGAAATCATTTAAGAAAGAAAACCACTGTCTCTCAACAATAAGATAATGCCATGGGGGATGGATGATTATCCATGAGATAATTTTGTTCCAGAGTACTGTAAATCTCAGCTGCTTTCCTTTTCATATCCAGTACCTTGGGGCATGAGAGCTTATTATAATTTATTCTCTATTGTACATTCAAGAAAAAAACACTAAAGTTATCATTTAAAAATGCATTTTTCTTCCCATTTTCAGTGCTGGTAGGCTGTGCATATTCTAAGACAAAACAGAGAGAACAAGCAGAACATAACACATATTATAAAGTTGTAGTACCTATCACATTCTTACTTCTGGGGATTTCAACTCAAAATATTTAAGTAAGCTTTTTGATGATGCAAGTCACTCCTAATTCTCCTTACTGAAGACCTTATTTCACATCAGGCCAGGGTCAGACTACTTTTAAAGGTGAGGGTGTTGTTGAAGGCTTAAGATGATGACTAGGTCTCCCTATTTCAAGTAATTCAAAACACTTAAACCATCTTAAATCCTCACAGAAGTCTAGCATCTGAAGTATTTTTAAATAGATATTTAACAAAATTATTTTTTTCTGGGAAGAAAAAGCATTTGTCATGTTGTAATTTCTTTATGATGATCTCAAAAGTAATTAAGACAAGGGGTGATTTTGCTGTGACAGCTTAACCTCCTGGTTACAGCCTGCAAGATTTCCTGTTTTTCAGAACACTTTGCTGTTGGAATACAGAAATGCAGTCTCCTCTTTCAGGACTGGAGCTGTATCACTGGCTCCAAACAATCCTCTTTGTTCTTTAACCCCCAAGCTGACCACCAGAAGCAGCACTCTCATCTTACTTCAGTGGGGTCAGCTTTTGTGAGAAGGGCAAAGTGAAAATAGTTTTTCCAACTCCAAACACTGAAGAGGAAAAAAAAAAAAAGGCAGCGTATTAGGTAGTCTGTTTATTTGCAAAATCTGATGGTGGTGTTTTTTCCCTTTAGCGCATATGTTTTTACCAACTGACAGCTAGAAAAAGCTAGGCCCAGGGCAAAAGACAATTCTGACACCCACAGCTTCAGCCATGACCTCTATAGCAAAACATGAACCCAATCTCCTAGCTGAGTTCCTTTAGGCAAGCTGAACCTGAGTGATAAATCTTTCCACAAGTACTTGAAGGGTATTCCCACTAGCTAATGAGCTATGGGATAACAGCTTAATTACTTTATCCACATCTGCTTTAGCAACAAGCAGAAAGCTGTTACCTTCTTTACGAACTTTAAAAACGGTTGTTTTAAGACAACCCTGCAAAAACAACCAAACAAAAAATTGCAATCCCTCCCTCCCTCTCCACAAAACCCAAAACCCAATCAAAAAACTAAGAGCACGGAAATACTCTGAGCAAAACTCATCTTCATGAAAATCTACCTGTCAAGTTTGTATGCAAAGTATCCTTTATTAGAAAATTCTTATAGGTAGTGCTTAAGAGATGGTACTTAGGGAAGGGCTAGAGCACAAAATTCTTAGTGCCATGGAAGCATGAACTACTGAGAATAAATTATTTTATCAGCAAAGGCAAAACAGCCATCAATTTCTGTAGAATTCAGTTATTCTCTGCTACTCTTTGACTTTTACTGACATTACAAAAACATTATTCAGTCACTCAAATCTCTCTCACCCTGAAATACTGATATTGACTAAAACCTGAGATCACAGTACAAGCAGCTATTTTCTTTCCTATGGAACAGTAATAAGGCTTTGGTGCAACTTGACTGGAAAAAAAAGTCAGCATGTTTTTAGTAAAAGGTTGAAAAAAATGGAAGTTTTAGGTTCATTTATCAACAAGATTTCCTATTTACATTTAAAGTTGTTTATGCACAGTTCTGGAAGAGAGGGTCTTTATAGAGGTCAGTAAATCCATGCTTATCCAGAGCTTGGGTGACCAAGAGTAAATAACTGATGTTGAGGGACAGAGGAGGATCTATCAAATTGTAGGATGCTTTTTGCAAAGACTTGTATGAAACTTGCAGTTCAAGGCTATGTTATTACAAGGGAAAGGGAATCCATAATGGGTTTTATTGACTTGTCTCTCTTCCACCCACAGCAAAGGAAATGTATGTGTATGTGGGTACATAAATAGCTGTGTGTGGGTACTGAAAATAATAAGCAGCTGAGTTATAACAGTGACCTGTTTCACCAAAGATTATAGTTAAACACACAATGAGATCTGAGAGAGGGTTTTAAGGTATTTACCACCTCAAAAAGATGACACTAAGGTAGCTGAATCTGTTGTCTGCTTTGAAATCTACAAGTTAAATTTAAAAATGTACCAATATGTTTATTTCCCTACCAGGCCAGCTGAAGTGGTCTGAAACTTTCAACACTTGCCTGTTTTGGTATTCATGTAGTTATCTTTATTGCACAATAACAGTTTGACAAATGAAAGGTTAAAAACCAGTATAAGTGATGCTACGATACTGGTGCACTCTGCTGCATACAGTGATGCTAAAGTTACAGAATAAATCCACTGTAAGTGCTCCAAGGAGACAACCCCTTTGTCTTACCACCAGAGATACAATTATTTAATAATATACCAGCATTTGGAAAAGTTCCGCTGCCAGCAGCTTATGCAAAATAAGCTGTATATGACAAAGGTGCCCAATATGCTATAATAATTCAATTATTTGCTTTTAGTGTTTTGGAAACTAGCAGCATCCTTCCACTAAGGAATGTGGTTCATAGCCCACAAAGTATTTGTCCTGTCCTCTCGCTAACATTGTTTAAGTTGGGGGAGGGACAGAAGGAAAAGCTTAACTTTCTACAACTCTTCATACATTCCCACATGACAACAAAAGCTACAACCATATGTTAAAATCATGTATTTGTCTGTTTATATTGGTTTTTAGAATACATAAGGCAACCGATTTAAAAACATTTTCTCCAAGAAATTTAATCTGAACAATGAACCCTATGTGACCACAGAATTAAGTGCAAAGAGATGCATGCAGGAGGTCCTTCAGAGAAGTGTTGCGAGTCCCGTGAGTTGTGGTTCATTTATTTTTGGTGTCTTGGTTGTGAGGCCATGTACAGTGCTATCAGACAGTAGATAGTCCCGCCTATTGTTAGAGCCATTGTGGTCCGGTAAAGCAGCTTATCTGGCACTCCTCGTTTCAGGTGTACTGGCAGGCCATCTGCTTTCTGGGGGAACAGTTCAAAAAGAAAACAAACAAATTAACACCCATACAGAGGTCATTAAAGAACAAGTTACACTGGGCAAATTAAGAGACTTCCAAAAGGGAAACCCCCTGACCAGTAGGCTAGCTACAATCAAGTGTATTATGTGGTTTTTATCCAGCAAGACAAATGTGCGAAGGCAAGTTGAATTTTATTAGCCAAAGCTGTTAAGTGCAAGCGGAAAGAAAGACCTGGATGAAAAAAGTGTCACAAACAAAACACGAAAAGATGTGTAAAAAAATTATTCACCAAGTCAGACTGACACATTCCAAATGCAAGTGGCATGTAAGAGAGGAAAGGGAACATTATATGAAGCACATTCTTGACACTTAAAAAAAAAAAAAAGCTTAACTAATTTGTTTCATGAAAAGTCCTAGTTCTAAGTACACTTAGAAATTGCATAGCTAACAAAACAAACTAGCCTTGAAAACTTTACTGTGCTCTTTTTTATACTGCATTGTAAACAGCTCCAGTAATCAAATAACTATACACAGAACAGCAATGATCTACTTTATTCCTCCAGAGCTGCTTTAAGGCATACGCTTGGATTCCCAGAGAGAATGGGCTTTCAATAGTCAAATAATACAATAAACATCTTCTGAAGCCACCAATAAGACAAAGTTACTACACTTGCCACTTTCTGTATTTATCTCCTATACAAGGCATATATATGCTTTGTAGTATAGTACAAGCATACAGATTATACTGTGCTTGACATTTCCTGACTAGACTTAACAGAATTTAGGTATTGTAGAATGACAAAAGTAGTTAGCTACATTTAAATAAGGAAACATATGTCCCACTCTCTAGTTTTGTTTAAGTTACTCTCAAAGTAGTCATTACCTGAAAAATTTTCTGTAGGTCTGGCACCTTGTTATTACTCAAGAAAGAATCAGTTGCTGGTAAATCTGAAGCAAGTTTACTTGTCCCAAAAACCGGAGCTGGGGATTCAGTGGAAACTATTGGTTTGAGTCCCTGCATAAATAAAGATTAAAATATCAAGGTATATAACACTTGCAAATGTACCAACTGTCATATTAGGCAGGCATGCTGCCAGTCATTATAAGGATACTTTACAAAGACTATTTATCTGGCATAAATAGTGGCCGTGACAATGAGCTACAAACACGTTGTTGGCCCCCTGATTTCTCAGCAACATCTCTGGATCAGAGCTTAGCAAGGAGCATAGGAGTCTCCTGTCCAATTTCCTCACGGCATAAACTTATAGCTATTGTTTTTCTGTGCTGGTACTTGGTCCAAATTACTGCCTGTATTTTGCACATAGACTATCTAGGACTCTGTGCAGTAGGCTTAGAAGCAAGGATCCCTGATGCTAGGATCAGAGTGGGAAATGAACTCTACCTCATGAATGCTGCAAACAGTAGTCATATATAAGTGGGCTTTAAATAATTTGGAAGTGTATTTTGAGTCGGGGGAAAAAAAAAGGCATTAGGATCACTTGTGTCATACAGAAGTCATAAGTGGTGCTCAAGGACACTTCCAAGGCCCTATGATGGTGGATATTTTATGCATATGTAACTATATCCTATAATTCACATGTTGCTGCAACTTTCCACACCTCAGTGAACACCCCATGAGCAGCACAGCTCAATTTCCTCTTGGTTCAGATGGCTGTACTCTACATTTGCCATAACTAAAAACTACATAATCCAGTTCTGTGCTTAAGGGCAGAAAGTCACAGTCATCATGACGTGGCCCCTTTGCCTTTAATATTCTAGATAGATTTAACAGTTATGTCTGGACTCATGGCAGTGATGTTTTACAATATGGTTCCCAAAACAGCTGTAATATTTTTTTTCCTAACTTGACAGGGTTAAAAAAGCATGGTACGGTTAGATTAATACAACAGGTTTTCCTTACAAACAGAAGCAGCAAGTGCTTTCCATCGGTCAAGTTAAGACTGCACTGAAATTCTAGTTTCTGTTGAAAGGATTAGTTAATGCATTTTCTATTTAAGAGAACTGCCTGAACAGTATTTGGAGCTGGAAGCAGACTGGCACTCTTTCTCTTATGCCTGCCATAGACCAGACGTGTTTTCCATATGTAAATTCTCCACTACAACAGGCATCTTCAGCAGAAAAGACCAGATTTCTCAACTTCCCAAAATAGTCTATGAAATGGTCATCAATGCTCTATCCTGAAGAAGTGGGTTCAGCTTCCCACTCTTTTAGTGCCTGAATGAATATTAGAATCCATTTGTGACCTTCCTGGTTATGTTTTGAAAGACAGCAGCCAAAACTGGATTCTCTGGCATATTCAGTAACTACTGCCTTCCTACTGAACAGGCTTGAGCAGAAGGTAAGCAGTGCCAGTTCTGGTCATACTGGTAAGAAGGAAGCATCTAAGGAACTATTTATAGTCAGGGGAAGTTACTGACTACATACTCAAGGCTAAGTACCAGCTATGTGAAAAGACCTGAAGAAAGCAATTTTGGACCAGTATCTTTGTCTGTAAGAACTTTAAATACTTTATTAGATCTGTCTTTAAAAGGTTGGTGATTTGATACAACTACAGACCAGATGTTTATAACAAATGCAGAAGTGACTTTTTCTCCAAAACTCTTCTTGCTTTCTCGATTGTTAGTATTGCAGCAAATGTGAAAATACACATCCTTCGTCTGCCTTAAGGTTTCCAATTCTGAATCTCACTTTCACTTTCCTGAGAGCCCACCTTTTTCAGGAGCAGTGCCATCTAGTAAGTTCTACAATTACTAAATCACTGCAATTCCTGCTTGTTATGATCACGTCTACTTTATTGCTTGAACTATCTGTAGTATGTGAAAAATGTAAATACTGAGAATTGAAGTAAGCTGTAACTTCCAACAGTTTCATGATAAAGATATTTCTTTGATCATTCCTTAACTCGCATACAGGAGACAACCCCTGCCATTTGCTACTAGTGCTAAAACTCTGTCTCTACAGAGACTGCCTGGATGCAAGACATGCTCTATGGATTACTATTAGAACATGGAAATCAGTCATGTCAACAGCTGTAGATTGCATACTTTTTCAGGCTTTAGAAATACATTCCTGTTCAGATAGTTGTAAGATCCCTCTTCTGCTGCAGCCATAGCAGATTCAGACCCAACTCATGATGACTAACTTCATCATGAAATCAAATGAAAACATTTCAGAAAGGTCATGTAATCAACTCTGTACTGCTGAAAATTACTTCCAGAGCAGCATGGCACCAGTTAAGAACATCATGCAGCAATCTAAGTAAAAACCACTGATGTGGTTCACTGGCTTCACGAAAGAGTACAACAAAACACATGCTGCAGAAGGGAGACCATTCAGTTTGCCTAACACAGATGCTGCATTACTCGGAGTCCCTCACTCTAAAGTAAAATTCCTCTTGAATTCCATCCATGAATTGTGAATCTTGTGGTCCAACCAAGCTCAGCTAAATTAGCTTAACTTAGTCCTTGTCCATGGTTATTGGCAAGTGCTCTCTCTCAGACCCAGCTGCTTGCTAAGCTTAGTGTGACTGAAGAGAAAGCCTCAGTATAACATAATGGCTGAATTTCATTGCAGATTTTTAAGTAAGAATTGAGGCACCTTAAATGACCTTGTAACTTGTATTTAACGTTACTGGAACCATATTTAACAGACTTAATAACATCAAGTGTCTGGCTAAATTCAGGATAGTACTGCAGCATTAATGCCTCTACACATTAGACCTAAGCTTAATTAAAATAATGTTACACATTGATAATTCCTCTTCTGATATTAAGGTCTTAATCTTTTATTTCAAATCACTATAACATCATTTCTTTCCAATTCTTGGACAATGTACAGCAGATGTAGTCATGCAGAACAATCAACATCAGCTGATTTCATGAGCACACTAAGGCACTGACTTTGTCAAACACAGAAGTCCTCAGAGAAAGGTCAGGGCATGTAGCTAATCCAAAACAGCAAACAGAATTCTCTGCCTACCCTGCTGTAGTGTGTTTGTTCCCCTCTCAGAGGTCTGAAGGTCCTAGGACCCAATGTATCTGTTGGTTGGCCATCATGCTCAAAGTTAAAACAAACTTATGCTTTTCTAGTATGGACTTGCAGTTAGATGGACATTTTCCTGACAGCACAAAACAGTTAAGGATTTGGAGCACAATTTAATGGAGACAGCACCACAGTCAAGTTTTTAAATGTTAGAACAATTGCTCAAACAGATCAGAGAATGAGAAAGCAGAGAAAACTGCGGTAAGGACCAAAAGGAAAATGGGAAAGAAAGAAAGAAAGAAAGTTAAACTTAGTATTTCAGAACATGCATTGGAGTAGCTTTTATGAACTTGCGGAACAAAGACTCTTCTAACCTAAACAGCAGATCCTCCATAGCAGAACACACCTCACTGTAAAATGCTAAATATATTTCTTATCATTAACACAAAGATGCTCTTCGGTAGGATCATCTGAGGCTTTGTTTGCATTGGGATGACAGACTTAAGTAAAACTGATTTTGTGTATATATTAAGTAACACCTATGGCAGAAAAGGTTAACCATTATAGTTTCTCTACAAACTCCAAGCAATTCATAGCAGGTAAAATCAAAATGTCTGTTGTTCATGAGGAGTTTAAATAGATACAAGCAAAGTAAGTTGTATCAAGTGAAGATCAGGTTGTGTAACTAGATTTCTACTAGGATCATTTTCAGCCTTGAAGAACTAGGGAAAAGTTCATATACTTGTCCTCACCTGACATTTGAAACTGGTCCCACTGTTTGTACTTTAAACATAAGCCACCTCTTTGAATTAATACTTTTTATTGTCTTTCTAATGGTTATGGCAGCCATTTTCCTCCTAAATATGAGGAGTAGTTTTCAACCTGACTCCTCAACTGCACCAGCTGAAGAATTTCCCACTCATTCAAACCAGTTGATTTATTTCATTTTGGACTTAGCACCTACTTACTCACGGGATGCCTTTCATGTCTTAAATGCTATTTATTAAAAACCTTTTTATCAGACTGATGCATCTGAATGTGACATGGGAACTGAGTCAAACTAAGAAAAAAAAAAATTCTACCAAAAATCTGGCCTAACCCAATACCATTGCAAAAAGGGACTGAAGGTAACTCTCTAAAATGTAGCTATTCTGTTGCACAGCACATTTGTGTGCCACAGCTGAGTACTAAGCTGTGTAAATGATAAGCTCATATGAAAGACAGTACAGGAAAGGTGTTTTTTCAGTTTGCTTTAAACAAACTTTTATAGATTTGTGTCCTCTCTGATAACGGTTTTAATGCCTTCAGTAATTTTTTTTCCCGCATGAACAAAGAGAGGAGACCACCTCAAGACTGCTCTAGCAAGTTGCAGCTGCAACTTACAGTGTTGCGTCCAGTTCTCGGCCCCTCAGCTCAGGAAGGACACTGAGGTGCTGGGGCGTGTCCAGAGCAGGGCCCCGAGGCTGGGCAAGGGACTGGAGCGCAAGTCCTGTGAGGAGCGGCTGAGGGAGCTGGGGGTGTTCAGCTTGGAGAAAAGGAGGCTCAGGGCAGACCTTATAGCTCTCTACAGCTACCTGAAAGGAGACTATAGCCGGGTTGGGGTCGGTGTCTTCCCCCAGGCAACAAGCGATAAGACAAGAGGAAAAGGTCTCAAGATGCACCAAGGGAGGAATTTCTCCACAGAAGGGATGATTGGGCATTGGAATGGGCTGCCCAGGGAGGCAGTGGAGCGAGTCACCATCCCTGGACGTGTTTAAGGAAAGGGCACTCACTGAGTGCCCTGGTCTGGCGGACACGGTGGCGTTCTCTCACAGGCTGGACCCGATGATCTCGGAGGTCTTTTCCAACCTGCGATTTTAAAACACCACCGGGCCCCTGCTGCAGCTCGGGGGCCGTGCCGTGCCGCGCCAGCGCGTTCACTCCTGCTGTGGCCCCCGATACCTCCCCAAGACGGCTCACGGGTCGCCCCGCCCAAGGTCACCCGCGGTGCCGGGCGCGCTCGGTGCCCGGCGGGACGGCCGCCCCGGGAGTGTGTTCCCCGGGGGTGTGTTCCCCGTGGGGTGTTCCCCGTGCGGTGTTACCTGTGGGGTGTAGGCGGCGGCCGCCGTGGCCCCGACGAGCCGCTGCGAGAACCCGCTAAACTTGTAGTACATGGCGGCGGCGGGCGCCGGCTGCGACCGCGCGGGGAAAGGACCCCCCCCCCCCCACCACCACCTGCTTCTCGGCGACGCCGCAGCGCTCAAGGGCCCCGTCGGCACCGAGCACGGCCGCCTGCGCGGGAAGCCGCCGAAGGGACGAGGTTAAAGAAAGAAAAAAAGGAAAACGGGAAAATACAGGAGCCTGTGCCAAAGCGGTGGGAGCGCCTCTCTTACAAGCGCGCCCGCTGCTCGCGAAGAAACCGAGGCTACCGGCAATTTTCAGTCAGGCAAAAATGGCAGGACCCTAAGCGGCCGGGAGGGAGCGAGAAAGGGGGCGGGGGCGTGGGGCGAGCCGGCCGAGGGAAGGGCGGGGGGCGGGACTTGATCTGGCCAATCAGCGCCGTCGGTAACCCAGGCCCCGCCCCTCGGGAGTGCGCGGGCGGGCGAGGGGGCGGGGCCGGGCGAAGGGGTGGGGCCACGCACCTGTCGCGGGGACTGCGGGGGGCGCGCGGATCGGGTGCGCGCCGGTCCCGCCCGCGCGTGAGGGGAGAGGGGACAGCGGGGGGGGACAGTGGGGACAGGGCAGAGGGGACAGCACAGAGCGGGCAGCACAGAGGGGGCAGCGCGGGTGCGGTACCTGTGCTGGGGGTCGCTCTGAGCACGGAGCGTGTGCGGAGCCTCGTGTGCGGCAGTCCGGGAATCACGCAGTGACTCAGGTTGGAAAAGGCCCCCGAGGTCACCGGGTCCAGCCCCTGAGCGAGCACCACCCTGCCAGCCAGACCGTGGCGCCAGGTCCCTCGTCCAGTCTCTTTAAACACCTCCAGGGACCACCGGTGACTCCACCGCCTCCCTGGGCAGCCCACTCCAGTGCCCAGTCATCCCTTCCGTGAAGGAATTGCTCCTGGTGTCCAACCTAAACCTCCCCTGGTGCACCTTGAGACCTTTTCCTCTTGTCAGTTCGCTGGTTCCCTGGGAGAAGAGACCGACCCCAACCCGGCTATAGTCTGCTTTCAGGTAGCTGTAGAGAGCTATAAGGTCTGCCTTGAGCCTCCTCTTCTCCAGGCTGAACACCCCCAGCTCCCTCAGCCGCTCCTCACAGGACCTGCGCTCCAGTCCCTTGCCCAGCACATGCCCCAGCACCTCAGTGTCCTTCCTGAGCTGAGGGGCCCAGAGCTGGACGCAGCACTCGGGGTGCGGCCTCACCAGTGCTAAGTACAGGGGAAGGATCACTTCTCCCTGCTCCTGCTGGCCACACTATTGCTGATATATTGATTATTTACTTCAGAGTTGTGCAGACCTGGGTGCTTGGTTGTGTTCCACAAATGAAGCAGACCAACTGTCAAAACTTTCTACTATTTATATATTTTAGCACAAAAGAGGCTATGTTCACTGGGTACAAGTTACATAATTTTCTTATTAATTAATTTTCTTATTAAGTTAATTATTCTCTTCTTATGTCTCTTACTCTGCATACTCAATCTCTTGAATCAGTGGGTTTCTTGAGTCAGTGGGTTTCTTGAGTCAGTGGTCATGATCCCCCCTGCCAGAATCACCTTTCACCCACTCGGAGCTGATTCAGCACAGTTGCTCAGTTGTCCATTATTGGTTTCTTCCTCAACTTGGGAGTTCTGCCAAATGTCCTAGTGGCCTGTAAATTCTACATTCTTTGTGTCCACTATCAGTGGTACATCCTTCTTCCCAAGCTTTGTTAACCTTCCCCTAGGTCTGAGATCATTGAAACATGTCAAGCCCCAAACCTTAACACGGCAATTTGCCGAAAAAGTAATTTTCTAACACCTGGACATCACTTAGAGCATGCCTGTTAGCTGTTATCTGTTTCAGGATTAAATCTCCTTTCTTGTTGATTAGGCTTGAAAGTATGCAAAGATCAAACAACAAAGGACATCCTTTCTTAAGAAAATTTTACATATTCCACATTTTGCAACAGGAATAGCAGTGGTTTTGTTTTCTGGCACTTAATCTTTGTTTTTGCGCTCTAACAAGTGATTTCCTTCTCTCCCACCATCTTTTTAATACATCTGAAATGTATAATTTGTTGTATAAAATAAGGATTTTGTTAAATGAAATCAGCATCATGAACCAGGCGTATGTGATATGATGCTGCTTCATTTGTGAATGTAACATTCATGAGAAGTCAGCAGCCCCCCCCGGCTGCAGGACAAGGTTGGGCTCACAGACCTGCAGCATTCCTCGGTCACTCTGTGCTTGCCTTGGGTCCACAAGCAGGTGCCAGCTGGGATCTTGTCAGTGATCCAGAACATCCTGGTGTTATCAGTCTAACAGTGCGAATTCATTACTGGAGTTCACACTGTGAGTTGCCTGCTCTTGGATAAGATTAAACATACTGAGACCTTACTGAAAAATATTATTTGTTGGCAATGTTTAGTCATTAGTGACCCACACTGGTTAGATCATTGCCTATTAAGGGTTCCACATACAGTTTGGCAGATATGCTTGCTATAAAAATATCTGTGGTCATGCACTGAGTGAAAACTATTAAAATGTACTTTGCTTATAAACTGGGGGAAGATGTATTCGTAGGAGATGTTTTGGAAAGTAAAATACCCATATAAAAATGTATGTGATATGATTTCTTTACCCACCCGTGTAATGCCTTCTGCTTAGATTTTGGAATTTGAGTTTGGCAGTGGCAAAATGGAGCCTTGGGTTGTCTTGGATTTATCCTCTTGTGAGCAGACACGTCCTACACAGGATAACAACTGCTCAGTAACCAGGAAAGCCCTTGGGAGCCCTGCACCTCCATTTCTTTGTGAGAGCAGGGCTATGAACCAGAAGCATAGGTCCTTGCTGCACCAGTTCTTACCTGTGCCTGTTGCCCTGAAAGCAGGTTTTCTTCTTGGTGAAATTTCAGTCCCTCAGACTCCGTCTGTGCTGTCCTCTCATAGAGAGAACCAGCTGGATGCTCCATACGTGATGCCCTGAGTCGATGTTCTGACTCTGTGTTAGGAACATTAACTGGAGAGAATATGTTATTTGCTCAGTAAATAGGAAATTTATGGAAATATTTTGTAAATGTTAGAAGAAGAATTTTGAAATCCCTGTAGCTTCCAAGACTAGGCAGTATTAATGAACTGGAAGATGTGCTGCATAATTTATGGTACAAAAGAATTTGCTGATCAGGTTTCTATTTATTCCTGAGAAAAATAAACTAAAATTCATGTTTGATTTCAAGTCTGCCTGTAATGGAGCAGAAGACCCTGAAGATGGGATATGCATATTCTTTTAGAGTGGAATGCTGTGAATTGTGGCTAGGTTTGTGTGGTAGCAGTCCTGGTCTGTTGAAATCCGTGGGGTCTAGCTCATATTATGAAGCTTCTGGAACCTTTCCTGGGCATATTTGTCTGCAAATGCACTATTGCTCCTCCTGTGTGGGTCTTTTAGCATTTGCTAGAAGGAATAGGTGTGCCTGGTAAACTCACTAAGGTTGTTTTCTATCTTGCTCTTCTGCCTTTTTTTTCCTATATTAATACATGCTACAGTACCAGAGGAGCACACATTTTGTGGCAGGTCATGCATTGAGATAGCACCATTGTATAACAAATTGGTGTTCTTGAATCAAGTTCTTGAAAAGTCATTCAATATTGACTGATAGCCACAGAAAGAAAAGGTTCGTGCCCTGGAGCTCTGAGTAGGCTATGAAAAATGTACAAATTTATCCTCTTTTTCAGTTAATCAATTTAAGTCTTGATGCTTAAAAGTAAGCTGTGAAACTTTGCTGCTGCAAGCTGTTGGAACAAAACCTAGGTGCGATCTCCCTCTTGTTTTAGCTCACAAAATTGAAGATGGGGAGTTGTTTACCTTGCAAGAGAGCTGCATGGGAGGATGACATGAATAAAATTACAGTTACAAGTGTAGCTTCTGTTGTTGTTCGTGTACCACAGGAGCATGGGAACATTCCATGAAAAAAAAAAAAAAAAGATTAGCATGAAGTCTTTCCTTTAAAGGAAGAAACTTGCTTTTGTCTTAGACTTTTAGTTCATCTTTTGTTTTAGCCTCTAGACTTTTGCCAGGACTGGTTAGCTTATCAGAATTGCTGACATAATGGGTAACTGGACTGTAAAGCGTACTGCTATAGGAAGTAACTGGGGCAAAATGAGGCCACTTACCCTAGCAGGGTTCAAACAAAGATTGTGCATCTTTGAAGACCAAAACACTATGTACAGTTAATGGAAACAAAGTGTCCTGGAAGGAAAAGCCTTCCTCCTTTGGGCTTTAAGCTGAGCTCTGACTTTTAGGCACCGAGAGGAACAATTCATGAGGACTGGTATTGCAACATCTGTCTGGTCTGTTTGAGATTTTGTATCTTCAACTGCAGTATGGTACTGACAGCAGCTAAAGACAATAGGATCCTGTATTTTATTCTATTTTTTACAGATTGTTGAGATCACTGGTTTTATACATGCAAGTTTGTTTATCATGGGTTGTTCCTGGAATAACACTAAGATTATGTTTCAAGATGAGTAGATTTCTGGGAGTGAATGAAAGAAGCAGAGTATCTTGAGTTTATTCTGCTTATTGTTATTGTTGTTGCTGCTGCTGCTGTGATTGTTGTATTTATTTTCTTTTTGAGGATAAAAAATAAGACCTTAATCAGTTGCTTAATGAACAAAACCTTCATATACTGATCATTATTTCAGCACAGATGTCTGTAACTCAAATTCTGTCAATCTACCCATGCAACTCTTTTCTTGAATTGCTGAGAACAACTGTGTGGGTGGATTTAGAACATAAAATTGCCATGTGCACTTATGTTTTGTTTATGCAGTACTCATTTTTAAGAGTACTAGATTGGATTTACTTAATATTTGCTTTGTGTGTGTGTGTATACATAATATATACAAATCTCCAAACTAGATGATGATCACCAAGCATAAATTCTATTAATGCAAGAGACTGATATTGTAAACATGTTCCGTGTGAATTACCAACTGAAAGACATAAATTCAATTATATGCAGACTAAGGTGGTAGTTACTTCTAAAACCTGTGCCTGAATTTACTGATGCTTTATTGCCCACACATACTGAATGCAGCAGAGATGACTCTTGGAAATAGGCTTCTGTGGTCAACTAAGAGATTTCTCTTTCATAGTCCTAACAATACTGAAAATTAATAAAAATTGTAGGGTTTTATTTTAAAGTAGTAATAAATCTGCAATATTAATATAAATTTAACCAAATGTTTTACTGTGCATTGTTCTTGTAAGGGAATTCTTGCACTTTTTCTGTGGGAGATGGTAATAAGGAGGCAGCCATTTATGTCTTCTCTATGAATTTTCAAATAATTCCATATTTCACTTTTGTTTCCTGGGCACTTCTTTGTCTTGAAGTAAGGCTTCTACATGTGAAATACTTGATAACAATAGTTACTTAATAGCAATAGCAATTTTGGCAATAAAGGCACTGTGTTGACTGTAGTGTGATGGGGATCAGAAATCTTTTTTAAAGTGTTGAACCTTATCTGGGGCTATCTACCTCTTGTTGAGTATAGTATTCTTTCCAGGTTCTCATGAAGAACTTGTCTGAGAAAGTAAATGAAGGAACAGATAACTTTATGATATAATTATTATGAAGACTAATGACTGAAAAACAGTTCTGGGGCAGTAAGTTATGTTTTTTTATAGACCATTTCTCTGTAGATAATTATTCTCTGCATAAATGCAGAAGAGAAATTGTGAAAACAATGGTTTATTCCAGGTAAACTATGAAGTATTCTTTTATCATCCAGTTTCCAGATGTGAGAAGCATTACAGAAACCTACAATAAAAATTGCTTTCACTAGTTTTCAGCTTTCTTGTCATTGCTTTTTTTCCCCCTTGATTTTCAGAATTGCAGAAGCAAAAGTAAATTTTTCATCTGATTGAGACATCAGTGTTGGTTGTCAGTAAAATAATAATTACCTAAAAGCCCTATTTATTTTACTCTTGAGAAAGTAATCTTTAATCCCCAGGCTCTATCTTCATGGCTTATAACACTTTCCAGTTTTGAAATGCTGTGCTGTAAGGTTCAATATTTTTCTTCTTTATTGACTTTGATAGAGACAATCATAGCTCAAAGTTTCTCTGTGTGTGCTTTCTGCTGCAACATATTTTTTCCTTTACAACCAGAAGAGAAATCTCATGATGGCAGTACCTTATTATTCCTTAACTTTTCATTTAAATACTATATGCATAGTAAGATAAGCTCCCAAATAAAAAGAACAGTATGTCTGAAGATTGAGAGGTAAAATGCATCGGCAAGACTTTCTGTTTCCACAGTGCTGCGAAAGTCTTCTCCCATCCCTTCCTTCTTCTTCCCTAGACTGTAAGCATTTCTCTCAAATAGTCAACAGTCCATGGCAAAAATCTATTTTTCTCTGATGTGTTATAGATACTGGGAGGATCTGCATTGTCCTTGTATTTAATTTCTTCTTGTCAGCCTTTTCATATGCAAATCCACAGACTGGAGTCCAGAGACAAGCACATCCTCAGTGCAGTGTTATAACAAACTTTCCTGAATAAAACAAGATTATATTATAAACACCCCCTCTCCTCCCAACAAACAAACCCCTCCCTTGCACTTATGTTAGAGGAAATATTCTTAGACTGAGTGAACAAGAAACTAGGAGCTTGCAGTTCACCATGGCCACTCAGCCAAGATAGTCTAAGAAAAGCCTGAACTTGCAACTCCAGTGAAATGTCTGCAGTTCTGTGGATCCACAAATGTAAAACAAAAGTTGTCCAGTGTGCCAGAAAGGAGAAACTGAAATATAAGGAGCAAAAAGAGACATTTCCTCCAGATGTACTCAGCTGAGAAGCTTTTAAACAGAAATATGATTTTGAAGTAAACCTTGAAGTCATACCTAGGGCTTGGTTTGTATCACTGAGCAGGCTTGGAGCTCACAGGATATAATTTTGCATGAAGCTGAACTTTCTGGTCAAGTGTAAGATGCACTTTAGTAACAAACATAATGTGCTTCATTTGCCAACAAGTGTACAGTCAACAGGACTAAACCAGAACTAGTCTGAAGCAACCACCCCAAAATATGGTGTCAGGTCCTCAACATCAGCTGTTTCATTCTGCACATTGCTTCTCTTGTGTCCACTGCTTCCAACAGTAGGTACAGCCTAGCAAATCGTGGAATGTGAGATATAAGAGTGGATTTTCTAGATTCTAATACCTGCCTAGGATCCCATTCACAGCTATTACCTATAAGCCCTTCTTCCAAGAACTGCCATGTGATAAAGCCATTCAGAGGTGGCTAAACTATCACTATGCTTGGACAGAAGGTCCATCTTGGCTTAGGTTATTTCTTAGCAGGCTGTATTCTAAGGGGTTTCTATTTGACTATTAACAAACAAACAAAAAGCCATATTTAAATTTAGTTATATAATGTCAGATGACTGGTTACTTGAGAAATGTTTCTTGTAGAAAGCATTCTTGTTTAATGAATCATTTAGCACATCAGAGGTAACATAAAAATAGATTTCTGCCATGAGATCAGTGTCTCCTGCACTATTGAAAATAATGCACAGTTTTGACTACTTTTTTGTTTTGGTTTGGTTTGGTTTGGGGTTTTTTTTTTTTTGTTTTTTGAGAATTGTATTCTGCCAGCAGCCGGAACCATTACTCTATGATACCTTTCAGCTGACAGACTCCTAATTATCTTTTCTGCAGCATCGTATAGTCTCACTGACTTTCTGTAAGCACATTACTTTTATGGCTTAGTCTTCAGATAGTAGTGTAACTCAGGCCTCTTTGAGGAGGTCGTGAAGGCTTTTTGATGTGTTTTTCCTTTGCCTCGCCACATTATCAGTGACATGTTTTCCTTTCTAAATACTCTCTTTGCTGTTGTACACCTGTCTGTGCTTTCTTGCTGCCATCAGAGTAGGGATACTGTAAAACAGGGAGTACAAGCAGATGAACCTTAGCACAGCATTTCCCTGCATAGGAGAAAGAAGTTCAGAAGATTAGGTAACAGTGTGGGAGAACACTGATAAAGTCCCTAGTGAGAAGAGGAAAGCTCAGTAACAGCTCTGCTGGGAAGAGGACTGAACTGTGCTGGAGTGAGTAGAGTAACAGCAGGGAAAGCTGAAAGGAACTGTTCCTGAGCCAAGTCCTTGCACACTTTAAAAGGCTGGATAGTTGCAGAAATAGGGAGTCCTCCAAGTAAGTGCTGCCTGCAACATCTGCCTCTGCATTGTGCGGGAACTTTTCTTTGGCAAAGCACACACAGCCTTCCAGAGCCTAAAGTTAGACTGGAGTTCTTTGGACTATGCTTTCATCCCTCTTTGTAGTTTTCTCCCAAGGAAGAGGTGACCTGTGTCCGTGCAGGTATGTGTATGTGGATGAAGCAGTTGCTGACCACACGTAGTCTACGTAAAATTTTATTGAAAACATGTCTTTTGACAACATCCTCCCTCCTAAAGATTTTTCACAGTAAATTTTGCTGAGCCATATCTGGCTCCCTTGTCTTGCGTAGGTTCTGTGATGGCAATTGCTAACGGCGAGTTTCATTTGGCTCGATATGTAGCAGCCTAGGATTTTTAAAAGGGAAACTCTGAGTTCTGCTTTCACAGGGAGTATTAGAGCTTGCAGTACCATTGGTGGAGCAGGCATGTTCATTTAAAGAGTTCTTTATCCTATTCTGCAGCCTGAGGGAACTGAAAAGGAATGGTGAGGAGGTGTGGAAACAGATTTGGCACCATGATTTTACTTGCTTTTTGCTTTACATACTCTTGATTGTTTCCCCTTCCTGTTATAATTTTCTTTTTAGATTTTGCAGTGTGGATCTGATGCGATTATGGTTTCCTTAAGGATTTCCCATCTCCTTTAGGCTACAGTGTTTGTTGCTTACTGCTCAAAGACAGAGTGGAAATGCTTCTATGCATCCTCACAATTGCTGGAGGCATCGCTTTGACTTCATTAAGTGGCTTGTCCCAGAGCCAGTTGCCACCAAACAGACGGTGTCAGGTTATTATAATTTGAAACTACAAACTCAAGCTTCTTAGCACTTGCTAAACACTTGCAGTGTTCTGTAGAGATTACCCTAACATAATATAAAATTACTGTATGTTCTTCCTTTGCTTTCACCAGGTTATTGAGTTAATAGTACCATATTTGTTGAGCTTCAGGGAAAAAAAATCAGTAAGTAGTGAGATCTACATCCTTACCTTACAGGAAAGTTTCATGAGTAGAGACATGGCAGACATTCTCCAAATACTATTAAAAGCATTTTACTTAAGGTCCACATACTTTCAATGTAATCTAAGAGCTGACATTGATTCACATATCAACCAGTTTGAACTTTGGGACAATAACTATATGTGTTCCCTTTTGGTTATTTTTGGGTGATTGCAACCTTAAAGTTTAAAAAACTTTCTTAAAACTGATTAAAAAAAAAAAAAAGAAAGAAATCATAAAATATGATTTGCACATTGCATAGATAAGGAGAAAAAAAAGACCTAGTACAGAGTTTATGGATTGTTGATGACTACTGGTAAATAACTGCAGTTTTACAATGAACTTAACCAATTTTCCCTTTGAATTGTAACATTTGAGCTAAATATCTTTTGATTCAGGAGATCTCTGAAAGGAAAGAATGTGACTTTTGGGGAGGTTTTAAGACAGAACCCTCTGTTCGTGTGTATTTTGAGTTGTAGCCTGCAGAATTCAGACCCTGGTTCCCTCTAGTGTGGATGTCTTATGCTTTTTGGTAGTCATTAGCACTCAACAGAAAGGGAAGAAACTGCTGAGTGGCACGAGACAGTGCCAGAGTCTCCCTTATTCTCCTGATCTGAGAGACTGTGTCTGCAAGCAGACACATTTGGAAAACATTTAGAGGGAAGTAGTAAACCATAAATGTTGGCAATACAAGTTGTTGTCACAGTGTGTAATCCAAAGAAACGGGTGAAAGCTTTTCTTTTTAGCAAAGTAGGCAGGTATTAGTCGGGTTACACTTACCATGGATGAATGGACTGGGGAAACACTTTTTAGCACAGGTCCTCCATGGACAGGACCCTTGATTTAAATAAACATGTACCTATAGGAATGGAGGTAATAGAGCAAAGAATGGTCAGGATGGGATAGCAGACAATGGGCTGGCACTGTGATTTTACAAATACTTGGTGCCAGTGCAGAAGCCGGCCAGTGTGGCTAGCAGCAGAAAGAAAATGGGACAGCTAGGAAAAGGGTAAAAATCAAAGGGGAAAGAAGTTGGATGGAAAGTCTGGCAAAGGAAGAAAGCAGAGACGGGTATGGCAGGACAGCAGCAGTGAGGGAAAGGAGGGCTGAAAAGCATAGCAAGTCCTCTCAAGTCTACTGTCTGAGAGTTTTCCATCTTTTTTTTCTATCTTCATTGCATCTCCTTAGTGTTTGGTGAGTCACTTAGAAAGGACTTCATTACACAGAGCCTCTTACATTGTTTGATTTAGTATTTTTAACCTCTCCCTATCTCTGCCTCATTTCCTTTTTTCACTAATTAATCTTCCACCTGCTCCCTGCAGTTTTCCTTTAGTTCATGTAACAATCCTGAATTTTAAGTAGGGATAAATCCCCAAAGCAGGGAACATAAATGTAGTAATTCCTCTTATATATCTTAATCTGGTTTCTTTAATACAACAGTGAAACCCTACCAGTTTCCAAGAGTGGTAGTTGATTTTAGCATGACTCTATGACATGCTGGTGGCAGTGGACCAGCCAGTGGAATTGTACTCTCCAAGCCTTGCCAGTTTGTTTTACAGCTTCTTGGTAGAAACAGAAGTTTAGAGTAATCAACCAAAAAGTAAAGTAAAAATCTCAGATATCCCATGGGCAATTCAGCTGTCAAGGTCATACCTGTTGGCAGAAGCAGGTGGCCAAAGGCAGATAGGTGATCTTTACTGCAGGGTTGTTGAATGGATTTGAATGGCCTGTGGCATGTGAAGCACCAGGAAAAGACTGTATATCAAGGATGGAATGGAGATGATTTAGGCTATTTTGTATTGCTTTGTAAAAGCTTTGCTTTGCATGACTATTTCTTCCCATTGTATATGACATTTATTGTGGGAAAGGAGAGAGCTTCTTATCCTACACTGACACAGAGAAATGTATGGATATTTATTCTAAGCTATCTGATCTGAACTGCATTTCAAATGTGAATGGGACAGTCTATATGAAGAGAAGGCAAAGGTAAGAGCAGCTTCAGTTCATGGATGTTAATGTTTAACCTTAATGCTTCTTGAGTGAGGATCAGGTGAAAGGAGAAAGGGAAAGGTCTAAGAGAACAAGATAGAGATGCTGAAGGTGGAGTGTGCTGTAACGAGGGAAGCAGATGAGTTTCATGGTCCCTGGTCTTGTGTTGAGTCTGGCATTTACATTAAAGACTTTGTCTTCAATAAGGCAGATGACAAATAGATTTTCTAAAACAAAACAAAATTCATCTTAGTAAGGTTTTACTCCCTGCTGGTTGCCTGGCTCCCTTGAGGAAGAGTTTTCTTTCCCAACATATTTGCTTTTTAATCCTCTTGAGTCAATGGAGACCAAAAAGCTGCTATGACCTATAGGCTGAATTTGTATCAGAGAACCCAACAGGTAAAACCACTCAAGGAATCCATATAAATTTGAGGCCTATAAGCAAGAATCTCTGGCAGGAATCCACACTTTTAGATTTTATTTTTTTTTTTAAGTTGAAGTAATTTTGTTAGTGAGGCTTTTCTTTTCAGTGGGCCTCTGAATGACTATATTTAGTGAATATGTTGTTTGGATTGTTTTCCTCTTTTAGTCTTTAATGGCATCTGTATAATAACATCCTTATCTAGTATCAAGGATTCCAGATGCCAATCTAATTAAACGGCACCGATTTTACTCATTCATAGCATCCTATCAAGTGGCATAAAGTTCAAATATTAAACCCTCATGACAAAAGTCATGGTTAGACACTGTGCTGTCTTGGCACAGCCAGTGCAGCTGATAAGGCCTTTATCAGTGTAGAAAAGACTGTCTTCCAAGTGCTGCTTTCTCTGGGAGGCTATCTAAATTGAGCAAATAAAATTGTATTTGAACACTTAGTACTTAACAGTATATCACTCAATAGGTAAGCTACACTCATGCTACAGGGAAGTGCCAAGTTGCTTGCACTCTTATCTGCGTCCAGTTTTTGATTTGTGTGTCAGTCTTGGATTACACTGTTTTTGGGAGCAGTATTTTGATCTGTGACTGCAGAGTCCTTACTACAATGGAAACCTGGTCTCACTGTGGTTCCTAGTTGCTATTTAAATATTGGTAAAAGAGCAGTGCAAAGAAATATAAAACCAGACGTGGAGGATTTCTGGAGTACATGGTAAAGAATGCATATGTTGAGCTTCTAGGTTTCCTAGATTTTAATGAACTTCTTTACTGTTTTCTTTTTAAAATTCTTATGGCAAACAAACATCTAAAATGTTCCCCAAGGCAGCAAGAAGCAATCTTATTTTGGAGGGTTCTATGTATTTACAGTTGCATCTCAGATTGATCAGAGATGCAAGTTCTGAGCATGTCTGTAAAATAGTAACTGTGTTAAAACATTAAAAAACCCCTTCTGCTTCCAACTATTTTAGAAGTTGTTTTAAGAAAAAACACTTCTAAAACATACTTCTATGACTATGTGGACATCTGCTTCATTTCTTCTCTGATTGATTTTATGTAAAGCCTTTAAAGCTAATAAATAACATTTGAGTAGTAAAAATGCTCATGGTTTCTAAATGAAAAGTCTGTTCACTTTCATAATAATGCAGCAGGTTGGTGTCAAAATAGTTCGTAATTCAGTGATCTCTTAAAATATTCAAACTTTTTTTTTTTTTTACAAGATCATTAGTTATGAATATTTTTGGAAGTACTTTTGAAATGGCTGCATTTTAAGAATCAAGAGAGTATCTCAGATCCATTCACAACAATGGAAGGATTGCACTGGTGAAATGTCTGGTTGCGTTGACATTCCAGAACAAATACCATGTTGATTTGGGGGGGTGGGGGTGGGTTTGGTTGGTTGTTTTTTTGCTCTGCGTTTTGTTGGGGGTTTTTAAATATAAATAAGTTTCAGTGAACTCGAAGACAAATTCCATCCATTTTTTCTAGACTTTTTATAAATAATCCCTCAGGAATAATATATGTGTTATATGGCTGCTTTTTCATTTTGTTTTGACAGTTCTGCAGTCCATAATTATGATAGATACACAGTTGCTGAAGAATAACCCTGTGTAGGTTTAACTTTGTTTTTTGCTTCAGACTAATTTCTGTATCAAATATTCAAATTTTATATTGATTAAAAATCCTAGATTCTAAATGGCAGACTTCTCAGTAGCCAAACATTTTTAAAGGAAAAAGTTTTTTCTGAGGTACGGCACCAATAGAAATAGCCACAGAATTCACTTATTAAAAAGAACACATTTTATAAACATTTCTGTTTTTACCAGTAGGCTGTGAAATATAGCAACAAGACCAGCAGATTTTATTATGTGATTTTATCTCTCTAATTCTGTATTCACATAAAACCCCCCACATTTATTCTCTCTTAAAATTATAGCATACATTTTTCTTTACAGTTAAGCAAACAATATATAAAATTAATGTTCTCCAAAATTATAAACATTTGCATGTGTAAAGAATAAAAGACTCTAAAATGTGTAGTTGCAAACATTCACGTTTTATTAATTTGACCAAGATTTATATTCTTCCTCTTCTGTGGCTCTTAAAATTTGTTGTCAATCAGATTGTCAGTCTTGGTTGCTCACTGTGCAGCCTTCTTGATGCTTAACCTATGCTGTCATCTGCAAAAGATACTCCCTAATTTGTGTTGCACTTCATAGGCTGTACATCGTATTAGATTTCTACCATGAAACCGGCGTTTTGTTGTTTCTTCCATGTGGGCTGAGGCAGCTCTTCAGCTAGTATAAACTGTTACAGCTCTAGCAAAGCTGGAAAATCTTTCTCACAATGTCTCCATATTTTAAACAAGGATCTGTTTTACATAGCAAGTTTAAGGCATCACACATCTTGACCTGCATGCTTGCTTTTACAAACAAGGAACAGAAAATGAGAGCCAGCTTCCTTTTTTGAAAACCATAATGATTTTTTTTTTGTTTGTTTATAAAATGGTATTATTTTTGCTATGCACAGGCTTTTTAATTTTCCAGCAAATGTTTCCTCAGAAGCTCATTTGAAATAATAATTCTAAAAATTTTAAGGTACTTCAAATGATCGAACTTTAATCATCAGTTTAATCTGGAACCTCTTAGGTGAGATAAAATTCAGAGCACAACCGACCTTGTTCGTTATGCTGGTTCCCAGGAAACTGGCTGGTTTGGCTGCTGAATTTAGCTGGCTGGTGTGTGCATATTACCACTTCTTGGCAGACATTCAGATCTGGTAAGATTTCTGTAGTTTTTACCCAAAGGGGAAGAAACAAGTGTTTTGAACCCACAAGGACCTCAGGTTTATTTTGGAATCTGAATAACAAATCCTTTATGGACACAAATTGCATACATGTGAAAACAAAGTGCCTTTTCCTTTAAATACATGGGCATTAAGATATGAATCTTACATTAACAGGATTTTTATCTTTCTCAAACTTTCTGCTATGCACAGCAGTATAAGCCATTGTACAGTAAGAATGAATATCACATTTTTAAATGGCTGTTCCTTATGCTGATAAGA
Organism: Margarornis squamiger; assembly: GCA_035222235.1. Taxonomy (NCBI): domain Eukaryota; kingdom Metazoa; phylum Chordata; class Aves; order Passeriformes; family Furnariidae; genus Margarornis; species Margarornis squamiger. The sequence goes on from JAWWTY010000106.1 coordinate 24,374,151, forward strand.
CTATTTAGAATCATCAGTCAATCAAACTTTTTTTTCCTTTTTGTCAGTACTCATCCAGACAGTATAGTTTCCAAGTCTTACATTAAGGAAAATTATAATTTTCCATTCTTTGTGATATCTGGGAAGATGCTTCATGTAGAACTATAGAGGGAAAATACCCTAGACAGGTTTCCATTCCAGTGATTTCATTAATGATCAAATGCTTTAAGTGATACACAGTACCTTGAAGGATTACAGCCAATATACAGTTACAAATAAATCAGTCCTAAGGTTTGAACCTAGTATATAATGTATGCTTAACTTTTATTGTCATCAAACCATACAATGGCAGTCAGAACTTGGTGATATTCATTTTCATTTTAGATGAACCAAAATGCCGAGTCACAATTTTATAAGCTGTCTTCATTTATCCCCAATTTTATCCTATTTGTATTTCATCTAATTTGTTCCAACTGTGAATGTTTCCGATAGAGAGAGGTACTGCCCATGAAGTCTTTTATTGTATAGGGTTCAAAGTGACGATAATTAAAGATGAACCAGCTTGCCTTCCCTTGGCTTTGAAATGCTGTACTTTGAAATAGTGCTGCACCCCATGTCTGTGTAAAATACAGTCTCAAGTAAAATTTTAGTAAAAGTTTCAGCTTTTTATGCTTTTGACTACACATATAATCCATTTTTTGTAAAGTTTCACTAAAAAAAACCTGGTCCATTGAAAATAAATGACATATAAGGTCAGGACCTTATTTAACCTAGAATTCTGTTTCAAGGCTACTATTGAGATTACTTTATTTCAACTTCATTTGTAAGGAAACTGAAGTCTGATAACCTGATAAGTCACTGATAACAATACAACAATAAAAATGGAAAGACAAAAACCAACCCAACAAAAAGCTCCATCCCAGTATCTCTCCCTAGTGGGCTTATATAGAACAGCTTCAAAATATTTTATTACAACTCAAATTAAAAAATACATTATGTCATTTTGTTCACACTTTGCCATATAAAAATTAAAAAAAACTCCACAGTATAACTTAAGATAATTTTCACAGACCTATTTCTTTACACAATTATTTTCATTAGATTACCTTTTGACACAGGGAAAGGATTCTTTAACTGAAAAGCACTTTATAAAGGATCAAACATTTTGTTTGTATGCCTCATATAGTCTGGATTGTTGAAAACTTCCTGTGCTTAATAGCTTTTACAAAATGATTCATGGTGCGAATTGGTATTCACAAGTTATTATGTGCAGTAATTTATATTTTTTCCTTTGCACAGGCACCTAAAGATTAGATTTATAGGTAGTGCTGCAAAGCGTTTTTTTCCTTGAAATCAAGATTGCAACATACTTTATTTCACATTCTGTATGGATTTCAAACTATTGCCATCATGATGATGGTTTGGGAGTTTTGTGTAGGAGGGTTTTTTGAGCAACCTTAAAACATTTGGTTCATGACAGGGCTGTATCTCAGAGTATAGTTTTGATTAAGGACAATACATGGACAAAAGACACAGCAAGTTCTAAGGAGTTTTATGAAAACTAGTATTTTTCCCAAGCATTAAAAACAGCACATGGAAATCTGTAGGGCTAAGTGCTTATGTGGGGTTTTTAACCTATTTTAATGGGGAAAAAAATGGAGCAGAATACAAAAAAAAAAAAAAAAATTGCAATTTTCTCCTTGAAAATTGTTTTGATACTATCAAAATAACTTTTCATTAGAAGATGAAAATGTTATTTCCTTCAAGAGCTATGTTTGGATTAAAGTCTGAAATTTCAATTTTGTCAAGGAGGAAATTTTTTTGAGGCGAAAAAAAAATTCAACTGACTATAATATATAATGTATGCAGGATATATATAGGTACACATGCAGGAATACAGAGCCAGCATCTCTGCTGGTGTAGAACATCTAAGTGTCTCTGAAGTCACAACTTGCCTAACTAACATCAGCTGTGAATCTCACCTAAGAAAGAATTTTTGCTGATCTCATATTCACCTCTCTGTGGAATGCTGATTTCTGAGCAACATGATTCTGACATAAAAGGCATAAATAGAGTAGTATAGGGAACTACAGAGCTAATCTTCTGAACACCAGAACACATCAGTGTCAAGAAACAGAAGTATGGCTGTAACAGTTCTTAATAATGTAGTCTTGGTGGGAAAGTCAAGCTCGTCTGTAGGAAGGCTACTAAAATTCTCTTCAGGTCTTCAGAAAAATTGTGTTTACAATTTAATTCTTTAAGACTACTTAAGACTAAGACCACTTAAAATGATAATTATTTTTTTCAAGTCTCACAGTAGAGCCTTCAGTGTACTGGTTATTGACCAATGTGGCAGTTCTGTTTGATTGAGCAATTCCAGAGATGCATTTTCTAGGTGGTACTCATTTTACTTCTAAAGCTTTTAACAATTAGGTATATAAAAGATGCCTCTACAGCACAGTAACAGTAAATGCGGTATTTTCAGGCAAGCACACCAAATTCAGCTATGCCGATGACTCTGAACTTCCGTGTTCGTACGAAAGCTCCCTGTTGATGTTTATTGGTACCCAAATTTGTAAAGCTGTACCTTAATGTGTTTTAGTATCTAACTGCAGATTCCTATGTAGCAGCCTTTCAGAAATATACTGAATGATGCTATTAAGCAGTACTACACAAGAAATGTAGTGAGCAATATGTCAGAACCTTACTTGATTCATTTTCATTTTCTAGTTACATTGGAGAATACACCATTTTGCCAAGTGCAACTCACATGTCTGTATTTTACTTTCTTTGGTATGCTCTGGGCTTTTTACAGCTGTTTTTAAAACTGCCATTAAAGCATATCCTTCAGTAAGGACTGCAGAATTTAAAGATGATAAAGAGTGTCATCTGACAGGGAGCAGCTACTCTTGTTTTCCAGTGCTTGCTCAAGTGATGGAATCTTATAATTTGTCTTAGAGAACTCTCACTATGATATCTATGTTTAATTAAATGGGGGAGGGGGAAATTTGTGTTTATGAGTATGTTATTTCACATGGATGTAGTTGAACTGAACATATGTAAAATTTGGAGAGCTCCTCCGCTAAGCTACCAGAAAATATATGTATCAATCCCTGATTGCTTATGCTGATCTTTGTTAAGTACAACACTTGTTTCTACTTATGATCTGGTTCCAGAGAAGAAATTAATTGTGACTAAGGAAGTCCTTGCTACAACATTTGGAGGTGTATTTCTTGCACTTCTTTGTGAATTATCAAATTCAGAGCAATAGGTTTACAGAAGATTTGTGTGCTTCATCAAAGATCAGAATCAGACCTCAAGGTTTTTTGTCCTGCAGACCTATATTCTTCATCTTTCCTGAGTTACAGACCAGCTCTACTTTGTTGCAAAGCTCAAAAGTAGCAGTGATTCTCCAATATATAACTTGTTTATCTGAGTTAAAAGTGGAGATACTTCAGGTAAGAAGTTATCAGTGCCTCTATGGAGCATTTAGGTATTGAAATCTTTGAAAACTTCTGCTATGCGTTGCTTAGAATGGTTTAGGATATAATTACAGGAATGACAAATCTCAGTGTTAAGCCCATTTTTTTGTTCTGCTTTTGTGTGGGAAGGCAAACTGAAGACCAAACCGGTCTGGTTGAGGACTTCTGAATCCTCTTTTGTTAATTTTGTTCTCTCAAATTTGAAACATCACTCCCTCTCCTTGCAAGGTGCCCAAGGCAGATTGCCATCCTTCCTGTCTGAATGGTGACGGGCTTTCTCCAGGCTGGCGAGAATGTTGTTCCACAGGACCATCCAGTCAAGGAGGACACGCGAAGGGACTTTCCACCATTCTCTTCTAAGACAAAACTTAGGAATTAACTACAACATAATGTAAGTTTGGTCAATTTAAGAATTCAGCAGAGAGGCTTCTACTGTACCTAGCGGATCGGAACTTGAGCTCATGGTAACATTGCACAAAGCTGTGATAAATGAAAGTGATCGGCAAGGCTAATAAAACGATGCCACTAACCACACAAATTCCTCCAAGGATTCTTCCTGGTACAGTGATGGGACACATGTCACCATAACCAACTGTGGTCATTGAGATGATCACCCACCAACAAGCAGCAGGAATGCTGGCATAATCCTTATTCTTTGTTCCCAAGTCCAGCCCATTTTCAAGAAGCTGGGAAAGTGCACTGAAAATTGCCATAGCAACACAGATAAAGACAAGTAGCATCACCATCTCTCTGTAACAACGCTTCAGAGTCAGACCAAGTGTTTGAAGGCCAATGAAATGACGAGCCAGTTTAATCACCCAAAAAATCCTCATCATTCTTAAGACCCTCAAGGTGACTCCAGCCCTCTGAAGCTGTGAATTTTCCCCTGTGAAAACTGTCATTAGAACAGAGATGTAGTAAGGAGTAATTGCCAGCAAATCAATGATGTTGAGAGGTCTTCTGACAAACTCACACTTGTTTTTGGAGACGATGAACCTCACAATGCATTCTGCAGTGAACCACCCTATGCAGATAGCTTCAATTATCCTGTCAAAAGAAACAAATCACAGTATTTATGCTTTGTGCAAAGGCTTCAGTGGATGTTTATTCACAATTATTACCAAATTGACACGTAGACTTTCACGGACAACAAACACAAAGCCACGCTATTCTTATCCTGCACATGTGGTACTGGATTTCAGCAATTAACCTGAGGATCTAGTGAGAGTTTAAACTGATAAGTGCTAAGAACTCACCCGATGATTGTTTCTTTGAATTATAGATTGCTACTAGTCATAGTGCTGGGCAAATATGCCTACAAAAACTGGAACCCTACAGGAAATGGTAGGCCACCAATGCTAAAGTGTAACACCATCTAGAACACTTGTGTTTGGGGGCGGTTTGTTCATTGAGTTTGGGGATATTTTGTTCATTTTTATTTGTTTGTTTAAATCTGTGAGGCCTGATCCACCTGGAATGCCAAGGGCTGTAGGTCGGTGAACTTACTGGTTATGAACAGCAATGTATAGAACCAGACTGCTAAACTAAAATGGACATGCAGATGGAGTAGGCAGAAATCAATTTTTGCATTGAATAATTCATCCAAATTAGTTCTTTAGGAACCAACCTAAACCAGTCTATCTGATCTGCATCCCAAATAGGGGTTTACAGAATTATATTCAGAACTTTATAGGTACTGCCACTAAAGACAGAAGATTTTTATTTTTCATCACAGGGTACACAAAGTAGTAGTTCTTTGTCCTCCCATTTACCACAATGCTCTGCATTATTGATTTTTTTCTTTTACGTTAAATGTAACTCCACCTAAGCTATATTGCAGCAAAAATGTCAAGGTAACCAAATGCTAAGGTAATAGGCAAGATCATCTTCTTGCCAAATACAGAAGGAATACTGTAAAGTGATTTCAGTATGTTCTTAAATATTTTCAAGTCCCAGTGCATCAAATGAGACTTGAAAATATCTCAACTTGAAACCAGTGGAAGGTAGAAACAGAAGATAAAATTGTTGCTCAAAGATTATTTAGTAACTCTTGTGTATGTAGCCGCAGATCTTAAGATTTCAAACTCTGCTCACTGTTTTAATACATGAGGGAATGGGAGCTAATCTTGCTCTCATTCCTCTGTTTATCTTTTCCACCAACAGTCTGAGCAAAGAAAAAGCCCAGTACTGATGCCTTCTCATACCAGCAGGTCTGAAACTAAACTGGTGTGAGATTGGAGATTTGAAAATACTACTAGTAAATGCAAGGACACTAACAGGGTAGTGTCTGTTGAAACATAATGATTTGAAAATGATAATCTAACTGTCATTGCAAAACTAAGCTTTTGCTTCCCTAACACATCTGCATAATTTTTACCAGTTTTAAAATCTTTTGTTATTATTAAGACTATTAGAAAGACAATATTCTCCTCTAACTGATGTAATTATAGACTTGTAAACTAACTTCTTTGTAAAAGTTTCATACAATAAAATTTCATTTCTTTTTCTATTAATTTAATTTTGCTCATTCATTCTCCTCAGTTTTAAGCTAAAATTGGAAGAAACGATAACAGTCAGTTGATGTAAAGTCATAAGGTATCCTGTAATTCCAGCAGTAGCAAATTTAAATGAACATGAATTAATTACTTTTAGAAATATTTATTCACATAAATTCAGACCATTTTTTCATTAGTAACAATTAAAGTTCCGTAAACAAGTGGACTTTCTTCATAAAGGGCTTATAAAACATTAGTTTGCGTTAGCACTTTTTGCTGGAAAGGCTTTTGAATTTCAAACCAGTTTGCTCTTAAGAATTAGATGTTTTCTTAAAAATTAAGCTTTTGAAAACTTCCTTTATGTTGAAAAAAATCAAGGAAAAAAGGTTAATGGGTAAGTTCACTTAAATCCTTTTAACATATGATGAGGAAATACGTAAGACTTTCCCCAGTAAAATCAAACAGCAAGATCATTGTAATGGACACACTGATAAAGTCTGAATGTATTTAAAATGTTGGCTACTTGAGATCTAATGTAACGCTTAAAACAAAAATTGTATCTTGATAGAAAGTTGAAGCCAGGAATATTGAACAATTCCAACAGACTATTTCATTTTATTTTATGAGATTTCTCTGGTAGGGCTGCCTGTATCTTATGACATTAAGCACTTAAATGAAAAAGAAACTTGAATTTACATAGTTTAAAGCTTTTTCACTTGGTTTTTCCTCCTGATGCACTGATAATGTTGGAAGTGTTACTTCTCCATTTTGTCACACGTTAGACACGTTATCTCTGGCTTGAGCTTTGGGGAAGTTAGGTTCTGATTATTGTGATACAGTAGAAATTTTCTTTATGAAGCAGCACTGATTCAGTGGTTCTGTATAACTTTGGGGAATAGTTGTACAAGTAAAAATCCATGAAATGCGATCAATCCATTGTTTTACTCTGGCAGTCCCTAGCATAAGAAATGCTGTAAATCAGTAATACTTTCATAGGAAGGACCGAAGAAGCATTTTATTGTAGAATGGATTTGAAGAGATAAAAGGAATGTCATTGATGCAAAAATGACAAAGCAAGATCAAGGCAGTGGCATATATGTTAATGCCACTGTTACAGTTTGCACTGCTATTTCCCCATTTTGCATCCATCCTTCTTTTTCCTGGCTAGGGAGAAGATAATGAAAAAGGGTGTCCCTTATCTTTTTCTTTCCTCTACTTACTTTTTAGCCATCAAGGAAACATTTTTCATTTTTCCTCTCTTGTCATTCCTTTTTGTCTGTGTAGATGGATTTTGGTAGTATTGGTGAATCACATAAAAGTGTGTGCTTTGGTGAGAAAAACTAGAAACCTGTAGCTTGGGAAATCTGGATGTTACATACTATGTTTCCACTTTCAGATCAAGTCTCCCTCTCCCTCTCCTTGCAGTGACTTATTTTTATACCTTATTAGTGGGTAAATAACATATAATAAGAAAAGCAAATTTATGAGTTAGCCTTCAAGAGGACTTAACTGAGTGAGAAGTTCAAGCCAAATAAAAGGCATGTACTCAGAAGACTAAATTACCTGTATTTTTTGTAATCAATTCTTAGAATATTTTCTGCATATACACAGGACAGCCTGCTTTTCTTGCTTATGCTTGCAATAATGCTGTATTAAAATCTATAACTATATAATTAAATAGTGGCTTTATCTGGTAAAATGTATTGCCTACGAACTTTCATCATAGTTTTCGGTTGTTGGGGTTTTTTTTTCCCATCAACTCAGTTTTAAAATAGCTGGTATTCAAAAAGGAGAGGGGACATTAAAAACAAACTCATTAAGTGTTTTCTTGAAGATTCCTTGCAAAATTTATAAATAATCAGAGAAAATACTAAGTCCTAGTTTTTATTCAGTTACAGGCTATTTCTGCTCAAACTTACTGTTCATTGTCCCAGCACATCAAAGAGGGTTTTTCTCCTAAAATTTTAAGCTGCTTTGTACTTAACAGTCTTTTAAGATTGCTCTAATGAGTCTTTTGTGTATAAATGGAAAATCAAGCCTTTGCAATCCTTTTTCCTACTGTAATCCCACCACTGTTCATTTTCCGTTGCACATGATAACTTTCTCTCAGAATAAGCTATTTTATATACACTCAATTAAACCACTTCAGGGATTATTTTTTTCAATCACTAACAAGAATAGTCTGCTAGTACTAAAAACCAAAAAATCATGTCGTGACTATCTTAGCGTTTCAGCTTAGCAATATTCTTTGCCCCTTTATATACTTTCAATAACCCCTGGTGAGTTGGCTGAAATCCTGCCAAAATATTCCTTGGTGGCACTATTATCTATTAAGCTCTTAAATAAAACATGCACATCAACATGACACATGAGGAAAACAGATGATACGATTGAAAACATATATGACAGAATTAAAGATTAAAGTCTGTCAGCATTGATTTGTTAAATTGTTGCTAAAGCCTATTTCCATGTAAAGCACATTAAACCTGAAAAACATCCAAGCAGTAGCCAGAATGATCAAATTCCTGCACAGGAAGGCTCCTAGGTAATTTCAGCAAATGTTTAGGGTTTTTTAATCCTTTTCAAATCAACAGGGTTTCCTTCTCACTGCAAGCTGTGGAGTTAAGGCCACAGAACAGTGACAGTTTCCCTGCATTAAAAACCTTGTTGGTTTTTTAGCGTTTTGTCACTGCTTTGGTAGTAATAATATGCCTTGATGCATTAAACTCTGCTGCCTTATGTGGGAGGTTGTAATGACCCAGCACTCCCCAGGGAAGGGACAAATGCCTTGCACAGCTCAAAGCGGGTACTGGGATATGAACATCTTGAGCCCTGGGGTCCTCAGCATCTTTTCCATGTATGTTGCACAAGACTGGCACCTAGCTCTGGTGAGTTTAAGGTTCTCCTGTGGCTGGACAGTGATATGCACCTGTTCACTGTGTTCACTCTTTTTGAAAAAGCTTGTAAATTCAATAGAATTTATGTCTGTGTTTTAAATTTAGGTCTGTAGTTCCATTCTTTACCTTTATCCCACTGTTTTAACTTGGCAAAAATGTGGTGTTCAGGTTAGATCTTACAAAGGAAAGGAGATCTTACTGGATTTTTGAACAGATGTTGAACATGAACATTTAGATGTTCTGAAATTCCACCACCATAAAGGACTCATGATTTTTGTCTAAAATTCAAATGCAACTCTTTAGGCTGATATTTTGTAGAGATGAAAAAAAGCCCACTGACACCTGACAAGTGGTGATATTTGGGGAAGCTACTGTTTATTTGTTTTTACTTAAGAACACAGCAACCATCGTATAGACGTATAGACTTGGTAACTCAGTGATTATTTCACTACAAACTTCATAATGATTATTAAGTGGAAAGGAGGAAAGAGTCTCTTCTTAATGCTAACAGGCTACTGATAGTTAGAAAAATAGTTTTAAGGCAGGTAGATAGAACTGTGCTGGCAGTAAGTCAAGCAGCTTCAAATGATTTCCTATTACAGGCTTGAGAAGCTCTTCCTAAAAGATTACACTTACAATCAGTGTGTGGACGGGTCCCTGAGCAGAGATTCGCAGTATGCATCTGTTGGCATAGTTCAGAGGAGAGCAAAGATGACTTGAAATTGCCAGAAGCAACAGAAGGGGAGACAGGCATTCCTGCTGTCTGCTCCTAAACTCTGCAAATCTTATGCAAATCTTTAGCTCTGGTAAGTAAAACTTGCCACGGCAGGGAAGGGAGCAAAAATCTTAAAATGAAATAAATTTAATAACTCATCTCTCATCCTGAGAACAGGCCTGAGGAAGGCAATCCCTCTGCAATCTTGGGAATTATATTGTTAGTGTCTGTAATATCTGTGAAATTCCGAGGTCAGATTTCCCATTTCTCTCTCCTTAAAGCTCATTCTTGATGTTCTCTGTTGCCCTCTAAAGGGTGTTACTCCAAACGATCAAAAATAGCCATAGGCTGTCCACTCTTTCAGAGCATGGTCACTGTGAAAAGGCATAACAACATAATGTTTCTGAGAAAAGTCTGGTGGACTCAATTCCTGTTCTGCTGGAGAGGCGTTCATACAAGAAAAACAAATACAGCTGGTATTAGCTGGCAGCTGCAGCCACCCTCACTGCAAACCTCATTAAAGAGGCTGATTTTGTAAATGACGGAACTTGTTGGGATGACATCCAAGCTGGAGACACGCTGCTAGTAAGGTGTTTTCACTATAGCTGCCCAAAGCAGTTCTGGGAATGGTTACCAGGGGAATCAGCCACAGGAATTATCCATGTGGCACCTTTCTGAACTGTGATATATTGAGATAAGGACGGGGGTTATTAGCGAGAATGTGAGACTGAAAATATTAGTGGCTGAATTTCACGAGATGGTTCTCCCCTCAGTGAATTATGCTGAGTTGAATAATTGATTACATCCAAATCTATGGCCTAAGGATTTCTAGATTAGCCCATTCAATTTTAACTCCTAAAACTTTTCAAAATATATTTTTTGAATAATATAAAGTCTTCATACTAGCAATTACAGTGTCACATGAGTCAAATCTCACTGGAGTACAGCATTAATGTCACAATTTCTCTTGGAAAAAAATGGAAATTATTGTATTACTAAGATAGAATTTATTTTGATGAGGAAATTCTGTTAATAGACAAAAGACATCATTTGGCTTGAAACTTTTAAATGCATCAGAAACTACTGGACAGTTTTTTTAAAAACCTTCTCACCTAAGATGGACAGTATTGCCAGAGTATGTGATCCCAGACACTCCTATGTGATTTCTGTGGTCAGGCTTTCAAATAAGCCACTTAGATTCTTAGGTTTTGAAAAACTAACTAATTTTAAATGAAATAACTACAAACAAAATAAAGTATAAACAAATAAAGGGAAATAAAGTCAGACGACAATTGGGCATGTTAGGTAAGTAGTTGTAACTAAACTGGATCACTCAAAAGCAGCTGTAGCTAACACACCTTTCTTTCCAGCTATAACAGGCTTTTTAGTCATGATGCAGCATATGCAATAAAGAGAGGAGTGGCTCCACCTTGGTGGCCAGCTGTGGACAGAGAGACACACATTTGTGTCTGTTTTCCACGTGTTAACCATCAGATTGCAATCAATTCCTGTGCAGTGAGAGTGCATGGGTTAAGCTACTTGTGAAATGAACCAGTCTGTACCAGTGTTTATACATGACAGACTTTTGCAAGATCGTCAGAAACTGTTCAGCTGCAACTTTTACAGTTATCTCTATTTTGTTGTTGCAATACCATAGAGTATTAAAGCTGGTACTGAACAAACTCTGATACTGGTCCTTCTGGTTTTAAAAGCATCCCTCACTGCCCTGGGAAGTGCTTAGCCATATTGCACCTTACAAATACTTAGGATCTTATCCTTCTAACACTTGGTATAGAATACACAATCGTTCAGAAGAGTAAAATTATGTGTGCACATGCATGTTCTTGCGGACATAGGCACTGTGAAAGAAAAATTGCACATCATATACTATATTCCTCTGCAAGCTGAACTCCTTCAGTGAGGGAAAACCTGTTGATTCCCACACCATGAAGATCTGAACAAAGACGTGACCGATGTGGTTAATGCTATGGTAGTGTTGCATCTATTTTCACATGTCTGTTGGGAGTATCTCATCAATTTGCTGCTGTACAAAAAGATCACTCAGAGCATCCACTCTTTGAAATAACCTTGTAAAGATTAAGTAAGGCTTTTTAACTGAAGAAACTATAAGAGCTAATTTTGATGTATCTGAATCTAAGTAGGAATCAACAGCTTCTCAGTCAGCATCTGCTTTCTTTTTGTTCACGCAATTAATTTTTTGGCTGAACTACAATAAAGAATACAGGTGCAGTTTTCCATTAAGCTAATGGAAACTATGAAAATACTTTCCAAGGAATTAATCTGGCTACTAAGATATAATATATCACATTCCAATTAACTCTATGGTAAAAGATGATTTCATAATGACAAGGCTGCAATTTCACTGTAGGGCCCTTTTAGCAGAGCAGAAGCTGAAAACTTTTTGTTGAATATCCTGTCTGTTTTAAAAGAAGGGAGAAGCTAGCAAATACCAGCAACGTTTACTTCTTTCTTTATATGTCAGTCTTATTTATGGGAGAAATTCTACCAGAGTGGTCTCAATTTTGCTCTCTAGGGAACAGGAGAGAGGGAAAGAGGGGGAGGGAGGCAGCAGGAGGACAAGTGCAATGATACTTAAGTAAGGAGAGTTGCATCAATGTAACCCTAATCTGAGGTCACAAGAAGATGAAATTGATTTCTTCTTACTAGTAAGGCTCAGGATAGAGCCTTATAACCCGTGCCCTGTTTTCTGCATGTTTTGCAATGTTTAGTGTGCTTACATACATTTTATCTACAGCAAATGTAAACATCTTTTATATTCTTACACTGGGGTGCTTATATGATGGATTTGCAAGAGCTCAGTGTGCAGTTTGATTATCTCCTGTGGTCCCCACATAGAGAATTTGACATGGAAAGGCGGGGGGGGGGGGGGGTAAGGCTGTTCCCCCACACAGGATTTTACCAGAGCAGAATTGTAACAAGCACTGGATGTGTTCCATCACAAGGACCTGTATGAAAACATGCAGAGTATTTACAGGATTCTGCTTTTCCCAGAGGAAAAGGCAAGGGAATTGCATTCTTTTCGAGTTTTTTGTTATGTTTTTTTTTTCCCCCACAATCATAAGGCTTAAAATGATTTTCAGAGTGTCTTAAGTTCTCTGTGTGGGTAAGGAGTCCCGTGGCTCCTTAAAGGGGGGCAATAAGAGCTCCAAGATCCTGCACGGAGGGAGGCACCCTTACTGAGAGTAGGAGCCGTGTCCCGAGGGCCCAGCTCCGCTGCCAGCCCTCCCAGCCCCGAGCCTGCCAGCGGCCCCGGCCCGCCTGTAGCGCGTCCGCTCCGGGCGCCCCCCTGCCCGTCCCCTGCGCTCGGGGTCACCGCAGCCCGGGAGAGCCCGGGAGAGCCCGGGGAAGCCGGAGCTACGGAGCAGCGCCGCTCCACCGACACCCCCGCATCCCCCCCGCCAGCCCCCGAGCTCAGGGTCGGGGTCTTAATGCGCGCAGACGATCTCCGCCGGCGGCAACTACAGCCACGGACGGTCAAGACGGGGAACACACTGGACGGGACACACGGAGACCGGACAGCGGGAAAATAAAGGATCCTCCTACCCTGAGGGCTCCCTCACTGACTCTGCTGTGTACCTGCTCTGCTCCTCCATGCTGCGGTTCTCCGGCGCCCGCCACTCGGGCAGGGTGCTGGCGCACAGCACCACCATGGACACGATGACGAAGAGGATGGAGACGGTGGCCAGGACCTGCGCGGCCACGGAAGACGTGGGCTCCTCGAAAGTCCTCCTCATTCTCTCCAGCCACTTGCCGCCCTCGGCTCCTGGCGGCCGCCGGCCCTTGCCCTCGGGGCCGCTACCTGGCTCCCCTCGCGGCTCCTCCGCCGCGTAGTAGGTGCACGTCTCGGACATGCGGTCGTCGAGGCGGCGCTGGCAGCAGTAGTCGAGGTGGGAGCCCTCCAGCCCCCAGTAGATCATCTCGTTGTAGAAGGAGAGCTCGCACATGTGCGGCACGAAGCGCAGGTGGCCGTGCCGCACGTACAGCATGATGAAGCCGAAGGCCTCCGAGTGCCGGTCGAAGAAGTACTCGTTCCGCTCCCTGTCGTAGTCGTCGCACACCTCCAGCACGTCCTGCTCCGAGAGGCAGCCGTGCAGGCGGCTCACCCGGCGCAGCGGAAAATCCTTTAACACCTCCCGGGAGAAGGAGTACCGGGTGCCCCCGACGTTCAACACCACCGGGGGGCCGCGGCCAAAGTTCATGGCTTGGGCGGGACGGAGGAGGGGAAGAGCGGGCAGGGCAGGGCAGGGCAGGGCGGCGAGGCAGGGGGCAGCGCGGGCGGCAGCGGCTGCCCCGGCTCCGGCTCTGCGCGCACCGCTGGCGGCTCCCGCTCGGCGACGGGGCGGGCGGAGCGGGGAGGGATGGAAGGAGGGAGGGAGGCGGGGAGGGATGGCGGGAGAGGCGCCGCCGCGGGGGCTCCAGTGGCCGTGCAGGAGCGAGCGGGGCGCGGTGGAACGCGCGTCCCCCCGGCGATGCCCCGGCGGTGCCGCTCGCAGGCGCGGGAGCGGGCGCGGGTGCGGACTCAGCGCCGGCGGCGGACGGGTGGCTCCGCGGGGCCCCGCCGGGGCGGGGGCGCGGCCGCGGGCATGGCGAGGCCGGGATGCTCCGCGCCCGGCGCCGCTCCGCTCCTCTCCGCTCCGGCGGTGCCGGTGCCGGTGCCGGCTGGCAGGCGGGCGGGGGGCGGCGCGGCGGGGAAGGGACACGCCTCCTCCCCCGCCCGCGCACATGTCGGAGCGGCGCGGAGCGGAGCGGGGCGGGGGATGCCCGGTGCTCCCGCCGACCCCCGCAAGCTGGCGACCCTTTCCGACAGAGGGTTTCGGCGGAGCGCGGGCGCCCCGTTCCTGCCAGCCCCGCTGCCCGCTCCGCCAAGCGGCGTTACTTCGTCGAAGTTGTCCACCAAACGCAAGTAACACCTTGTGGACGTTTCCTCCCACCCCCCGAAAAAAGCTCGAAGTGAAGCGCTGGAGCACGACGCAGCTCGCTCCTTTTTCGCGGCAGCCGACGGCCAGCGCCTGTCGCTCCCGTCCCATTTGTTTTCCTGGCGGGGCAGCGAGCGGTCCCGGCTCCCGGTCCCCGGCACGGCAGGGCAGGGGCAGCGGCTGCAGCGCCGGGCTTCCCTGCAACACGCAGGTTTCTTGTTACAGCCCGTCCGCCCCGGCCCTCCGCCGTGCACATCTGGAGCGGGAGACTCCTCTTTTTACTCCTCTGATGCTGTATGGACAGCAGGAAGAGCCAGGTCCCTTAGGCAGAGCCTTCTTCCCTGCTTCTGCCCACCTCGGTCTCGGGTCTCTGCTCCTGCAGCTTCCTGCATTCTTGTGTCCTACACCTCTCCACAACATTAAAACAACTATTTCCTGCCAGAACCCTGTCTGCACTCTAAAGCTTTAGTTTCATGTGGTTGCTTTAAACATGGGAGTTCATTTCCTCTACAGATTTTTTTTTTTTTAATTCATTTTTTTACCCGAATATGACAGTTCTCCTGGCCGAGATATTTTCTAGGCTTACTAGCGTCTGGAGCACCATGGGGTAAAATCCGACAAGACACAGCTCTCCCTTTCAATGAGATGCTTCCAGCTGTCAGGAGAAAGAGCAGGTGAGTGTATCTTTTCCAACTCAAACACCGTGTCTTTAAAAGGACATCCAGATTAAACCAGTGTTTCACCATCCCCGTTCTTTTTCGCTCTAGATATATGCACTTTATGGGTTAGGTTTGGTGATTTTTGTTGTTCTTGCATCAGTTGAGATTTCTAAGGCACATCTGGGAGTATCAAAATAAATGAATAGTTGTCTCATTGTAGTAGAAATTGGGGTTATTTTTCTAAGGAGAATGCGATTAAGCGCTACTATTTTTAAGCCTATTTGTCATCTTCTAAAAAATACTTCTGGAGAGATTCGAATAAGTGTTCCCGTTACCACGAACAGAATCCTACGAGTTCTTGTTACTATAAAGTGTGGCCACTAGAGGGCGAAGTTAGACACTTTTCCCTGTTTGGTTCCCGGTTTTCACCAGAAACCCACCCAAACACCGGTTGGCAGGATGTAGTCAGTTACACACGCCAGCGTGTTGTTGCACAGTAAGGTCATTTTTTGTTCTCTGTTTAGTCATGCTGATGTCTGTTTTCACATAGCCGGAAAGGTTTTTCCTTTCAGCAGCTTCGTTCGTAGAACCCAAGATTCATTTCCATTGGAAAAGATCCTTTAAGATCATCCAGTCCAACTGTTAACCCTGCACTTCCGAGTCCACCACTAAACCATGACCCTAAGCACCAGATCTACTCGTCTTTAAAATACCTTAAGGGATGGTGACTCAAGCACTTCCTTGGTTCAGTTGATGTATATTAGCTGCTTGTTAATTTTATAAGCAACAAATACCTCTTCCCCCTCCTTTGATGTATATGCTTCTGTATTTCATTTTTTCAGGAACAATCACTAGAATATCTGCTGAAAAATTAAATAGCAAAACCTGACTAGAACTCTGACAGTTGCTAATGAGTTATTCAGGTGCTTTTGGCTTTGCAATTTGTCAGGCTTCCTGCTCCATGTGTTCTAACCCCCTCCATCCCTCACAGGGAGCTTGTAGAGGAAGAGAGCAGAGTACAAATAACATGGCCCAAAGACACACATTTACCAACTGTATAGAAACATGGGTTAGAGTGTATGTTCTAGAAATCATTTCAAGATGAACAGAGCTTTATGTCCTGTGTTTAAGAGCTGTATAGCAAAACATGGAAAGTTCTGGCCTGACAAGACTTTAAGTGCATTTCTTGATGAGGTATTGTGGATTGATTTGATGCCTGTACCTGTTTCTGGTTTTCGGTTGCTTTTAAGTATGGAAAAGAATTATTTCCTCCCTCAGAATAAATTCATCAAACATTCAATATAAGGAAAGCTAACCTGGCAACAGTGATGTTTTCCTCTGTAGTTTGACATGTTCAAATTCAGTTATTTTAGTTATAATTATTGACTTTCAATTGAGGAGAGATTTGTTCTAGTGAGCTGGTGTCAACAACTGCAAAGAACATCTTCTTGCATCAGGAGCAGCAATTACCAGGAACAAAACCTCAGATTTTAGACAGAATTTGCAGTTTTTCAGTAAATGTTCTGATTTCTTGCATTTTGAGATTGGTTACCCCACTGGAGTTGTAAAGTAGCAGGTTTTTAGTAAATTTGTGGTAATTCACATTGTTTCAGGGGAATTACTCAGAATTTACGAGTGTCATTTCAGTGGTTGTTGTAATATATGTGTCTTCATTTCCAGGAGACTTAAGTGAGTGCAATTTTTTTTGTTGTTTGTCTGTTTGTTGGTGTGACTGAATATCTTAGGAAATTTGAAAAAAATAGGATGGAGAGCCTGAAAGAGACAAAGACAAAACACTGAAGATTTTATGTGGCCATAAGCAAAACACTTAGCAATATATTAAGAAAAAGATCTTTTTAAAGGTTGTGTAAAAAAAAGTTGAAAAAAAAAAGAAAAGTGTGTTTGAAAGTTCTCTCTGTCTTGACTTGAAAGATGGTACCTAAATGGTAAAAAAACAGGTAAACCAGTAAATCCATCTAAGTCAACGCAGAAATTAATAAAGAGTATTGAACCTAGATGTTAAATGGTAAAGTATGAGGCATAAAGGGAATCTTTAGAATGAATGAACAGGCTAACAATCTAAAATATTGGAAAGATCTCTTTCAAGTAGTTGAGTTCAGGTGGTTGTGGTGTTGCTTTGTTCTTGGTTGGGTTCGAGTTTTTAGGATCTGAATACACACACTGGGATGTTGAATCAAAGCAATTATTGCTTTTCCTGGTGTTGTTATCATTTGCTGCCCAGGAGGAGCTTCACAATTGATGGTAATTATGTAAAACTAGCGTTCTTTGTGTCAACATTTATTTTCATGACTTGCACTGTGCTATTGCATCCTAGGGGTATTTAATGAACTTGAAATTTTTTCTACAACTTCCAAATATTTCTGACCCTGTGTTCACACCATTGCTCTGTGTTCTGAGCAGCTCTCTGCTTGCTTTTAGAAAAGAGAGTCTTTACTTATATTTTGTATGTGAACATAGTGGTATATTTTGATAGCAGGCATTTTTTATAACTGAGGATGAGATTCTCTTCCTACTGAGGTAGCTACTGAGTGCTGTTGGCTTCAATACCAGCAAAACTTACTTTCAGTGGGTTGTCTTCTGTCAGGAATCTTGATTATTTTTATGACCACAAGATGTAGGAACTTTAGCTGTGGAGCAGGTTGCCATGATGATAGACTTGTAAACACAGAACAAAAAGATATTCCTGGCCAGGGAGTATATAGTATATAACATGCAAAATTGTGGGGGGAAAGCCCTAATGCTCTTTGGCATTCTCTATCTTAATTACTTGAGAAAGCAATATATAAAGAACAGAACAAATGCTTCAAAAGATTCTGCATGCACAGATGGACTATGGTTTGCATTTATCTTTTGTTTAGGGTTTAGGCAAAAATTATTTCAAATAGATGGGTTTTTTTTAAAGCTGACTTCTCTGCAAAGCCCCTCTACATCAGTGTGGTTTGTGTGCTACACAGAAAACCTTTCAGGAGATGAGCCCATTGCCACATATAATTACCAAACAAACACTCCAATGACAGATGCAGTTTGGATTGTCAGTGGCACCTGACATAAGAGTACAAGTTCCCTTGTCACTGAGGCACTTATAAAAATCTGAATAATTTTGAATATAAATGTTTCTAAAAGTGGATGAATGACATTTAGTAGGGAGCTGGGTATTCACATATATATACATGTGCTCAGAATACAATCTGTAGTTGACATTTATAATGAGACTAACTTACTTCATGAAACGTGCTAACAATTTGGGAAATTTGGCTGTGAACACTTAAGATTTGATACTGGAGAGTCGATGTATTTGTAGGTCAGATTGTGAGCTTTTTTTAATGTGAGAGACAACTGCCTTCTCAGTTGTCCTTCACCTCCACATTGGGAAATTCCCAGCAAAACTTCTTGTCCCTGAGGCTGGGCTAATTACTGAAGGCTATTAAATTTTTCAATGATTATTGAATCAAATGAAGCCCTCTTGGACAGAGATGGTTACTAGCTGTGGGGTAAACCAGTTTGTTACATCTGAACTCCAGGCAGGCAGATACAAAGCACAGAGAGAAGGACATTGCTCGCCTGAGGAAGGTGATTAGAAGGAGACTTGCTAATGGAGAATTCAAAGGCATGAATGTATTCTCACAGGAGAGTACAACACGGGAATGTGTTTTCACACCAGTGAGATTCTGTTCTAAATGCCTACCATTAGAAGGGGAAGGGAAACAGTCTGCAGAGAAGATGGAGAGAAATACTGGGATTTGGAGAAGCCATGTACATGGGTGAATCCAAAGTATGCTCTCAGAAAAGGAATAAAACTGGTCCAAATAAATGTGTATAAACATTATTTTTTCACAATCTTACTTTTTTTATTTTATTTTTTTCCCCGCTAGCTGACATAAAAAGTTATGCTGTACTTTTTTGTGGTTTGGGGTGTTTTTTTTCACCTTGCACCCTCAGCAAAGGCCATGAGATCAATTCAGTTACCTAAAGATAACGTCACTTGAAATGCCCTCCATTTTCTCCCTAGGAACAACCTATAGGGCCAGAGCAAATGGCCCTAAGTTGTGCCAGGGGAGGTTTAGATTAGACATTAGGATAAATTTATTCATGAGAAATGATGTTAAGTATTGGAACGGACTGCCCATGTAACTGGTTGAGTCACCATCCCTGGAGGTATTTAAAAGACGTATCCATGTGGCACTTGGAACATGGTGTGGTGGTGAACTTGGCAGTGCTGGGTTAATGGCTGGACTTGATGACCTGAGAGGTGTTTTCAAACCTAAATGATTCCACGATTCTTTGATTTACCCTTTTCTCCACCTGCTGCTCCAGTAGTGCATGAGCCTTTTTTGTCCTGTCCAACAGCCTCTACAGATGTCCCACATGGTGCACAGGGGACACGTTATGCCTGAGTTTAGGTAAATGAATTGAGCCCTAGACATTTGTTATGCCTCTTTGAAGGACAGGTCCAGAATCCTGGAAGTTGTGTTGGTTGGGACTTGGGTCAGATGCCCTTGTGAGTCAACCATGGCCTTCAGGAAGGGAATTCAGACAGCTGGGACTGTGAAATCCCATTGCCGGAGACTTCTGCAGAGCCATTGAGAACAGCACACGTAGCTCTGACTGCTTATTTAAAGGAGGTGATAAGCCTGGAGGTCTAATTAGGTGGGATGCAATCACAGTGAGTTAGTGTCTCACAAGCAGGGTTTTACTGGATGTGTGGAAAAAATATTCTAAAGAGAAGTTTCTGGAAATGCTGGTTAATTTGTTTTATTCCTTAGTGAGAAATGCTGTATTTTTCCATTTTAGGTATCTAAGCTCTTAGGGGAAGAAGAGAGTTAGAAACTCTATCTTGCTGTTATACCATCCTAAGCATCACACTTCAGAGCAAATAAATAAGGCATTTTTGAAAACTGTTTCACTTGTTTCCTGATGAATAGGGGAAATATTTCCTCCTTCTGCTCTTCAAAAATGCAATGTTGTTTACTACTGACCACCCACTTGGAGTAAATGTATAAAATTGAGTCACTTTTACCCCTTCCATGCAGATTTTTATTTTATTTATTCAGCTTTTTAGGCTTATCATACGTGTTCTTCCAGAGGTCCCAGAAACTCTTACTGTTTACTATACTAGTTTATGAAAATGATCAAGACTGCTAACTTAGATAAATATTTACATGACTTTTTAGAACTTAAAGGTGATGCTCAGGTTCTTAAAATACTAAATCTGAGGTCAAATACTCATCCAGTTAAAATCAGTAAACCATTAGTGTAAATCCTTTGATTCTTGGTGAAAATGAGATTCAAACCTCTGTAAAAACCCTCTTTTCCTGCGCCATTTGGGGCAGTGGAGGGTGTGGGATGCTCATATGCTTCTTCAGGACACAGGCAGACCTGGTTCTGCAGTGCAACGAGGTGTTAAAACCTTTGCGTTATCAGAGCTTCAGGAACAACTGGAGCATAGCTCCATTACAGTTACAGGGAAGCCAATAAAGCCACTCTGTCCTGAGTTCACAGCGTAGGACGTGAAATGGCATCTTCCCTTTGATGGCTGTGTAGAAATAAGCTAAAGATCCCTCACTGCTTTCTGTAACTTATCTGCAATATATTGGAGAGGACTCTGACTTCCAGCAAATTGGGTATATTAAACTGGGTTGCATGTAGGTGATTGTATACAGGTCTCCCTGGGTGCCTGCATAGTCACTGTCAACATCTAAACAAAGTACATGGATGTTCCCCGACTTCATTGCTGTACCACTGGTGCAAGTTGGAATCTGCTTTCAGGAGCAGTAACTTCTCACCCTTTATATCAAAGGACTCCTTACTAAATGACACAAGAGACTGGACTATGTCCCGGAGTTGGAAGTTAAAGTGATCACACCATTATCTCCATTACACAGCTAGAAATGTCTCACAGCTGGAATGATTCTGTCTTTGCCTTCATTTTATGAAGGTATAATATTCCTCATAAGGGTATTTTTCAACTATGGCTTCAAGATGTAACCACTGATGGTCTGGATCAGGTATAAATCCTTGCAACAGAATCTACCAGAACAGTCTGGTAGATTGATCTCCTTTTAGACAGAAGACATAGTGAAATATCTGAGAATCTAGTTCTTGATATTAAAACAACTGCATAAGAACATATTTTTATTTATTTCATACTGTGAAAGTGTTCGTTTGTGTACAGTTTTTATGCTGTGTTGTTCTCTGGTATAAGTTACTGCAGTTTAATTTTATGTGAGTATGGCTTTCATGGGGTTTTTTAATGTTTTTTTTGTAACACATATTGTTGCCTATTTCAACACACTTTTGTTTCTATGCTGGCAACTGCAGATCCTACCTACATGAAAACCTGCCCCCACATTTTAAGTCAAGTGTCACTAAAGTCACAATTCCTGAGTTACTTTATGGAAAGCTGCAATATGTTCATTAATTGTTCTTTTCCTGCTAATTACAAGAGGGGAAGGTAAACTGCACACCCTCCCCTTGGAGAGGGAGGAGTGGGATTCAGAGAAGGAGGGTTTGCCAGGGGTATCCCACTATAATGTGTGCCAAATTTATAATGAAATTGAAATTGAAAAAGATACATTCTCTTGCCATCAAGGGGTGCGTTGGAAAGTGCTTCTGGTCTACTGCAGTGCTCAAAAATAGTTGTGTCATGCTGGAATCAAATGGCAGATGGGCCACCTGCATTGCTGTAATGGTCACTAGCTCTGACTCAGCTACTGATGTACCTTTAGGATGTAGAGCTAATCAACCGGCATTAGCAGTTTAGTCATCCCCTAATTTCCCTGCTTCCCACTGAGATAAACTGTGAAACCCAGCTGCGGAAGCTGGAGTGACTTTGGCACAACTTCGCCTTCAGCTTAGAACTGATCTAGCCTGGAGATGGCAAAAGAACTAAACATCACAACACTGGTGAAAAACCAGATCTTTCCTGGAAATGATGGCTAAGTAACTAATGGGTAATATTGTCTGCAGAGCCATGCAAACTTATTCTGGTAAAGATCTTTGGTAAATTTCCAGTACAACTGGGTTTTTGCACGTTAAGCTGCCCAGGCAGGTTTATAGATGTGTCTTTCAATTGCAAGAGCCAGAATAAAATAGATTGTTCATTGCAGATTCTAAATCATGTTTTCCTTTGATCCATGAGAATTTGTTTGGGTTTGGTTTTTTGGTTTGTTTGTTTGGGGTTTTTTTGTTGTTGTTTAAGCTATTGCAGGAGACATCAGTATTCTTGAAATCATAGTACAAAAAAATTTGTATGTGTCTCTTTAGAAAAGCTTAACATGATTTAATGAGATCTACTGTGTTGTGTTGCACTTCAATGAATATTATATTGCCCTGGCTCTCAAAAGGGGGAAATTGTAGTAAATATCACAGAAGCTTATTTCAGAAGACTCCAACCCCTCAGCAGCAAGTCTCTGCCTGTAAACTGCAGCATTCAGCTGGAGGAACTTCTTTCTGTTTGGAGGTTTGGACATTTTATTAACTAATTTATGTATTTGTTTTTATGTCATGGTATTGTGCTGAAGACTGCGAAACATGACCTTAAGATCACGTTGCTTTCTAGATTTTCTGAAGAGTATTGTTATCAGATCATTAACATTTTTTTGCCTCAGCAGGTTTAAATGTGACACTTTCTTCTCTCTTTTGTAGAAATTTCATCTGTTTAAACATTTGTGCTGCGAAACAGACTTCAAACTGGGAACCGACATCTCATGTTTGCAGTGCCTTATTTGTTTTCTTTCCTCCTATAGTTAAATCTTTAATTCAGAGATCTGTTTTTAACTCACCAGTTATTATCACTGGTTTTCTGTGTCTTCTTCCTAACTTGTTTTGTAATTTATATATTAAAAAATAATTTTTTTTCTTCAAAAGAGAAGAATAGCGAAAACAATCTTTTTTTAAAAAAACAAAACACAAAATAGAACTAAAAGTAAAAAAAATGAACAAAATAAAACCCCTAAACCCCAGACACTGATTAAAACACTGGATTAAAATCCCGTGTTTCTGTTTTCCAGGAGCTGTAATAGGAGCCCTACTTTTGAGTGTCCTTATCAATAACTCATACAGTCATCCTCTCTCCTTCTCTCTTCTTAGGCCTAAGCATCTTGTCCCTTTTTATAAAAAGAGGATGGTGAAGTATTCCCCACTCAGCTGTGCTCTGGTCACCTGTTCTAGGATGTGTGCAGTTGCCATGGCCTGGATCCTAGCAGAAATTAAGG
Source organism: Margarornis squamiger (assembly GCA_035222235.1). NCBI lineage: Eukaryota > Metazoa > Chordata > Aves > Passeriformes > Furnariidae > Margarornis > Margarornis squamiger. Next base: position 24,397,570 of record JAWWTY010000106.1, read on the forward strand.
ATGTGCCAGAACCTGGCACTCTTTCTTATTATTTGCAGATATTATTTGGAAAATATTCCTTACAATATTCCTCATCTCTTGAGTTCAGCATTTCAGTGACTTCACAGAACATGAAAAACACTCAGCCAACTGCCAAGTATGTAGTTGGATTGTCTACTCATACAGCTGATTTTTGCAGTCTCTTACACTTCTGTTATTCCCTGAGGAGCAGTCCTTGAAACTCGAGAGGAAGACAAGCTTGTGGTGCTGTGATTTCTAACCTTGCACTTCTTGGCAGCTTTCTGGAGTGAGCCTGTTGAAGTGTACCAGCATTCCTCTTCCCAGCATGCCAGAGAGGTCTGGCAGACCAGTTAGCAGCCTGAAGCATACAGTTTCCTATCCCATTCTTAGAGCAGAGCAGAGATGCACAGTCTTGCTTTCACAGGTTTGGGTCTTAAAAAGTAAACTCATTGCTGAATTTTGTAATCCTGTAGCCAAGTTCTCTGGCCTTCCCCAAGACTGTGATTCCAGTGGTACTCAACAGTTCCAGTAGTTATTCTGAATTTATAGAAGTGTGACAGAGTTAATTATGGGTCTGAGTCTCTCTCAGCAAATAAAATAATGCTTTTGCATTACTAATAATGGTGGTCTGTCTAGTATTCCAGAATTTTCTGTATTTAAGGAATTTTAGATAATAAATTCCATTGAAAGGAATCTGTGTTGCACAAATTGTGGCCATTTAGGTCAACTGGCTCAAGGGACAGATATTCTCAGTAACAGAACAGTTATTTGTCATGGACAAGTTGCTTGGTACAACTCCAGGCATTAGGTTCTTTGCCTATTTTGTTGATGTAAAAGCAATCTTTTCTGTCTTCTACAACATAGAAGCAATTCCCTAGTAGAAAAGGAAATAGCTCTTGGGTTCCTTGAACCTCACAGGACAAATTTCAACCTAGAATGAACGTTTACTGCCAAGTTATAGACCTTGGAATAGGGCCTGGTAACGGAAATAGTGATGGAGGAAATTTTAGAGTTATGAATGGTGACATGATGGATTCTCTGTGCCTTGAAGTTTTGCACTTGGAAGGGATTGCAAGACTGATGTATCTGAGAAAGCAGCATTACCTTTTGCTGTTCAGAACAGCAGACTCCAACAGAAGGTGAAAACACAATACCAGAAAGATCATGAAGAACTATAGTTACTCTTGTCCTCTTTCGTGGGGAAATAATTTTGACAAAATTGTAATGGTGCTCCCCAGTGTTTGAAGGGAACAGCTCATTCCTGAACAATGAAGTTTTTTGGTCTTTGCACTGCATTTGAAAATGTTTTTGAATTTGTTAAGGACTAATACAGCAGCATATATTGCTTTCACTCCTTATGACACTTCCATCAGAGAAATCTGTAGGTGAATAGGAAAGATACTCAGCAGCAGATTTTTTTCCCATGAAAAAACAAAGAAAGAAAGAAAGAAAAAAAAAAAAGGCAGTGGGGTTAAACTACAAGGAATACTCTCATTTTTACATTTCAATGTACGAGGAAAAGTGTAAAAGGCCTTTCAAAAGGAAGGGTCCTCTGTAAGTCATGATTATTATTAAGCAGTGTACCTCTTCAAATTTTAAAGATAGAACTAACATAAACTTAACATATTGAATGCTTTATAGATTACATCAAGCTTGCTAAAGAGTGAGGTAAGAGCTAAAGAGAGCTAAGGAAAAATATCAGATGAAGTAGTGAAAAATCCAGGGAGTCCATCCTACACAAGTCAACAAGGCCCCTAACCAGACACCTTCTCCTCCTGTTTCAGGACAAGAGATCACTATGCTATATTCAATCACTTGTTATTTTCTTTTCTAAACAGAAAGGGTTGATAGCAAAACACGCAATAGCTCATGTTCAGAAGAAAATATTCCTCAAACAATCTTAACCATCCTCATCCCAAAACATTGGGTAACTACGCAAGAGGACCCAATCAAAACATGAAATCTTAAAATAGTCATTAAAAGTGTTATACACTGAAAGGCTTGACAGTCACTAGGGCTAGAATATTTTTACTACAATTTTCCCCTCCCTGTCATGGGGTACTATTTTCAACTGGTTTAATGGAGAAGTCCCTAGGGAACTGATGTTATGAATAATTGTTATGAGAACTTACACAGTACTCTCCAGCATGGAAAAGTTGGAGAGCCTTCTACCTGTATTGTATGTTATGTGTCATCTGGCTGATGTCCATGAAAGAAGGTGGCATTCAGAATTTGTTAGAACTGAGCCCTACAGTCATGGCTTGGATGTTGACTGCTGCTTTTTTATGAACCCAGACAGCCCTCAAAAGGATATGAGCCTTCATTTGGGAAGAAGTCCAGAACTTCTGGGATCACATCTGAGAAACATGCATGAGCAGGCTTCTTCTGTCTCAGAGTACATGTGATTTAGCAGTATGAGCTGTGTTTATTTTCTCTGTGATGTCTTCTGGGCATTTCACATACACAGATGTTTGTACTTTGACTTGGCTGCTGGTGGTTATTCTGGTGAAATTCAGGAACTGGTTTCAGTGAAAATAGTCCCGGATTTCTTGCTGACTGATTTTTGGGGTTTTTTTGGTTGTGGTTTGTTTGGATGGCTTTTTTTTTTTTTTTTTGGCTTGGGTTTTTGTTTGGGTATTTTGTTTGTTTGTTGGAGGGGAAGCTGTTGGTTGTATTTTTATTATTTCTGTGAATACTCATTAGTTTAATTTAAAAAACTTTTACAGATCCCTAAAGAGGAAGTCACTGTAACAGTGTAAAAGGGGGTTATTCCAGTATCGATTAGTCTTGTGTTTAGAAGAAGAGGAAAACAAACACACTGTATGAATATGAGCCTGTGATTCCTTCCTGCTTTCTATCACATCTCTCTTTTTAGGAATGTTTGAGTTCTGTCCCAAAGCAGAACTTGCAGGATGGACCCTGAAATATTTCCAGAGTTGTGTGGCAGAACCATTGGATCAAGGAATCTAAGATTTTTCGAAGAGCATATTATAAAAGTTGCTTCTTTGGTCATATTCTTCCTGAAGAGGAAGAATTTGTTTTTTGCCCTAGCAGTTCTCCCCATTGCTGATTCCCTGTGCCAGAGTAGCTGGTTGGATAGCTTTGAGGAAGATGGGGAGATGAAAACCTTTAGTTTTGACTCTGTGTTTGTTGTGTGTTGTACTCTTGCCTCCCATAGGAGCTTCATAAGGAGAAGAGGGCTGATGCATCCTGGGGTTTTTTTTGTTTATATTGAAATATAAATGATAAGAAAAACTTGCTTGAAAGAGTGTAAAATATTCTTTTTTATTCTAGACAATATTGTAGATACTAAAACTTCAGATTGTTAATCTCAGGTATCCAGATTCTACAGGTTTTCTTCCCTAGCTGTAACACAAGCTGCAAAAGGGTTTAGATGCAGAGATTAAAGAATAGTGAAAGGCTCATTTGATAAATGGGTCAGAAGTCTTCAGTCTGCCAGAGGGAAAGTAAAACTTGTCAGACTGCACATGGACATGGTAAATTTATCAAATAGTAGGACTGGCATCTGCCTTTCCTACAAAGATGAGGCTTAACTGCAACAGTGGGGAGATTTTTACTGAATATGGATTTTTCAGAAGCAGGTAATATGTTTGGGGTTGGGTTTTTTTTTTTTTGTTTGTGCCTGTTTGCTATGAACAGCCAAATTTGATGCAAATTTGCCTATTGATTTGTCTACTTTGGCACAAACAGTTGTTATTAAAGAACTTCAGGACCTATCAGTTCAGTTATGCTCCTTGCTGTAGGCAATACATAAAATCTCCCATTCCCTTGTCATATGGGGGAATACTCAGGGTATTCTGAGTGCACAAGTGTTCTCCATCAGTCCATTGTGTGCTCTGTGGAAGGGTATTTTCAAGCTGTTTATTTCTTCTTGCCAAGCATAACACATAGCTGATTTAAAACAAGAAAATCACAAACAACAATAAAAAAATTGCCAGTTTTGCAACTAGGGAGCCTCTAGTTTTTGCAATATTTCTCATGTTACCACGTATTAACTCGTGTAGTAATTCTGTCTACAGTAATCTGGCTACCTAGAGTTACATCACATGTTTTTTCCATTCATCCTGAGAAAACACTTCATGAATTTCACTGGCCTCAGACAGGGATTGGATTTGATTGCCTCCACGTAAAAGACATGGTTAAAAGCGACCTCCAATACTTTTCAAAGTAACAGCACTACTGCCATTGTGCTGCTGCTCTTCCTGGCCATTACCCAGATTGATTTTTGGAAGTCATCTAGTCAGAAGCCTGTTAATCAGGCAGGCAAATTGACCTCCTTTGTCACACCTCCTGTTGTTAGAAAGAAAGGTCACTTGAACACAAAGTTAAACTCACTGTGTGTAAGCAAGCATGATGTCCCTGATTTAGGAGGAAGATATGTGCATTATAGCACTGATAAATGTGTCCATGAAATGCATCCAGCCTGAATTCAGAAATGAAGTTCCTCCTACCAACGGAACAATGAATGATCATCTTCTTGCTGCACTGACCTGGAGGCTTGCTACCTACATAAAGAAATTGTTCTCGTTTTCAAAACTAAAGGTAGAACTCGTACCTGGGAATTTCAGGTCAAAAGTATCTGTAATAGAAACACCAGGCAGTATTTAGGGACACGATAAGGCACTAAGTGTACATATGTTCAATAAGTTGTGCTTTGGTGTTGCTTGCCTGAGATCATTCAAGCCCCGGAAAACCTGAACAGATGCTGAGTCCTTGACTTAAATTAATTCTGCTCAGGTGAATGTACTGTACTCTACTTAAATAGGTGTCATTAAGCACCTTTCACAGCTTTTTAGCAGGTGTTAAGCATGAAAAATAGATCAGTTGAGAGAAAGGGAGAGATAAAGAGTAAATTCGGTGTGAGGCGTTTAATGTCTATCTAGCATTGTGTTGAAGCCCAAAATTGCTTCATTTCAGAGTGCTGCAGATGTATCCAACACGACAGTGTGCTTCTAATTGCTCTGATTCAGTCTTGCCTACATCAAAGATAACAAAGGTGTAGAATGGTCTTGCTTCAGCCCCACTGGGGTCAACCAGAAAATTTGTATTGGTTTTAACAGCGATTAGACATGGACCTATGTCTTCTCTAAAACTGGCAAAGAGAACGGGGTACAAAACTGAATCCTAGAGTTGCAGGCTTTTTCTCCATTAGAACGTTAACTGCAATTTATTTTTTTTTAATCTGATTACAAAAAAAAAGATTTTTACTCTCTTACTGAGAAGACTATTATGAAAAACCGAAAGTTATGCCTCTGGAGTGGCAGAAATGCATTTCTTGCCTATCTAGCCTGTAATAGGTATGTATATGATTCGTGCCAGTAGGGAAATAAATGGTTTTATTGCACGCCCATAAAGAAATAAAACAAACTGTCGTTAAGGTCATCAGTTTCCCTGGACCTTAGTCAAGGAATACCTGAATTATGATAGGGGTGCTGTCAAGTCACTAAATTCTCTGATTACTCCCAAAATTCCTCTGTCACCCTATATCAAGGAATACATGAATTGTGGTGTAGTAATTAACCAGTTGTAAAAATAACTAACACAATGACTTAGGTGTAGTCATATAAAGAAAAGTATGTGAAATGCATATGTATACGATGTAATGAATATGTATGAAGTGGCTGGATAAAAGCCAGTCACACGCTGTACCTAAGACACCAGTCGGTGGAGCGAAGACTCCCCCCTTGTGTCCGGGCCTGATATTGCTTTTACCATATAAATAAACCTTTATTATAAAAATTTATTTGAGTTGAGACTCTGTTTCTCACAAGCCTTTAGTAGAAGGTTAGTAATAAACACTACCATCCCTCTCTCTCTCCATCAAACCTATAGTACTATTTCTAATGCAAGGGAATGGTTTCCATTAAAATAAATTCAGTCATAACAAGAAGACTGATACATATGGGTCCAGATATGACTTATTTTGCACACACACACACAAACACATACACAAAAAAAGACCTTGATTCAATTGTATGATTTACAGGAAATGAAATTATGTATGGTGTCAAGGCAGTGCCATATGATAGGCTATAGCACTGATCTATATAACAGTATGATAGTTATTGAAAAACCATTACCCAATATCTGTTTTTAACTACCCTTTCAATTAATAACTTGCTGCCAACCATAAGGACCATTTTTATCTGCACATTAATTTAGTGGTATCCCTATGACTTTAAGATTTGGATTGAACATCTAAATCTTCAGACTACTAATAATTCAGCAATTAGCTTTAAGCTATTGTTTAAATCATATTTAATGAAAAAAGTGACATATTTAGCTAAGAGTCTCTTGAGAAATCTGACTCACCGTCAATAAAAATGCCAACGTTATTTCTGATGCCAAGAGAAGATGATTTTCTCTAGTGAGAAGGTTGGGATTTTTTTTCTGATTTATAAAGAAGCTGATACAGAAGCATCTATTACAGATTGCACCTAGCTTCTGTTTTGTAGAGGCAGCTAGAAGTTTCTATTGCTTATGATTGTAAACACTGATTTTTGTATTTCTGTAAATTAAAAAAAAAATATAAAAAAACCCCCACCCCACCTTATATAATGTTGTTGTAAAATGGAAGTTATTTAAGTTTTTTTATAAATATAATCATGAGCATTGATGTGGAATTTTCTTCTGTGACTAATTGACACCAGTATGAATTCTGTTTCTGCTACAAATTCATTAATGAGGTTTTGCAAGCTATGGTTTGTCTTTACATTGGTAAAAAAAAAACCAAAGCAAAGTGCATATATTTTTACCTGCCTCTAAGCCAGTCCAGTCAATGTGCAACTGCATTAACTAGCATGTTTGTTCACACGAGATGAAAGTGACTTTGTACAGACTACTTTTTTTTTATTTTTTTTTTTTAAGGTATGGGACAAGTCCCTAAACTACCTAAGTACTCTGTGGTGATGATTTACTCTCAGTGTAGCAGTTCAGGCTGAAAAGAAATGATCATTTGTGAAGTACTTTTGGTTTTTTTTAGTCTTTGCATGGATTATGTGCCTGCAGCTGGTTTAGTCATTGTAGGAAAGTTTTGCTACCAAGGGAGCCCCATTCTCTTGGCATGAACTCATGAGCTGCTGAATGTTTCCTGTACTTCCAAATTACCTGTGCCAGAAACTAAACCAAACTCTATAGGTTCAACCACTCTGACTTAGGCAGGTCCTGTAGGTATAACCCAAGGATGGGAAAGACCTTTTCCTTTCTGTTGCATTAGCATGAAGGTGAGTCTCTATGAAAGCTGCACAGGAAGATGAACATCTTTTATTAAGGTTCAAGCAACTCTCTTCTTCAATGCTTTTGTTGATTTCAATAAGATGTTTGTTCTTGTAAGACGCTGAAGTATTTCAGTCTGAAACACACCTCTATCAATATATTTTACTTTAGTCCTCTAAACTTGCTGGTATAATCATTTAGCAAGTAACTTAGATTTGTCTCCAGTACTGGTGACTTTTGGGAGCAATCTTATAGGTTGGATGTTTTCTGATGATGGGGCATTTGATGTTGGTTAGATTCAGGCTTTTTGGAATTAAGAAACTTTTGAAATCAGGAAACTTTAATTTATTTGGACACAAAACAGGATCTACAACAGCTGCAAGGGAAATTTTGAAACTTTCATCTTGGCTCTGAGATAGTGGGGAAAGTGCATCAGTGGTGAGGAGTTTTTGTTTGATGCAAGAATTCTTGAGGATTCATCCTAAACCTCTGGATGACTGTGAACAGCCAGAGTTCTGCTATTGGCTGAATACAACTTTTGGTCTCTGAAAAGCTATAGAGAATTAAAAATGAAAATTCAGGAATAAAATTATGTGATAGCAGATCCCATGCCTTTTGTCTAATTAATTCCACATGTAAGAAAGAAGACTAAAATTGCCCATGAAGAAAAAGTGAAGCTTTTTGTATTATCTCTAATGAAAAAAAAAATCATTTCATCCTCACACTTTTTTAAAATAAGATACAAAAATTGTATAGTTCCAGTCAGCCCAATGAGTATTAAATAGATATGATTTAGATGGATTTGATCATGCTAAAATGAAAAAGCCAATAAAGAGGGTGCAGTCTGGATAAGTCAATAGACACTGTGTTGGGAATGCCGTAAAAGGTACTCAGGCATCTCTGCTCTCAATGTCTCATCTTCATTTTCTTCAGGACTGCTGATCTAGCTTACCATGGAGGCAGCTGGCCGGCCTGGACCACAGAACTCATCTATGTTTTAAAATGATCCTTTTTATGCTCCATTCTTTTTTTCCTTGGCTATTCTTTGGAGGATTAGGAGGAGGAATGATGGGCTGCTCAAGATGGCACAACTAAGAAAGCTCTACAATGAAGTTTGCAGGTAACTTGTGTCTCTAACAGAAATAATCTATTTTGTAACTTAATTAAGTTGCTACAGAAATGTGGTTTCTTTTGAACAACACAAGTAATCTCAGTCTATAGCTAAATACAGTTCATTTGCCAGGTTAAGACAGAACTCTTACCTGAATGTTTTGTTCTCAACAGTCTTGTGATTGAAACAAGAATTTTCCATTGTATTTAATCTAGAAATTTACATGTTTACATAACTTTAATTTTTCCCATTCTGTACACGGAGACAACACAGAAAATAAACTGTATCCAGGCTTTTGTATATGTTACACCAAGGTAAAATGTATTGCCAGTCCTGCAACCCTGTATCCACTTGCTATCTGTGCCCACTACCAAAGCAGTGACTTTGGACTATGGAAATAGCAGCACGTCAGTTGTGCTGCTGGTGACTGTACGAACTGTGTAACTGTGAATAATAAGGCCCAGTGATTCAGTACTAAGGTATATAAACACCCTTCTTTCTATATTTATCCATCTGTGATGCATGCTTTAGTCAGCAACTGTAAATAAAGGTGGTTTTCTTGCTATTTTCTTGCTATTTATCTTCCTATTATTAGACTGTCAACCTGAAAGCGTAGGATAGGACCACGGGCTTTCCTGGGCTGCTCTCTCATATTCTGCATCTTCAGGAGCTGCCTTCCTTTTCCATAGGGCATGCCTTCAGCTAGCGGAAGCAACAATCTATCTAAATCCACTGCTTGCTGGATGAGGGTACATTGTCAACTTCAAAGTGTGGGAAATTCCCCTAATGTCCAAGTGCAGACTTAAGATGAAGGAAAGAGCTTGGGGGCATTTTATTTAATTGATAATGACCGTGACAAACATACTATTTGAATTAACTGTTCTCTTGCCTTGAAAGTTTAACCTGTTTTATTTATGCAAGCAGTAAACTAGAAGAGTAAAATAACACCCCAGCTCTCTGCTAAGGTCATGTTATTGTGCCTCCGGAAATAACCAGCTGGACAGAGTTGGTACTTCCCAAGGATTTTCTGCTGCCTTTATTTTCAGCTCCCACAGATGTTGCCATCAGGAGACAAAGCAGAGGAAAATTCCCCTCTTTTCCTTTTAATGCCTGAATGTGTTGCTGTTTATGAAAGAAGACTAAATTGCTGTATCATATGCCTGCTTTATGTGTTTCAGGAATTTGGTACTTAGTTGCCTCTTTGACACAAAACAGTCACTTGGGAAATTAAATGTGTCCTAAAAGTAGTCGAAATTTTAAGTTAATAGTCCCAGATTTGCTTAAAGGGTAAAGGGAAGAGGGGATATGATCTTTTGAAAGACTAGGGAAGATCATCCTCCTTCCAATTCAAGATGTTTCCTTGCAGTTCAGGATGAAGTGAAATGTTAGCTTGGTAGTGCTCAAGCTACACACATAAATACCCAGGGCATGAAACAAATAATAAATCATCCCCTTCCTCGCAGAAAGGTGATAACAAGCATTTCTCTCCCAAGGAAGCATTCCACAGCAGGATCAATTTGTTAGTAAAGTGTGTGGATTGTTTGTGATGGTGCGAACTTTGTATAAACACGGGGAAACGGCTTCGTGTTACATCAATATTGATGTTTTTGAAGCATCCCTCTCATCGGATGATTTGTAAGCATCTCCTTCAACGCTTCCTGACTCCGAGGCAAGCTGCTAGATTTGTCTTTAATCTGCCGTAGAGGCTTTCTGCTGCCTGTTGCGAGCAGGCTGCTGCTTTCCCCGGTCGGCGGAGAGCTCAGGGCGGCTCCGTGCCGGGGGGACCCCGCTCCGGAGGGGGACAGGGGGGCCGCCAAACCCATCACCAACAGGTGCTGCGCGACGAACTAACTTTCTTTGGGGTATTACCAGCAGTTGCCTGGGGGCTTAGAGGGGAGAGAGGCAACCACCACTAAAAGGAAAAAGAATCTAAAAAGAGACTCGGAGGGGGGGTGGAAGAGAGAGGGACAAAGCGGCGGGAGCCCGTGGGACGTGCCGGGTTTCGGGCACCGCGGGGAGCGGGGCCGCCCCGCCCCACCCCGCCCCACCTGCGGCCGGGCCGAGACCCGCCCCGGGCCGGTGTGCGGGGGCGGCGGGGCCGCCGCTGCTTAACCTGCTGTTTGACCCGGCGTTTAACCCGGTGTGTGCCGGCGGGCGGGGTGCCGGGGCGGCCCGGGGGCGCTGTGTCCTGCGCCGGGCGCGCACGGGTGGCGGCGCGGCGGGGCGGCCCCTGCAGTAGCGGCGGGGC
>JAWWTY010000106.1:24408607-24454981 GCA_035222235.1 Margarornis squamiger
CGGGCCGGGGGGAAGCGGCGCCGCCGACGGGCTGCAGCCCCCGGTCCGCGGGCCGGGCACGGCCGCCCTTCGCGCCTCACCTCGCCTCCTGCCCCGCGCAGCAGCGCAGGGCCCGGGCGGGGGGCCGTGTGTGCCCGGCCCGGCCCCGGCCCCGGCGCGGCCTGGCGGGCCCCGGCGGCTGGCCATCACCCCGGGGGCGCTCCCTGCCCCTGCCCCCGGCCCTCCCCCAGCGGCAGGGCTCCTCCGCGTCTTCCCGGTCTGCCGGGGATAAATAATTAATCCGGCTGTGTAACCGGGAGGTTTCTGTCAGCCTCCTTGCTCGCCGACGTGACCCCTGAGAAGTGCCCTGATACGTGACTGCTCGGCGCAGGGCGGGGTGGGCGTTTAGGCGGTGAAAAACGGGGCGAACATTTGCCTTCCCCCCGCTCAGCCTCTGCAAATTGACACTCATAACTTTTCCTCCTTCTCGGAGGGAGCGAACGTGGCAGTGTGCCCGGCGCTGTGGCTCAGGTGCGCTGCTCGAGCTTAGGTGTGCCCTGCTGGGTGCCCAAAATTGGCTCTTTCCTCTTGGTCTCTCAATAGCCAGAGCTGAGGCTGAAGATGCGTAGAAATGAGGGGTGATAGTTGTTTAAATCTCTTTATTTTATCTCTTTAATGTTTTGAGATATACTGGTATACCCACAAATCTTCCATCTGCATTTAGATTGTAGTCCCATCAGCCTTTACTCATTAAAGTAATCCTTCTCTGAGCAGGTCATGGGTAGTGTTTGCCTCTTAGGTCATCAATTCTCATTTTTTTCGTTGTAATCTTAATAAGCAATCATGAGCAGTATCCAGGGGTCATATTCTTTCAGCAGAGCTCAGGGAGCTACCTGAAGTTCTGTTTCATTGTAATGTAGTGTTGAAACACTGCAGAAGAGTTTTGTACATCGTTATGGTTCCTCCTCTAATTTTTTTAAGTAAAGTTTGCAAGATGCATGGTGCAGGAGTCCAATATCAAATTTAAAGTGTGGTTGGCATTTGATAGGTACTTTTTCATTTTACAAAAGCAAGTTTTCAGAAAACTGTTGAAGGAAATGCGCTGCTTGTCAATTCTTTGCATGTTACATGGGAGCAGCTTTCAGGATATGAGTAAACTTCCATACACTCTAGGAAAATATTTTTATATTAATGGTGCTGAAAGAGATTTTGTCTTGGAAGATTCTTACTAATCTCATAACTGTTACTCCTTAATATAGTTTGCAACTTACTGAACAGAGATCATAACAAAAGCAAGGATTGTAAAATGTACATTACTCATTGGAACAACTGTACTACCAGAGCATCTGATAATAAATGTGAGGTGGCATATTTTACAGAAATATTTATCTCCATACTATAGAAACTCACTAAAGTGCTCAATTCTTAAATCTTCCCTGATCGATTGTAAGAAACTGCTGCTTCTGTATCAAGATTTATGAAGTGTGTGGATGACTGAATTACAATGTAAGCTTCAACACGAGGCACTTAACTTTTTTCCCAGCATGATTGTTAAAGTCCTGTAGTGCAGTTATAAGCAGAATCTAGGAACAAATTATATTAAAACTCAGCATAGGAATACTTCTCTGTCTTAACATTCACAAAGAAATTACAGCCTTTTGAAGGCTTCTAGGTTTAGAAGAAAATTTTTGCACTAATAATGATACACTTTTACTTATTATGCTTTGATATTTCAGCAATTTTCACTTTTTCTTTTTCTTCATTACAGATTATGTTTATTTTGAAAATTCTTCCAGCAATCCATATCTCATTAGGAGAATTGAAGAACTTAACAAGGTACACAAATATCTAAAACTCTTTCTTAACCTTTGGCAGCAGGCAGTGCACTTGTGAAAAACTGAGAATTATTTCCATCCCATAAGATTTCTAGTGTGGTAGGATTTTCTGGTTTGTTTGATTTTTGTTTATGTGTTTTGTTTGTTGTTTGCTTTTGTTTGTTTGGGGTTTTGTTGGGATTTCTTTTACTTCCTTGATATTTGCTGTGTGTTTTGTGTATGTTTCAGTTACTGAAATCTTGCTGTGTGATATTCTGTTGTTCTGCCCTGTTATCTAAAGAAACATCCAGCTGATCATTCCTGGTGAACAGGATTACTCTGCTATAAAAATTTTCAAATGAATTCTATGAATGCTTGTGGAAATGAGTGAATTTAATTCTCTGGATGATGATGACACTGTGAATCCATCTGGAATGACAGCGATCCTGTACTGTGTCTGCTTTTAGCTATATGTGTAAAGAGCTGGAAGGTATCAGTGAGACTTTACAGTGATCAAATAACAGAATATGTGACTTCTGTGGCTGTTTATTGCTCTGCGTATTGGCAGCTGTGAATGAAGGATGGGCTTTTGAATGGAAGTGCAGACTGCATTTGTCTTTATCTTGAGTGTATTTTCCTGGAGAATGGAGGCTTTCTACAGTGTCATTTTGGGGAAAGCATGATTGTTTTTCTTCTCTCTTATGCTACTAAGAATAGTGTGGGATATTTTTTTTTCCCCATGACATATTTTTGCTGTTCCCTCAAGCAGTATTAAAACTTATGATGCATTATGTCAAAAGTTAATTATCAAAATGCCCTTTATGATGTAAAGAATACTAAAGATATCTTTTTTTCCCCAGTGCCTAGAAAGTATATTAAAAAATTGGTGATCTGCAAATAATTTTTGTCTTACTAATAGACCATAACACTACTGCATAGCAGACGTCAACCACATTACCTGTTAGTCTTGTCCAACACATCCACTGAACTTGTGTATGGCAAATCATTTTGGACTTTTATTGGAGAAGAATATCTTTTTTATTTACTGTTATTGAAGTGATTCCAATCATGGTCTGAATGTAATGTTTATTATCTTTAAATTGCACTTCTGTAATTTAATCTTGCTCATGCAGGGTAGAGCAGACTCATGTATTGATTTTTTTTTTTTTTCAAGAGGGTTTGGAGGATATAGTCCAGCTGTCTTAAATTTGAGTGATTTGCTTTTGTGTGTTAAAGGTATTGAGCAAACATGGAGATGTGCAGATATATAATGAAATGCTTTGGTTATTGTTTGACCAGGGATAAAATGCTTGTTTTGTGGTTTTTTGTGTTTTTTTTTTTTTTATTTTAAGGAACTTAATTTTAACATACTTTTCAGTTTTAGATAAGTAACTGAAAGTAATAAAATAATATTGTACTCTTCATAAGAAGAAGGAGAGTATAGTTCCTCAAATATTAGTAAATTCTTTACATTATTAAGCTAAAGAGCTGTAGTAACTTTTTCAAATAAACCATGTTATATTCAATATGATTCTGAAAAAAAAGTCAGAGTACTTTGAAATATGCATTTCTGTCTAAAGGTCTGTTTCAAAGTTCTTGTTCACAAGCTTCTAATATTTATGAAGGATTCTTATGTTAGCATGATACTGGCATTAGATCTCTGAACAGCTCATTAATATATAAATTCTGAGGACTAAATAATTATAGTTAATCCTGTTGTCCAACCTGAAATTGGTACTGGCCTCTCTCAGGAAGTTTTTATTTATCAGAGTAATTCTGTTGATTTCAGCCTGACTGATCGTGTGAGAACTACTGATATGAGGGAAATTTCCAAGCATAGAGCACTTAATTTGTATTACTCAGCTGAGGAGGGATACATTCTGACTCAATTTATCTTTCTCTTGTAGACTGCCAATGGAAACGTGGAAGCAAAAGTGGTGTGTTTTTACAGGCGAAGAGATATTTCTAACAGCCTTATAATGCTTGCAGATAAGCATGCTAGTAAGTAGATTGTGTAGGGCATTTTTTTTCTTTCTATCACAGCCTGTTCAATTCCTACAGCTGCTTAAAATTGCGTTTCTTTGGCATGTGAAATGTATATTTACATTAATAACTAATTAATATCCAGTTAGGTGCTTAGCATTATCTGATACTGGCTCTGCTCCTAGCAGTTGCTTCTGGGAATTAAGTTAAGCTTTATTAGTGTGACTGAAACTGTTCATTTGGGGAAAAAAAAAATATAGTTTTTTTTCCTGAAAGATGCAGCTCTATTTCTTTTTTTTCCCTTTTTTTTTTTTTCTTTTCATGTCAGAAGTAATGCTTGGTTGTAAGTCAATTCAGACTTAAGAGCATTTGTAAGGATTTGGTTTGGCTTTTTTGAGTTAGACAGAAATGTATTGCTTAATGTAAAGAACAAAAGATATCACTGGAAATCATCGTAAAATAGCTGTTATGTGCATTTATGCTAAATGTAGATATTAGAAAAATAGTAAGCATCATCTCATTGGGTTGTCTTTTTTCAAAAAAACAGCAAGTGATAATAGGTGAAAAAAAACCATTTTCATCATGAACCTAGCCTTTTTTTTGTAGATGCCTTTAGGTCTGCAAGTGGAATACAATATTGTTTGATAACTTTATAATAAAAAATGCAATTCTGAAGACAAAAGCAGAACATAAAAATCTGAGATATTTGAGAAAACAGTTTTGCACAATTTATTTGCAGAATACTGCAGTTATTATAAATAACTGAAGTGTGAAGTATGTCAACATCTATTAGATTTCTTGCTATATACAGTTAAATAACATTTTGCTTGTAAATGATATTTGAGTTTTCAAAATTTACCTGAGAATAAGTTATGTAGGGATTATAAATCTCTTCTTTAATTTATCAGGATATATCTCCTGAAAGACATTACCAAATGCCAGCTTTTGTATGCAGACACATGATGGAGTAATTAGGCACTTTAAAAAAACACCTTAGAATTTGTTTAACATCAAAGTCTGGTAATTTTGCTCATACAGGTATGGTTAGTGAAGAGAAATAGCCAACTTTTGCCTTTTGTTCTATTCTTTCATTGGTCCTAGAGAAGGGAAGGTGATTTGAGTATGTAGTACTAGCTTGATTTTTTAAAGAAAGGAGATACATTGGCTTATGTTGTAAGGGAATGAATTAATGTTGTTCTAATGCAGTTGGACACACTTTATAATTATAGGTGACCTATTTTATGGTCATCACCCCCTGCAATTAGTCTTTTATCTGAAATGTATAGAAATAAAGAACTTTTGGTGAGCTTCACTAAACTTTCCAGTGGAACTTTTTGTTTTTCTGTACTAATGGAGGGGACAAGGAAGCGTGAAAAGGATAACAATTTTAATGGAAATATAATTTTTTAAAATTAATTTTTTAAAACATGAATATTGGTTTGGTTTTTTTTTTTTTTTTTGGAGGGCTTATTTTTTAGAAAATGATGTGTTAGTCCTTTTTGCATAATTTCATCTGGAAAAGTGAATAAGATTTTTCTATTTTCTTTGTGAGTTTGCCATTTTGTCAGCACTTTGATATAAAGGACTGGTTGATGGTCTGTTGCTCTTCTACTCTAACATACTAGTGGTTTGTTGGTGTCATTAGAAGAGCCATGGAATCTTCCATCAAGTTTTCACTATTGAGATTCTCTTTCTGTTTTCTAGCTAGAATATAGAAATGTAATTTCTAGCTGATTCAAGTGTCTTTAGAAAGCCTCTGTGTCACAGGTTATAAATCATGTACCCCAGTGCTCTTACGAATGAGGTTTCTCTGTGTATGTTTGCTGTGGACACAATGTTTTCTTTCTGTCCAATCTGTGGAAGCTGTAGGGCTAAGTAATCTTACCAGATACTTGTTACAGTTACAGGGGACAGCACATAGCTTAGATCTTTGTACAGCTCATACAGCAGATGTAGTTAAATGTCAAATCAATTTAAATGCTTTGATTCTGGAATACCACAGTGTTCTGTTTAAAAATATGATGTGTGTAAACAAAATATTTGTATATTTATGAGTTGAATATTTTGGAAATGTTTTGTATAGCTAAATGTGTTGACATTACAACACTTCCACCTGGTTTGGTATAAAATAAATGCTAAAAGATACAAGTTTCTTAAGAAATGAAAATGCTACTTCAGTTGCTCGTTTCTCCTGTGTACCTGTCTAGAAAAGTCTTTTAAGATCTGCTTGATCTTTTCTAGTGATATTTTATATTGCTAGCAAGTTTTTTCTTTATGATAGAGAAAACTCTCCTGAGTTATGCACTTCTCAAGATTTTGGCTGGTGTGGCTTGTGGGTGGTTTTTTTGGTTGTTTGTTTGTTTTGTTTTTGTTTGCTTGTTTTGGTTTGTTTGTTTGTTTTTGTTTTGTGGGGTTTTTTTTTTTTTTTGTCCCATTTAATGAAAGAACAAAATAGCTTTGTAGGAAAATATTTTGGTACTTTAAGAATAAATTTTAAATAACTTGAAAAAACTTCAAAGCACTTTGAAAGACTGTTTGGAGGAAATGGAATGAAGTTGATCCATGACTCTATCACTGGTAAAGAGTTGGTGTCCTGTTTCCTAAGGTTTGGTTTTGTTTGTTTTTTGTTTGTTTTTTTTTTTAAGTTGTCTTCCAAAAGGAGTGAGGAAATTGAGTTTTCCTTAGTCCATCCAAAGATACTTAGATACAGAGCAGTTTCATTGATTACAAAGAATGTCACTAATCTGTGAGAAAATTGCATTGCCTTCTTTTCTCCTCTAGTGTTTCTGATGGAACTTCTTTACGGAAACTTTTATTTGACTACTACCATCATGTATGACATCAGTCTAGATCTGGAAATAGTTCTAGAAGCTGACTGTAGCCACTGAAATCCAAGGGTTTGGAATGTTTAAGGATCACTTGAGGACTTTTATATTTCTCGCCCCTTGATTTCTGTTACTGTAAAATAGAATTTCTGATAAGGCCAACTTTAAAGACAAACCAAAATACTGTCCAAGATTAGCTTCTTGATCCTGTGCAGCCTCCTGAACTGAGTAGATCATCTCTTTTGAAGTGTTAACACTCACTAGCTCTTAGGTTGTAGTTATCACCACAGAGTCACTGTGCAGCGGTCGTTCTTTTCTAGGAATGAAAGAATTGACCAGAAGAGTAAGGCTGACTTCATAGGGAAAAGAGATGACTAGAAGAAGGCAGGCAGAGCTATTGCAACAGATACCAAAGGACATAAGCAAATGAACTTGGAGAGGTGGGACAGAAACACTCAGCTCATTTAAATGGGTGAAGCAAGCATAGAGAGGTGTTGTAGAGATGTTTCCTTACCAAATGATGTGATTGAGAAATTGCCAACTGTAGCTGAATCTATAAAATGCAGGTGCTTCTTTAGATAAAGTGAAATTACTGTAAGTATTTTAGGGCAAGGTTTTAATAGCTGTGGAGGGGAGACTGTAGCAGTTCTGTACCAGACCTGGATTTATGTTACAGTGAAGGGCTCAAGTTCTGTATTTCCTTTTTTTGTAATAGCTTTATCACAGAATTGTAGACTATCCTGAGTAGGAAGAGACACACAAGGGTAATCAAGTTCAACTCCTGGCCCTGCACAGGACGACTCCAAGAATCACACCATGTGTGAGGTTTATGTATTGTTACTTTCTTGAAGCTGAGTAGGGTGACCCAAGTGCATGATATACCATTTTTTGCAGTTCTTTATATTTTAAGTGCTTTATCTGGTTATGTGCTATCATGTAATACTATATCTGAGGTCACTGTCTTATTGCAATTCCTCAGCCAGCTTTTGCCTAGTCAATCATCTGATGAGAATATAAAAGAGTTACTGTTGTTGGAGACCTTCATCTCCTGATTTATTAAGAGAGTTTGCTTTGACTTAGGTGTGCTAAGCTGCTGACTAAATGCTAAGAATATTTCTGGGCCTCTGATACAGCCCATGCAAAATGTACTTTTTCTCATTAACAAAATTGATGCTCTTTAAGAATGACACAGGACTTCAGTTAAAAAATCGGAGACATGCTGGTTCTGGTGGCTGAGAGAGCAAAAGTAAAATAAGATTTTTCTAGATTACAGAAGCTGAAGTCCAAAATCTCCATTTTTCAATCTCAGTTGCTCTTTGTATAGATTATGTACAGACTTTAGTTCTTGTGGTTGCACTTTTTTAGGGCTTATGGTTTTGCTCTTGATTAGTCAAGTTTCATGTCATACTACTTTGCAAAATGATATTTCCGCTACAGAATTTTTCTATACAATAGATATCTTGGAGGAAACAAGGAGTTCTGCTGATGATTCCTGGTTATAGGATCATTAGGGTTGGAAAAGACCACCAAGATCATCAAGTCCAGCTTTTGACTAAACACCACGATGCCCTCTAAACCATACCATGAAGTGTTGAACAGTAAGAGTCTTTACTCGGTTCTGAACTTGGTATGACATTAATGTGTTGTGATCAGAAGCAAATCAAGTATTCACTCTGTACTTTAGTTTATTGATCTGTAAAGTAATGCTCTTACTACAATTTATTCTGAGAGTTTGTGAAAAATATTTAATGTAACATTACATTTTATAGCTCCCATTAAAGAATCTCAAAGTGCCTTACAAATACTAGGAATTTATTTTCTATGTATTATCAAGGATATTCCAGCATTCCTGGAAACGGTTTAATCTCGTAGGGCAGTTTAGCTGCAGATGGCTCTGCATTTTCATGTAAAGAAGTTTTGTGTTTGAGGGGAGGAATATTTTGTCAATGTTATTTGCCAGCATTCCCAGTGCATCCAAGAGAATGAAGCTGTCAATATTCCATTTGATTTTTGAGAAACATTTTATTTCAGAAGAGCAATAGGCTAGTAGATAGCATAGAAGATGTCAAGAAAATAGCTTACCTTGAGCAGTAGTGTTTAGCAGGTTGTTCCCAAAGATACACAAAACTGAAATGTGAATTCCTTTCATGTGTCATCAGGTTTTTAATATATGGTTGCTGTTGCATGACTGTGTTCTTAATACTCAATTCCACAAAAAACAGAAGTTTTTCCTCTCCTCTTCACCAATCAAAGAAACACAACTTAGAAAGTTGTATGGAAAAAATTGTGTATGGAGACCTTGGGATTCAGTAAAGAACTCCAGAGTAATATGTCTAAAAACCTTTAGGTTGTTCAGTATTCTGTTATCTTAGTCATGTATTTGACTCAATACAATTCAAAGTATTTGTAATATTACTGACTATTTTTCTCTAATCAGATTGTAACACAACCAGAAACTTGGGGGATACTTTTTTTGGCCGTCCTTCTTTTTCATCGTGATAGTTCTTGTAAGTTAAACTAAACAGTTATTCAGAAAGCATGTAATGTTTCTTTAACTGTGATATGTTTTCTGAGAAATCTCTTTAATATGACTTTTCCTGTCACTTAAGTCATATAATGTCTTAGAATAAAAAGTTTGTTTTGACTGGAGATTTCATTTGGAACCTGAAATTGTCTTTTGGTCCCCTTAGTTCCCTTGATACCTGTTGTCCCCACAGCCTATGTTTCTCTGCCTTCATAATTTTAAATGTTGAAATAATTCATAGTTTCTTTAAAAAAAACAACCAAATGACAACAAAAAAACCCCTGTGATGAATGCTTATGTTGTTGTATCCCATGTACAACTTCCAGGGAATGAATTAAGATAGTTTGCTTGCTTTACTGGTGATGCTTGTAGAGACTGACATCCATCCCCCAGAAAAGGATGCTCTAAGGCATAGGGAGTTCTTAGTTACCCTTTTAAGAGAGCTGAAGTTTAAAGAGCTGCCTGCTTAGCAGGTGTTCCTTTGAGTGAAAAGATGATCATTTTTATTGCATTGGTCTTGATACAAATAAAACAGAAACAAAAATTTTTGGGTCTTGCTTATGGTCATGTGGGTGAAAAAAAAAGAAAAAGAAGTCTTTAGAGCTCAAGATTTCAATACATTTGTGTCTCTTACAGTGTGACTGTTCCATGGAATTTAGTGGCTTTTGGAAGGTTTTCTGTTGGGTTGCAGTTCTTTTCTTTAATTGCACTTGGTGAGGCATCCTTTCTTGCTTGCTGTTAAGAGATATGTTGATTACCAGTGATGAAAGATACAATTTTTCTGGATGTTAGACAGGAGGGAAAGGAGCTAAGGAGTGGAAAGGCAGAGATGGGAATCAAAGACAGGAGAATCTCTTGAAGTGTACTTAAGGAAGAAGGCCTGGCTGCTAGATATGCCTGAGGAGTGGGTGAACACACTTGTGTAACTGGTTCAGTGAGATACTACTTTGTTAATCTCAAGGCTTCTGTAAATATAAACTAGTGTTTTGTTTGCAAGTTGGTGTGTCTGGCTCTGTCATCTCTGTCCACACAGACACCTCCCCCATGAGTACTCAAGAATTAGGAGAAAATTAGTTTTGACCTATTGTGGTGGTGCACCTCACATCTTGCCCTCTTTTCTTTGAGGAAAAGACAGCTCTTTCAGAAGTCTGTGTCTGAGCAGGTCATCAGAAGACTGATGGGTTTGTTTTGTAGATGGGTTGGTGAACAGAGAGGAAACCAAATCTAGCAAGCCAGGAAAGTTTAGGATTGTGAGTTCCAATGGTGCTTTTGCTGTTACATGTTAATGCATCAACTAATAGAGACATGTTAACTAAGCACAAGCAAATTCAGGTGTGTTATGTTGATGTTGGGAATCCTGAAGTCTGTGACGTGGGAGAGACACACACAACGAGGACCATTTAAGGATGATACAGATAACAAATTTTTTAATCAGTTGCCCAGTAGTTTTTATGCTAAGGCACTTTTATATTAGTCTAACTATCACTTTCACTGAAAATGAACTTGAGGAGTAGGCGGTTTTTTTGTGAGGAAGACATGACCTCATTGGTCTCCTGAGACAACGGAACATGAAGTTTTCCTTCATTTACCCAAGAGAGTGCCAACATTTATGATTTATTTGGAGGGGGGGGGAAATTCAGAACATGCTGAAATACAGCAGGCCTTGTCCAAAACTCCTTCCTTGTCACCAAGGAAAAACTTATCTCAAAGCTCCCTATTACCCTTTTCAAGAGTGCTTTGGGTAGTCTAGTAAATTATGTGTTTTGATCATTTGATTTTTGTGAAGGAACTGTATACTTGTGAATGTTTTTTCCCCTCAGCTATAAAGCAATAAAGGAGCAGTAATGAGGAGTTTTTTGCTTCTGACAATATCTGAGTCTTCTTTTCATAACTGACATTTTAGAATTAGTAGTTATATTGTCTCATTAACAAGTTTACTGTCAGCTCCAAGTATCTTGTGGAATTATTAACTGCTGTGGCCATTCAGACTCGTCCTTTTGTGCAGAATGTCTTGTTAGATTGTGAATTTTAATGATCTTCTCTTAATGGAGTGAATGGATTTCCAGCTAAGTTCATAATTTTAGGAGGTGTTAGCTCTTATGGAAAACTTGCGTAAGTAGATTTTTTTTGTCACCAGAGTATGTGTGATCTGTGTTGGATCATAGATGGATTTTGCATGTACAAAAATATTGTCCGCTCCATGCAGTTAGTTTGTATAACTGCATCAGAATTTTTGCATGAGCTAGCTAGCTAGTAATGGCTAGCTTTATCTTTTCACCTCTTAAGAATAAACATAATTTTGGGCAGCTATGTGTAGATTATTGTTTTTTAAATTCAAAAATCTTATTTGCTGAACACATAATTTAAAAGGCTTGAATACATTGCTGCCAATTTCTCTGCATGTAAAAACAAACTAAACCCAAAATCTGGATTAATTCTGTGAATTTGCTGTTGAGAGTGGAAAGCTGCAAAATATCAGTTCCTATTAATGCTTGAAACTGTTTAATAGATATCTGAAATTGAGCTTTTATTTTTATTACATAAATACTGAAATTATTTCTTATGTTCCTTTGATAGGGAGAAACTCAGTGAGGTACAAAAGGTGGCACTATTTTGAGCTCTCCTACCAAAATAAATTCTTCACATTTGAATTTTTAGGAGGCAGCATTCACAGAAAACTGCCAAAGCATCGTGCATTCTCCCATTGCCCTGTGTTCCTTAGGATTCATTTCCTTATGGTCGGGTTTAAGTGTGTGTCTCAGTATTACCATACTTGTTCCAGTTTTCTTTTGATTTGTGTAAAAAAAGTAACTGCTGTCTTTCAGTTGCTAACTTTCTTGCTTCTTCTGTTTGTTAATTGTGCAGGTCAGTGATTTTACACTGTTTTCTTGGTACCTCCAAAACACTTGTAGCATTTAATTTGAAATTATTGATCATAATTTTTTGTCTCATGAAGATAAATAGGATGTTTCACACCCCCTAGATTTCCATAATCTCACATGGTTCTCCTTCTTTCTTTTTGGCTCATAATTTTGAGTGACCTTTCCCACTTTCTCCCCAGTGCACCCTCACTGTACCAAAGCACCTGAGGCATAAATTTTAGACTACGAAAACATTGCTAGGTTATCACTATCTGTAAAGCTCCAGTTAGAGATGTATTTTATATCTTCAAAGAGTTCTCTGATAGTCTAATTGAATCAGTAGTTTATATAATTTATAAATCTGAATGATCTAAACTCACTCTTAATATAGAAAGATTTTTTTCCCCCATGATGCAGTGGCAGTTAAATGTATGAATTGGGAATCAGGTCTGGTTTAAAGGCTTAGGAGCAGTAATTCTTGAATGTCTGTATCCTGCAGTGGAATGAAGTCTGCAGTAGTTGCCCTTGGTGATACTCATGCATGCCTGTAACTGCACACATGATGGGAGAGGTGGAGCTTTCTAGCTTGGGCAGGGCACTGTGTGAGAATGAGTGTAGTGCTTCCTACCCAAGCTGATTCATGCAGTGCTCAGTGTGTGTTTGTGTATATATATGGCGTGAGGTATTATGGACTAGGTAGAAGTAGGAGATAAGGTTAATCTGTAAAGTACTTGTATGGTTTGTCTGTAAACTTTACTTCTGTTAAATGTAGCCTGTATAAGTAACATGACTCTTAAGTTACCGTGTATGTTGTTTGACGTGCCCTGAACCACATGGAATGGGTGGTTGGAATGACTGTGCTATTTGGCACAGATTTGTCTGTTTGGTCAGTATTTTGTTTTTCACCTCAACTACTGTTTGTGGCCCTCTCTGATAAAGTGAAGATTTGTAGCGTGAGCCTCTTTTGATGATTTTGGTATGCTACAAAAATGATTCTGATCCTTGCAGAGAGATTGCATTGTATAATGTGGAACACATCACTACCATGAGCAAAACAAGTTTGCGTGGTAAAAGGCACAATTTTTTTCTCAGTAAAAGCCTGTTCTACATTATAAAATTCCTAAAAGACTTCGAGGAGCTAAGTAATTCATTTTGACTGTCACCTACTGCCTGCATCCAAAACCTGTTTGAAGATTTATCATAGTACATAGGCTGTCTTGTCTGTGCAAATTGCATAGTTGCCAGGCTATGCTTAGAGCACTATGGATGCATATATCCAGGGGTTATGTAAGTGCATGTACCTTTTCTACCTGTACAACACGTTAAACATCTATCAACAACCAGCACAATTAAATTAGCTATCTTCCCATTTTTGATGTGCTGAAAGATAGACTTAAATTTTCATTTGTGAAGGATTGTGACAGTGACATGCAACACTGAAGGGATTCAGTTTCCTGTATTAAAAGTGAAGCTTTGTTTTGTCTTAAACCAGTGTAAAAATCGTTAGTGTTGGCAGAGTCAGTGACCTGTAACCTAGTCCTACAGGGTACTGTGGCCCTTTGCTGTGTGACAGTTCCTTTAGGCCATATCCTTTGACTGATGCTGCTGTCAGGAGTGAAATCCTGCTGTTATTCTCAGGAGGCCAAGGACTCAGTTGCCAAATATCATACAGGAAAAAGGGTTTTGATATATAGACAGCTTTCATATTTATATTTGTCTTCAAAGGGGAACTAGCTTCAAATACTTTGATAATGCTCTCCCCTCTCTTTTATATTTTTAATTTTCTTAATAGAAGGGAAAAAAATCAGAATACTTAACTTTACCATGTATGAGGTGAATAAGTGATGATTTTTGATATTTGACTTGATGCAACAAACATGGTATTTGAATGTGTGGTCTACAAAGCAAAGTACTGAGAGCAGAAGAAAAACTTAATTGGTTTACTTGACCTTCATTTCCATTTATTTGAAAAAAAAAATGATAATGGCATATGTATTAAAATTTGACTAGTTAATATAGTGTGATGTTTATTCCTATGCTGTTTTGTTTGCTTATTTTTTCTCCCAGCATCAGAGTTAATAAACTAAAAGATTTTAATAATTTAAAATAATACATATATTCATATCTCTCTACACTTTTCTCAGTTCATATGTATGGTTCCTGTAAATTATAATCTCAATATCTCTGTACAGGCATCAAGGAAATAATATATCCTGGAAGGTAAATCTTTAATGTAGTTTAAGATGGAAAAAAAATATCTTTTAAGTCTTACACAGACCATCAGAGTGAATGAACTCCTCTTCCTGCTTGTCTTGTCAGGTCTATAGACAGAAAAGCTTTCTTAGCATGTTGGCATTGAGCAGGCATTATCTTGGGTAATATTCTTCTCATTTCCAGATCCTGCACATAGAGCTTTAATGTGTCTTGATTAAGTTTACTCAAGAACAGGATATACAAATCCTTTTTTTCCTGGTTTTTTTTTTTTTTTTCTTCTTTCTCTTTAGTTTCTCCTTCTTTCCTTGCTGCAAAAAATTCCTCCCTTCTGTAAGGAGATGCTGTAGAAGATAAATAATTTGTGTTTTATAAGCAGAATCATATGCCATTCTGAGTAGGGGTAGGAAAGTGCTTGTACAATCTGTGCCTTTTCATCTCTGCCAACAAATTTTGAAAAGCTGTTTACCAGCTTTTGAGGATGTGAATTGAATGTTAGAAAAGCAGTTTAGATCTCTGAAATTCTGTGGTTATTGTTACACAGTGAAAGAAAATGCCATTGTGAATCTTAAACCTGGACTTTGGGTTCTTACAGAAGACATAAGAAATCTTTTGTCTTCTTAGTTGTCTATGTAATATATTATTGTTATATATTTACACTGCTTTTTCTTGAGGAGAGGCAGTTGTGCAACTTGTTAGCCAGCTAGATCACACAGACCTGTTGTCTATGCTAAAGGAAAGACAATCTTGTTTTAACAAGGTATGAGCAGGTGTTTCACATAGAAATGGTGAAAATCTAAGTGATAGGAAAAGTTGTTAATAGCATCTTTCTCTTAAAAGTGGAAGATCCAGTTGCCAGGCGGTCACTAGTGGTGTTCCCCAGGGATCAGTGTTGGGCCCAGTCCTGTTTTATATCTTTATTGATGATCTGGATGAGGGGATTGAGTCCAACATTTGCAAATTTGCAGATGACACCAAGTTGGGGAGGAGTGTTGATCTGCTGGAAGGCAGGAGGGCTCTGCAGAGGGTCCTGGACAGGCTGGATATATGGGCTGAATCCAGTGGGATGAGGTTTAACATGACTGAATGCCAGGTCCCACACTTTGCCTACTGCAGCACTACAGGCTGGGGACAGAGTGGCTGGAGAGCAGCCAGGCAGAAAGGGACCTGGGGGTTCTGATTCACAGGAAACTGAACATGAGCCAGCCAAGAAGGTGGCCAAGAGGGCAAATGGTATCCTGGCCTGTATCAGGAATAGTGTGGCCAGCAGGACTAGGGTAGTGATTCTTCCCCTGTACTTGGCTCTGGTGAGGCTGCACTTTGAGTACTGTGTCCCGTTCTGGGCCCCTCAATTTAGGAGGGATATTGAGGTGCTGGATCATGTCCAGAGCAGGGCAACGAGGCTGCTGAAGGGACTGGAGCACAAGTCCTATGAGGAGTGGCTGAGGGAGCTAATGTTTTTTAGTCTGGAGAAGAGGAGACTCAGGGGAGAACATATCACTCTCTACAACTACCTGAAAGGAGGTTGTAGTGAGGTGGAGGTTGGTCTCTTCTCCCAGGGAACAAGCAGTAGAACAAGAGGGCACAGTCTTAAGCTGCACCAGGGGAAGTTTAGGTTAGACATTAGAAAGAAATTCTTTACAGAAAGAGTGACTGGGCATTGGAATGGACACCCAGGGAGGTCGTAGGGTCACCGTCCCTGGAGATGTTTAAGAAGAGACTGGATGTGGCACTGAGTGCCGTGGTCTAGCAGGCAGGCTGGTGTTAGGTCAAAGGTTGGACTCTGTGATCTCAGAGATCTTTTCCAACCTAGCTTATTCTATGATTCTATATCTCCCTTTTGTAAAAATCAGATGTAATAATTATTCATGCAATTGCGTGACATTGTTACAGATAGCCTTTGTATTTCTTGAGCCAGATGATGGATTTAAAAATTATTTCTTAGGCAGTGTCAGATTTGCCATGTGCACTTCTGTTCATGGGTGGTTTGCCATTCTGGATTTGAGGGTGGAAGTAAAACTTTCTGCTTTCTTTCCCACGCAGCTCTAAACATATGTACACTTTGGAAAAACTACTAGTTGACTTCTGATTCAGCTGAGTTGCTGGATACCAGTTATTGGACATTGCTATTTACAATATGATGAATATTTTCAATGTCTGTGGTACTATTCTGAGTCTGCTGCTTGCTGCCACGAATGAGCTGCTTAAGGAAACACGGCACAGGACTCTTGCTTAACACATCCTGCAAGAGCTTGGTGCGGTTCATACAGGTGTATACATGACCAAACAGATCTTGAGTCCTGTAACAGGATATTTTCTCATTTAGAAGAATTTGCATTTGAATAGGCAATACAGAAACCCAGGTAAAAGGGAAAAATCTTGTTTAGGTTTATGATACAGAATTGTCTGCTCTTTCATCTTTACCTACGTGTCATTGTTTTCATGCTTCTCTGGGACCCTTCTGTTCTGAGTGTTATCATAAACTAGTTTGCAGTGCTGAGTAATAGGGTTCAAAAATTATTGTGCTTGCTCTTGCATTCATTCATTTTACATTGAATTTATTAGGATCTCTTTATTAATGTAACACATCATGATTCATACTAATGAACATAATCCTTCCCTGCTTTCCAGCCATGAGCTCCTTGCTCTCAAAAATCTCCAAAACCAGTTATCCAAAAAACCCACCCTTCAAGTTTTGGAAGGCAGAGTTTTATAGTAATGAAAGCTGGCATAGCTTTCATTAAATAATTTTGCTACAGGCCTGTGATAAACATGATGTGGTTGCCCAGTTGTTTATAACTTACTGTTGTCCTGGGAATTATTATTATTGTAACATGCTACTTGGAAGTATCCAAAAAAGCATTTTGAGTGATTTTAGAAATAATTTTTATTATTGGAGTGTAGGTGTGGCATATGAGTTCTTAATGGTTGTGCAGCAGTTATTTCTTTGTTTTGTGACCTCCTTTAGAAAAATAATGATAGAGTAGTGTGGGAGGATCACCTGCATAATTGTGTAAGAAAACTTGATAACCCTTTAGAGGGCATGTGTATGTGACCTGTTCCCTGTAGACACAAGTGATCAGTCTCGTTTTTTCCTATCCGCAGAATTGCTCAGATTCATCCTTTAGAGAGTAACATGCTATCTAAATGACTTGTAATCCAGGCAAACTGTGCTTTGGATTTTTTATTCTATGTGAAAGTAACAGCAAATATCAAATTGATGTTATATGTTCAAACAGCCATCTGAACATTGTACTAAGAGACCTGGTGTAAGTAAAGCTAATTCATTCCACTTTGAGAAATGCTTCCTCAGTCAAATGGATAGTGTAACCATGCGTAGTCTAGCTCACAAAGCTGATTAGATGGTTTTACTACAGCACTAGGGGGTTAACTATCACAAGGAAGTTAGTACCATGAAACATGTGGCAAGAAGCCTCTTGCAGATCAGCAAATTGGCCAGCTGCTCACCTAAGAGAGCTCTTCATTCACAGTCTGAACAGGATTGTTCAGATGGTTAGACTTAATGTTTGTATTTTGTACTCGATTTGGCAGTAAATAGATTTACTCCTTCTCCCCCAAAGTCTGTATTTATAATTCTTGCTGCTGTAGCATCTAACTACCAAATGCGCACTTGATGTTTTTGCCACAACAAGCTAAGCTTAAAAGAGAGTCATGCACAGCCACCTTTTCTTTGATGTGTGTGGTAAACTTGCTGCTCCTCAGCATTCTCAGCATTTTATCTGTGGGTTTAAAAATATGTTCTTGATACCTATGATCTGTATGTTTTTTGGGCTGAGTGTAAAAGGAAAAGGTTTACAGGAACGGAAAAAAAAAATTAGAATCTTTTCTGAAAGTGAGGCTTAGTGGCGTTCCTCAGGCTTGAACTTCTGATCTAGTACAATTTTAAAGCTATTTTAACAAACTTGGTGTAACTGCTGTAACTCCACACAGTGTGGTGGTGATTTAAATTTTCCATCTAAGCTTGCATAATCTAGATGCATTTAAGCTGAAGTATGGTTTCAACAATGAAAGCAATTAAGTTTAAGAGGTAGAAAACTGATGCACCATAGGTTTGGGTATTCTGCCGTTTTAGTTCAGTGTCAGTCCGTGCTGCTGTTGAAGGGAGTGGTCTTGGTTTTTTGCATTATGTCTTTCCAGTTTGCCTCT
Source organism: Margarornis squamiger (assembly GCA_035222235.1). Taxonomy (NCBI): domain Eukaryota; kingdom Metazoa; phylum Chordata; class Aves; order Passeriformes; family Furnariidae; genus Margarornis; species Margarornis squamiger. Next base: position 24,426,972 of record JAWWTY010000106.1, read on the forward strand.
TATTCCTCTTATTCCTTTGTACCAGCACTAGCATTCTTGGTAGGCCCACCAGGTCAAGCAGTTGGAATCAATCTGGGACAACTAGGTGAATAAAAAACTACTTGCATGGTCTGAGTCAGAGGGTGGTGGTTAATGGTTCACACTGGGTGTGGGGTCCCGTGGGAACCCATCTTTACCAGTGACTGGAGGAGGCAATGTGGTGCACTCTCATCATATTTGCGGGTGATGCAACACTGGGGGTGATGACCAGGTGACAGGCTACCTCAAGAGAAAAGCTGGTATTCAGGGATTCCTAGAAAGCAGGAGGAGTGGTTTGTCAAGAACATAAAGACATTCAGCAGGGACAAATGCCAAGTACTGCACCTGGGTAGGAAAAAGCTCCTGGCAGGTATATAGGCTGAGAACAGAGGGGCTTGGAGGAGCAGCTCTGCAGGAAAGGCCCCGAGGGTGCTGGCAGACAGCAATTCCCAGGCAACAGAGGGAGTTGGCCAGCAATATCCTGGACTGTATCACCAGGCAACTAACCAGTAGATGAAGATAAGAGATTATCCTCTCTGATTATTCAGCACTCCCTGTATCACATCTAGCTGCTGCATCCAGATTTTAGGCCCCTGATACAAGAAAGGGTCTGAATAATTGGAGCACATTCAGTAAAAACCACCATCACAGGCACTTGCCCTACTAGGAGAGGCAGCAGGAATTGAGCTTGTTTAGCTTGGAGAAGAAGTGGACTCTCAGTGCCTATGGGGAGGTTATAAAGATGGACTTGACTCTTGGCGGTGACTAAATTGAAAGAGGATTGATTCAGATTAGATATAAGGAAAAGTTTTTTCACCATGACTGGGTGCTGGAGAAGTTCTGTGGTCGCTGTCTTCAGAGAATTTCAAGACTTGACTGAATAAAATGCTGAGTAACCTGGGCTGACCTCAAAGCTGAGCTTACTTTGAGGAATAGTTTGTACTAGAGCTCCTGAGACTTCTTCCAGCCTGAATTACTCTGTGTTTCCATGACTCTTGGTTGAATTACCAGATTCCAGTACTATGGATTTGTCCTTTAGGATGATCCTGCTCTAGAAAGGAGGTTGGACCACATGACCCACTGTGGTCCCTTCCTGTCTGATTCTGTGATTCAACCTTTAGCTGAAAAGAACACTCTCAGCAGTTTGGTGGTAGTGGAGGGAGAACTTTCTCCCGTTTTTAATACTGAAGATTTACACCTCCTTCCTGAACACAGTCTTCAGTATTTAAACTAATCCCTCTTATTTTCTGTTGTTACTAGGCAAGGGGGGCACATGGTGGGTTATTTTGACTATGTTAAGGAAGAATACTATATCAGAGCACTTTACCTTGTTTGCTAGCTGGTAGTTAACCATACAGTTATTTGAGTTGCATTTAAGTCTTTAAATGTTTTTCAGAATTTATTTTTAAAGTTATTTTAAAAGAATTTTATATTAAATAGGAGTATTGTATTTCTAGAGACTTGCCCTCAGTTTATGTTCATTTTAGTTGTTAAAACAAGCAGTTCTTTCTAGTGGTAAGTTTGAATCATCACATAATGGTAAAGAAAGACACTGTACAAAGTTTAGGTGGCACGGACAGTTGTCTTAGGCTCACTAACACCATCATTTTATGACAGCGAATCTCGCAAATTAAATGGAAGAGATAAAAAAAACAGGTTCATCATGTTTTTGAAAGAGATGGTGCACATGTAAAATGAGTGAGGATTGCAGTTTCTTCCCCGAATCCATTGCTTGATTAAGTAAGTTAAGTCTTATTTTTATCAGAGGGAAAAGGGAAGGTCTGCAGCACTGCCACTGAAAGTATCACTGGAAGACTCTGGTTTTCAAGGTCAAAGCAAATATTTGCAATTGATGATTAGAAAGCCTGTTTATAATGAATAGACTAAAAGCTTTAAAAGGTCACTTGAGATGCTTTTGCTCTCCTTGATTTTTTCCTTTAATTAAATACTTCTCGTAAACCAGGAAAAGTACTACAAAAAAGCATCATCTTCAACATAGCTCAAGGCCTAAAGGGGATTGTGTCATTTTTGAAAAATGATTATACTCATCTTTGTAGTCATACCTAAGACATTCAAACCATTATCAAGCTGAACAATTTTAAATTATTTTTTTTCTCTCTCTAATTGTGGAACAATGAGGCCTGTGTATGTCATCATTATATTGCCCCATTCAAACATTTGCTTAGTCTGAGCTATTGCTTTATTACTCTTCCCAAGTGCTAAAATGTGGTTATCTTGGTGATACTTTTTGATTTCCTTTAGGTACCTTCCGTTTCACTCCTTTTGATAGGAATAATCTCTCCTTGGATGGCAATTAATTTTCACATGTGTTGCAAATCAAGTAAAAAATGTGACAAGATCTCTAAAACTACTGCAAGTTTGTCACTACTTTCCTTCTAACAGGTGTTAAGGTCTGATCATTGCAAAAACCTAGTTCAAAAGCAGTTATCTCAAAGTTTCTTCAGATGCAGAATTCTTTGTAATGCCATCAACCAAATTTAGCTTTCTTGTTTCTCCATGCTCTCTAGTGTTTCCTTTCCTGGTATGGATTTGTGTGACTGTTGGAACAAACTATTACTTGCTTTACTAAATGCTAATCCTACTGTTAGAGTTGGTTTTCTATTATAATCTAAAGAAGAAAGTTGTAAAGTTATCCTGATGGTAAATTGTGTTGAGTGGATGGAACTGTTCTGTGTCTGGCCATGTGTTTGCATGCCTATGTTATTTAGAAAAGCCCCAGAAACAAAGCAAGCAGAAGAAATATTCCTGCTTGAGCTTTGAAATACAAACGTGGCTTGAAATGGTCACTTGCTGTAATAAGCTGTTGTACAAATTAATTGCTGGAAACATTGGTGTGGTTTAACTCCAGCTCACAACTAAACACCACACAAGTGTTCACTCACTACCTCTGTGGGATGTGGGAGAAAATTGCAAAACAAGGAGTTAATTCACCGCTTCCCATGAGCCAGACAGGTGTTCAGCCCTCTCCAGGATAGTCAGGGTTTGTCATGCATAACAGTGGCTTGGGAAGACAAAACATCATCACTCCAAACATTCCCCCTTCCCTCTTTTCCCCAGCATGATGCCATGTGGTATGGGATATCCCTTTGGTCAGTTGTCCTGGCTATGTCACCTTCCCAATTCCTTGTGCCCTTTCAGCCTCTTTGCTGATGGGGTGGTAAAAGGAGCAGAAAAGACCTTGACTCTGTGTAAGCCCTTTTCAGCAATAACAAAAACATCTCTATGTTATCAACGCTGTTTTCAGCACAAATCCAAAACACAGCCTATACTGCCACGATGAAGATAATTAACTCCATCCCAGCAAAAACCACCACAAACATAAACCTTTTAACATGAAATTCTATTTTTTATTTATTTACTTGTCTAATTAAAAAAATGCTTTGCCTTGGCACAGTTTTTTTTTTTTTTTTTTTTTAAAGCTTTATTTATTGTGAGTACTATAGATGCCAGAACAATTCTGAAATAAGTTACAGTCTGACTTGAACCAGTACATGTGTCAGGTGACACCGTGGGCTGTCAAGTGAGACTGGGGGGGATTGATCTTTTCATTTTTGTTTTTCTTGTTCCATCTTTCCATAAAACATGCCAAAACAAGGAGGGGGCTGGGGATGTCTATGGCAAGATAGACTTAAAGTAGATGGAATTGGGTTTGAAGAAATTGGTTATATCAGGGTGTGTTGTTATATCACTTTTGTAGAATTGGAATAAGCTGCACACAGGCATGATAAAAAAATAGTAGTGTTGCATTTGGAGAGAACTGTGGTTGCCATGAGGATGCAGGCAGGCTTCATTTTGAAATAGTGTCTGTAGGTTGGTTGTAAAAATGGTTATTATTGGTAGAGCGGATGATGTCATGTGTTGTAGGTAGTTACATGAAATACTACCTCATTCTGAGGTTCTGTTGTTTTAGTTTCTGAGAAATATTTTTAAAGTACACTTAGTTTTGCAGATGGTGGATAATTTGCCAGGTGGAAAGTTGCTAAATCTTAAACAACTTACTAAAGGGTCTGTATTTTTGCATCCATTACTCAGAGATACTTTTTGCCCTTTCTGGGATGCTAGAGGAAGTACAGATTCAAGTTCTTCATGTCCAAAGAATCCACTAGGAAGGTCAACTTCAGCCATTAAGATCTCAGGGTAGCTGTTTTGAGGAGCCTGTCATTGTGTGATACGTTAGCAAGCACTGTGAACATTGCTCTTTAACTCTGTGTGTGATTGCTTCTGGTATCTGCTTTTATTTCTTCCTGTCTTGCTTAAAATAGAAATAATGTTATATCCTATCTAAATATGAAAATACACTGTGTTTGTTGTCAGTATCTAATAAAGTTGATATAATGGAAGACAGTAGGCTTTCTCAATTTTCTTAGACTGTGATTTTGCAGTCTTAGACTGCAATTGTGTTTAGTAAGTTTCTCTTCACAGAAAGTATGCTTTTTCCCAGGACTTCTGTGAAAGTTTTAGTAGTAGTAATATTGGCAAGAGAAAATCAAAACCAGAACTGGTCTGCGAGCAAGAAAGGAAAAACAGATGAAGGAAGATAAAAAAAGAATAAGTAAAATCAGGATTGCTATTAAACTGTGAAAGACATCAATGTGTAATACAATAGGAAAGGAGCATAATTTTTTAAAGAGTTAAAGTAGAAGTGTATCACTCAAAATACTTAATATTCTGTCAAGTTACATAAACTGTAATCTTGTTAAACTCATCTTTTCTTTGAAATACCAAAGGAGGTTGCTAAGGGGTGGGGGGGATGTCAAGTGAAATGGCTGCAATGATGTTATGCAACAGAGTTAATTTCGACCTACGCTCTGCTTCTCTGCAGAAGAAGTTGAAGAAGAGTCTGAAACTACAATTGAGGTTGATTTGACTGATAAACAGAAACATCAGTTGAAGCACAGAGAACTTTTCCTTTCTCGTCAATATGAGTCCCTTCCGGCAACACATATCAGGTAAGAAGGAGTATATACACTTTGTCTGCGTGTTCTGCTGAGGTGGATTGCCTGCCAGTAGCCCACCTGCTTGAACACATCAGCCTTTGTCATACAAAAGGCTGTGATTGGTCTTACCTGAGTTTTGTCAGGTTGTCCCATGAACTGTTTTAAAGCATCTTTTGTTTTTCCTTCTGTCACTTGACGTTTGAGCCTTAGAAGGGACAAGAGTCTGAGCTCTGGCTTGCCACCTAGAGCAACAGTTGATAATTCGGTATAAAATCAGTCTGTTACTACTTTGGAAGAGTTCTGTTTTTAATCTGCTAGCCAAGGGAATTTTGGCCATTTTGTCTGGGCAGCAAAATTGCAGTCAGGTTTGGAAAGCAGCCATTGCCTCAGTGGTCAGATCTGCAGTTTAGGGCTGCACACATTTAAAAATAAAATTACCCCATCTTATTCAGTAAATGTGAAGAAGTCATAATTATTTGGCTAAATGTTGGAGAAGCATTTCAAATATTGTTTTAAATTGGCCTAATGCTAATGTAGAAAGAAGCTTGCTAAAGCTCAAAAAGGATTTGTTGACTTCTGTCTGTAAATGATGCAAATACTCATGCCATATCCTATTTAGAAGTCAAGAAAGACTTTTTTTTTCTGTGTGTTGGTGGGGGGGGATAATGAATTTAGAAATGGAATAGGAAGAGTACAGTGACAAGGGGGAGTGTAGTTAAGTGTGAAACAAGGCTTCTTACGTTGCATTCTGAAGGAATTTTCATTTTCTTATTACATCCAGTTCCCCTCAGCAATTTCAGACTGTAAATGTCTAGGAGCTACCAAAAAAAAAGTATATACTATCCAATAGGAGAAACACTTTATATGTACACATGTACTTTCTCTCTTATTGGCAAATGTCTTGCTTATCTCTCTCACTGACAACACAAAAACTGCAAGTTGAAAATTTTTGTATTAATTTCCTGTGCTTGATTCAGCTACTTGTTCTGACTTTGAGAAAGTCATTTAACTGTCAATTCTCTGCTGCTCCAACTATAGCATGGAGATAATAATCCCGTGCAGTTTCTTTTACTTACTTTGACATTTAGATATCGAAATAAGGTATTTTCTTCGCAGAGGGAAGATTATAGAAGAAGTATTGTAAATGTCTTCTCACCTCACAACTCAGGGAGCAAATACAATAGAGGTTCTCCAGTACATACTTCACAGAGAAGGCAGAAAAACACGTGAATTCATAGTACATGCTGCACAGCACAGCAGGCAAATGCAGAGTGATGACTTGCATCTACTTTTCAGAACAGATGAATGTTGTAGGGCTGTGCTGTCATGTGTTACTAGGACCTTTACCAGGCAAATTCTGGAGCAAGCTTGATGGAGATTAATGATGTTTTAACAACCTTAACTCTATTTTAAAAAGAAACAAGAAGGAAAATACACTGCTTAGCTTTTTAAATTACTAATATTCACATTCTGTGATTCTCAGTAGTTTTCATGACTTTTATTAGTTAGGTTTTTCCAGTAAGGAGGATAGAAATATTGTGAAGGTGGTACTCGTTCAACTTTCTCCTATCAGTACTCCAGAATATCCCAGGATGCAGATTTCACAGCCTCTCTGGGTGTCTGTTTCAGTGCTTGACAACTGTCTTGGTGGAATTATTTTTCCTGTCATCAGCTTGGGATTTCCCTTATTGCTACCTTGTGTCCTATCACTGTGCTTCTTTGAAAGGAGCCTGGCTCCATCTTAGTGGGAGCCTGGCTCTGTCTTAGTTATCTATCTTTTCATTAGGTAATTGAACATAGCAATAGAATTTTTCCCTTTAGCTCTTACACCTGAAGAGTGAACAAATCCAGTTTAATATCCTCTGCAGACTTGTTGAAATTGCATTCCAGTTAATAAAGATATTAAACTGTTTTATTCCCTATTCTGATACTTTTGATTTTGCTATATACACTATATGTAACTTTTTTGATATGTCATTTGTTTTCTTAGAAATACTGGGATTTTTTTAGGCTTCGTCTTTTTTTCCGCTTTCATTAGGTGTCACTATGACATTCCAGTAACTTTAGGGAGCGGCATAAGTTTTGGCATAAGAAAGAAAATCCAGATTTAGAAAAGAATTAGAAACATGACAACACTGCCTTGTGGACGGTGACCCTGTAGTGAAATGTATTTAAGAAGGTGTTATTGTCTAGCTCAGTGCAGCATCGTTCTGGTACATGGTACAGTATAAGCTGATGTACTAGTTTGGGAATCAAAGACAAAGTTTGTTACCTTGGTGTCTACTTGTCAAGTTACAAGTGAAACTATTGCCTGTGTGTCTGCTCAAATGTGTGAGGTCAGTTAACACCCCTCCAGTGGATTATCTCCCTCCTTCCTAATCCCTTCATGTTACAGGTGCAGTTTTGCCAGGCTATGTAATCCCCACATGTCCTTGGAACAGTTATACTGCCAGCCAGACTCACTGAGCCACTCTCCTTCATTAATGTCACGCAGTCAATGCTCCCAGAATTTGTGCAGATGGCTCCTGTAAGCATTGCCAGTCCTAGGGAGGGGCTGAGTTGAGCCAGTGCTGTGTGCTTTAACTTGGGGTTTCAGAGGTTTGAGCATTACCAAATACAGCTTTTTGGAAAGGCATGAGAAGGCACAGGGGGGGAAAAGGTTGAAAGTTGTCAAAAAGTTGAAATTGTTTGCTAGTGTTGTCAAATTCACCATAAAATGTAGCATGTGATGAAAATGGGTCCTTTATATAAAAATCTGCAAATTGTTACCTTGTTGGAGATGTACTGAGTTATCTGACTTCTGACTTGGACTTTGCATTTATTTTTCATTCTTAAGCTCTCAAGAGTTAATAGGTGTTTAGGTTATTATAAAGATTGTATTGACTTCTAAATTCCTTTGTAATAGTTCTAAAATTTAATACTTACATGAGTTGTGTAGAAGAATTTATTTATCTGTCAGGGTTCATCTTACCATTTTCAGTATCTTTGTTTAGTTCTTGTTTGCTAATAACTGTGTTTCAGTCTTGGGGATTGCAGTCTTTTTATGTTGGTTCAGTGTTGTTGTCTTTAACACTTTTAAGCATTTGGAAAGCATACGTAGGGCAAACATTCTCAGATGTCATAATAAAATCAAGTGATATTTTGGGCTGCTTTACACTGTAAGAACAACCTCCACCCACACCAAAATCTAAAAAAAATTTATTTTTTCATTTCTACAAAGTAAAAAGGTTTATATACAGACTATTTGACTAAAGTCCAAACAGCTTGAGAATGGAGAAGAATTTCAAAGTGGTGGCCATTTGTGAATGGGAAAGAGGATTTCAAATATCGTTATATTTAGTTGCTATCATATTGGTAATTTAGTTGATATAATTGTTTGGGATTTTCTTAGGGTTAAAGAATAAGTTAATACTTTGTCAAAAGCCTTTCTGAGTTACAGTGGGGTTAATAATATTTGTCTTGAGTCAATAAAAATTAAATTCACTAAATTTAATTTATTAAATTACTTCTTGTTTGTGATAAGTTAGAGTTTGAATACAGGTTTTTAATAATCCTACCCTAGTATGAAATAAGAATGCTATGAGATTGTAATGACCTTTTTAGTTGTTCTTTTATCTGATTCAGGCCACATAATTATGTGCAGTGACTGTTGATGTGATCTGAACTGTTTGTGTTTGCATTGAATTGCATATTGGAGGGAGAAGTCCATGCTTAGTTGGAAAATTTTCAAGTGATAGACAATGTACCATATTCCTGAAAGTTTTATCGGTTGCTAATTATGCAACCACTCTGGTTTTTGTTTTTTGTTTTTGTGTGGGTTTTTTTGTTTGTTTGGTGGGGGGGTTTGTGTTTATTTGTTTCTTCTTTTGTTTTCTTTAAGTGCAAAATAAATATATACAGACATAATTTTTCTAGTTGTCACTTAGTACATTTTTTGCTTTTTTTGGACACAATTTCAAGATGCTGAAATTGTTCCTGAGTCTGATTTCTGGGCTCAACATGGCTGTGTATGATATGTGTGCATTATGTGGATATTTGTCATTATGGAGACTGTTCAAATAACCAGTAAATCTATACCCTAATCTTTAACGGAGAGTTTTTATTCAAATTGCCGTTGGATGAACTAAGTGTCTTTTATGCTCTTTAGAGGATTATAATTCTTGTTTGGCATAAACAGCAAATTCAAGTTTTCTGTGTACCTATAGCCTTTACTTCAGAAAAATTTTCTGAGCTTTGATTCTGAAATCTGCTCATACATACCCTTTCTTTAAAAAACTGACAAAAGACAAAAAAAACCCCCACACTATCTTAAGATGCTGTTGGTGTGGTTTATTACTTCCTGTTCCAACATAGAAAGGACTTCATAAGCCTTTTAAAGATTGTGATTGCATCAGATAATTTCATTAAAAGCTCATTATTACAATTGGGGAGAATGTGAATATCTTTTCAGAATGCCTGTGCATGTGTGACATTAAAGGGCAACCAAATAGTCTGATTGAGAGAAGAATTCTTTAATTTTAATTAAGAAATTTAGAGCCTCTGCATATTTTTACGTGTAAGAATACAAAAAAGTGTACTTAAACTTCTAAAGTATCAGCCTATAGGAATCTTGGTTTCCCTCTTTTGACATTGTTCTGATCAGCAGGGCACTCCAGAACACAATATTTATTTATTTTTATTTTTTTTTAGTTTGTTATTTTGTTGGCCTTTATTGTGTATTGGGTGATTTCGAAGTGGTGTTTTTTGTTGTTCTGGTTTGTGTTTTTGTTTGGGTTTTTTTGTTTGTTTGTTTGTTTTTTTTATTTCTAGTTTTTTTGGTTGTTAAATAATACCCTTGCTTCTGCTTAGACTAAAGTAGCTTTGATTGTTATCACTTTGTAGACATATCAGAAAAAGTAGCATAAGAATGTGCAGTTTATAAGAACATGCCATGCTTGCAAACTCTTAAGAGTGTGATGCTTTTTAAATGCGTTATAAATGACTCAGTCACACAGCTTTCTTGTTTGCTGTTCTTTCTTCTTGATTCCATCAGGACTCACTAATATTGATACTTCAAACAACTAAGGTGTAGAGAAATACTCTTTCTAAATGTGGAATTCCTTCACTTAAAACACAACAAATGATCTAAAGCTCAAGAAAGATCAAGGGAGTCATTTTACAGAAGAAATGTTACTTTTCAAGACAGGTCACCTTAGAATTTAGTAGTATTACCTCACGATTTTAGTTTTGGCAGTCCTGGCAATCTAGAAGTTTCTGTCATACAACGTGTGTGTGTGTGTATGCGTTCACATACTTCATATGCATATGTGTGTGTAAAAATATGTGACACAAATTTTAGCTCCTTTTAAAAAGATTGCTATGAGCCTTATAAGCCTGATTTATTTTCTGGCATAAATCAGACTGGATAAGGAGTGAATTTGCTTTGCATAGACATGTGCTTACCTGATCATTTGGATTGTTGAGTGAGGTATTTTTCCTTTCTGGATTGAGTTTATTTGTAGCAAAGGGACTTTGAAGTGTATCTGACACTTATTTTTTTCTTTTCCAATAGAATTTGAAATATTCTGACATGAACTATGATAAAAATTCGATCTAGATCAGAATCCATTTTTCAGATGTGGTCAATAGCCAGTAATAGAAACAGCGTATGAAAAAGTGTATTTACTGATGGAAGACTGTCACTTAAATACCTGAAAATCAGTGCATATATGCCTGTAGTGACATCATTACAAAGTAGGAGCCTTTCACGTGGTGCAAAACTTTTAAGTTCAGTTGCATGAAGTGATGTGCATCACTTTGGACCTTCTAATGGACTTGATGATCTTAAAGGTCTCTTCCAACCTAAGTGATTTCATGATTGTATGGAAAAATCATTCTTCACCAGCCTTCTGTGTTTTTCTTCAATTCATGTGCATTGCTGCTGCTGTGCTAAAATGTAACAATTTTTTTACTTTTTAGCATGAATTAATCTCTCAAGAAAAAAAAAAATCAATGACTTGAGTTTCCTAGAATAGTTTATAGAAGGTACATATACAGTTATGCTTGTTTTCAGATATCAAAATATGTAGTTTTTGCTGTGCCCAAACCAAGAAAATATTTACCATTTAATTACTTTTAAATCCATGCCAGTTGTGCACGATTGCTCCAAGAGATTGTCTGTAAATCTTACCAATTTGGAGTGCTCCAAATCAGCCCTCCGGCTCTCATTAAGATTAAAACTCTGAATTTTTTGACTAAAATCCACATGCAATATGAAAACCCTGGGCCATCTTTATGATCTATGCATATGTTTAGATGCCAGGCATTTTACTAGTTCATTTAGATATGCATAAATCAATTTGCTGTACATTCTGTTTTTAATTTTATTTGATGAAGAGTATGTTAATCAGGTAATACCAAGTTTATTGGTTTATCTTTTGACCACAGATACACAATCTTGTACTCTTTAGGAGATTGGTATTATTTTGTCAGAGACACAGATCCCAGTAGCAATCACCTGTAAGATGTTTTTTTGTTTCGTTATTTTTTTTTCCCCGTCATGTTTGAGATAGCTCTGTAAATGAACCTTTAAAGACAACTTGAGCCAATTAAGTCTGAACCAATGCAATGCAACTATTTTTTTTGTCAATTCTAAATATTTTATAATTTATAACATAATATTTTATAACTGTAGTTAGGGATCATAAATCACTATTATGATGCTTTTCTTGTTTTTAGTGTTATGCAATAGCTTGCTCTCTGGTTGGTAATCCCTTTGCAATTTTGAGAACTTGAAATTGCTGTAAAGACTTTAGTATTTGTCTTTTGGCATCATTCTGTGCCCCTTAAACTGTGTTTCAAAGTAAAAAAAAACACAAGTACTCCTAGTATTGACTTCCCATAACTGGGGAATCAATTTCATATAATTAGTAGAAGCTCTTTGGACTCCACAGTTCCTACTCTGTGGTTTGGTGATCATCATTGCAATTTAGACTGCTTGTAAGGGATCAAGACTTGGCTCAAAGTGGATGTTTGATTGGAAATCTTCAAAACACTTTCTCATTTAAGACTGTTCAGGAAAAAGCCTTTGTTATTTAAGGAAGCTGTCTTATCCTTTACAATATCTGTACCTCTCCCCCCACCCTTTTTTCCCTTTATGTTGAATATGTGAAAGGTTACTCCTGAGTTCTACTCCTACACCTGCTCCTGCACCTGCTCCTTTCTAATCCTCTTCATTATGCATCTTCTTTTTAGTCTAATCTCTGATTGTCATTGAAGTAACAGCATATGTTAAAATCAAATCAGATTTTTCTCACAAGCATAATATTTCCTAATATTCTTTCCTGTTATTTTGTTCTCAGACTGTCTAGCTTGTGACTCATGCTTCTGTGTTCCAAATCTTAACTGAGAGACTAACATTTCTTGCTGCAGATCATTAAGATACAGTTGGTATATCTGTACAAAATTGCCCAACATAATTCTGTCATGTTCTGGAGGGCAATTAATAATTATTATTTCCAAACCTGTGGGAGCATGCCTCCATGTTTTTTTTTCTTTCTTTCACTTGTGTCTGAACTACCAATGCACATCAAGTTTCATTGGCTTGGTGGGAACACAGAGCAGTGAGTTCTGAGAGTTCTTCCACTGCCTCAGTGTCACCCAGGCTGCTTCTACATTCCAACAGGAGACTTGGATGGCATGGTACTGTACCCATGAGGTTTCTTTTTTCACTCCTATCATTTGTACTGGTTGTCAAGCAGCAAGTGTTATGTTTCTTGTAATTTCTTCATGTAATTTTTTTACATGCCTCCTGTTCCAAGAAATCCAAGATTTGTATCTCATGAGCTGTCTTACTCATCTGTGAAAACATGAAGAAATAGCCTGCAAGAACAGCGGAACAGGAATTGTAGAGGTCTCAACTGGTTTAAAAGTTAGGGCTGTGCTGAAACAAACTGGGACCTTAAAAGATTAAACAGTTGATGTTATTCTCATTCATTTTGGTAGTTTTAAAATGTGTTTGCATCAGCTTTTTAAAATTTTGGTAAAGACTTTAGTCTATATTTCTTTATGGAAAAACTCATTAAAGAGCAATTACCCAGACAATGCAAAAAAATTGGTGTTTTGCTCTAGGTTGTTTAACCAGGCTATATTGAAATATTTTCATAACATTGTCTTGTATAATAGCCTTGGTACAACTGTTTTCATGCTACTTAATTTCTTGAGCTGGTTACCATCATCTTTTGCCCTCACTGGAACAGGTTAGTAAGGACAGTCTTGTACTTCTCTGTTCTAAATATTGATTATTGTCACAGTCTTGTCTGAAATATGTTCCTGCATGTTTTTCATTTCTCTATTGGGTCTCACTGAAATGTGGCACATTTTTTTCTTTAGTTTTCACGCTCTATTAGCTCCTGTCTCTGCTTACTCTCTTTGAAATCTCTCCTTCAGGACTTGCATACTAACTGACATCTCACATGGGATGTTGATTTCCATTAGCTCCTTATTGAATTGTCCTAACAGTTTTTACCTAGGAGGGTCTCCCAAAGCTGCCATTTGTTTTTTAGAATTCCTTTTTATTCTCCTTTTCTTTGTTCCACAGTAAACAGCACCCCCTGCTCCCCCATGAAAAATAGCTCCCTAAAACAGGGAGGTGGGAATACAAATCGTTATGTTCACTGCACTGAGACTTCTGTCACGATGATCAGTATGTCTTACCATTTTCTTATAATCTTCATTATCATCTGTGTGCTTTGCAGTTTCAAGCATAGATGATTAGTGTTTTGGTTTTGGGACTGCATGCTCCTGGCTTTATGCTGGGGCTGTTGAAGAAACACTTCCTATCAAATCATTAAGGCATTTTTTCCAAAGTAGCTTTTTTGTGGAGAGTATGTGTGTGTTGCATTTCTCTGTTGCAGCAGAAGGGTTTCCCTGAGGTATGGAGATAGGTTGTAGGCATGGAGAAATAGCTTGTCAGGCATCCCTTAGCTGAGGGGTGTAAATGATCAGGAATTGTCAACCCACTGCTGGAGTCACCTGAAACATAAAAAAAAAATTTACAAGCAGTCAAGGGTTTCTAACCAATGAGTGCAAAGGAAGGTGCAGCATATGAAAAGAGCTTTCACGTGATTAATGCTTTAAAGACAAAAGTTATGAGTTGTGGCTCAGGTTACCAGAACAGGGGAAGCAATTGAATCCTGAGTGGTTTGTATGATAGGGGCTGGTAATACCATGACCACTATAGGCAAGCTTTGCTGTCCCCTTTTACTGCAAGACCTCTAAAATAATTTTTGTTGCTGGATGATTCAATAATATAACAAGTTTTGTTGGCATTGTTGCCAGCTCAATGGAACTACTTTTTATTTGTGACCAGTTGAAATGCAAAGTACATCTAAAAGCAGATGTAATTTTGAAGGCGCAACTTAGTCTCATCAGAATTAAATTGTAAGTGAAGACATAAAAGCCAAGTTATTTTTTTTTGTTTACTGTTACTTGTGCATTGCTGAGGTTGCTGAAATTTTCCCTCAACATTCACATAAGTTTTGCCTAAATCTGTAAAAAGTAAAAACAATTTTTCTGAATATTTTTAGTTTGAGAAAAAGGTCAAAACCAGACATGTCATCTTAACGTCAATGAGACCTTCTGATGCTATTTTTTAGTAAATCACCCTGATGATACCAGTAACATTGCTTGGTGGAGGAATACAGCCTAAGTCAGAGGAAAGAAGGTTTCATATGTGAAAAAATAGTAGGCAACTCTCCATTTATGTATTTTTTTTCTTTTGATTTCTCAAAAGCTGGGTAATTTTGTCATTTTAACCTGAGTTTTGTTCAGTTTGATGACACATTTCAGTCAGGAGACTCCAACAGAATAATGAAACTATGGCATTGTATACTAGCAGTCTAAATAATACTCAAAACTTTCAAAAATCCTGCTGTCTTTGTGAAACGAATGTTTTATTTTGGTGTTTAACTGATAGTCTGGTAAATGCGGTGTACAATCCCTTTCATTTGTTTTTGTAGGTAGCTAGCTCCCCCTTTCTTTTCTCTGTCTAGTTTAGAACAGTCAGATTTTATGCTGTTACATTGATTATTTACTTGATATAGCTCCATCTGTCCCAATGATCTGAAATTGTTTAAAAACATTAATAAATGAAGTTCCAGAACACTGCGAGGAGGAAAATATTTTATATTTAAATCCAGAGAAGCTCTGGGTTTTCAAATATGTGTCTTAGAGAAAGAACTCCCAAGATTTGTTGTAGTGTGGTTTAAACAACATTAACTTTTTCTCCAGAGTGTTTTAATTATTAGTATCGGAAGAAAGGGTGCAAAGTGCAGTGGTGGTGGGAGAATACTAAGGAATATATCACTGCAAATTGATATGGATGCTGAGGAAATTACTTAAGTGAATGACTGAGAGATGCTAGAGACAAGGTAATGAACTAGATGCTAGGTTCAACCCAACAGACCATTTGCAACTAGACAGATAAGATTTTCCTCTGATGGGAAAAAAGAGAGGAGATATAAAAACAGTAGGCTTTTATTTGGTAAAGATTCTAAACCATTTGTAGTAAGTATTGCAGGTTTCTAGCTTACAGAAACTGGTAACTGTAATATAGAGAGTCAAAATTAGAAAAAAATCTGTAATTTATGTCTTTTTCAAGTGTGTGTGGTTTTGGTGTTTTTCTGTTAATTTCTTGGTGTTTTTTTGTTTGTTTTTTGTTTGTTTGTTTTCTTTTAGTGGGATCTACTACTGTATGTCTAATGTTGTCTTCATTGAGACCCTAGTCCGTACATATGAGAGGTCATGTATACATACAAAATATTACCTCTGTGTGACTCCAGCCATTAGATGGCTAATATGTTGTTCAAAGAAATGGAGCATTAGATAGAACTTCACTCACTTATAAAACATGTTGGGGGGATTAAGCTCATCTCTTAATGAAATAATTTTTTTTTAAATTACCAGCAACAAAGTCTGAGGTGACTTAATAAGTACTCTGGCAGTTGTGATGGCAGTGAAGCAATTAATGCCTCTGCAGTAAATGGAGTTAAATAAGGGTAGTCTGTAGTGAAGAGAAGGCATTCTAGACATGTATGGAATAGAAGCAGACTGGAAAGGTAACTAATTTTTAGCCTTTTACTCTTAAAAAGACACCAACAAAACATTAAAACAAAGTTTGCAAATTGACTTCATGGTACAATATGTAGTTAATTTTTGGAAGTGAATGTTCTGGAATTATCAAGGCTAAAAGTTTCAAAGAAACTTTCAAGGACATGGTGGGTACAGAGAAGGTTTCCTACATCAGGTGTCTTTCCCTCTGCTCTTGTGTATTGCGCTCAGAAATTCTCGCTCACCTTCCCACCATTTCTCCTTGGTGGTGTGGTTCTCCTGACAGGCATAGCGAAGAAGAAAAATTCAGGAGGTCATGTACTTCACCCTTAATGTGTGGCTTAACGTCCTTTCCCAGGATGTACAGTGGCAATGAATAAAACATTGGCTGGGTATGTTCTCTTATCAGCCCTCAACAACTGGATTCCAGTGTTTCTGGTTGAGCTTAGCAGTTGACATTCACTCACAAGAACAGAGAGGTTTTTACCATACCTTCATTGGTGTTATTTTAAAATCAAGAAGGTCTCTGCAAACAATTATTCTTTCTATATTTGTATGCTGGTCTGTTCCATGAGAGAAGGTGGGAGAGAGGTGTTATGGGCAGAGGTCCTATAGCCATATGTATAAGGCCACTGGTTCCTCCTGGTCAATACCAACTAAACTGAAGGTTAGGTGCATGAAATACAAGGTGTTGTATGTAAAGGGTAATAAATATATGTTATAATTATCTATATGTAATGGTAGTTTGGTTGTAAATTATAACATAAAAATGCCAGTTGCTAGCAAGATAAGTCAGCACACAACATTTTTCATCCACGTCCATGTGTGTTTCTTTAAAATATCATTTGTTAAAAATAATTCTGCAGATTATTTGCAGAGAAGTCAGGGACAGAAGAATTTGATGCCAAGGGAATGCTGGGGGCCAAGGGGACGATAGAGCTGTGGGGTTAGTGGGGTCAAACTCCCATTGCTTTATCTACAGATGTTACATGTGGGCAGGTCTGCACCAGGAGCCTGCAGAGAAATGTGGTCATAGAAGAAGTTATTAGAATTCCATGATTCATCTTTAGAAGTAATTTCATTCAAAAGAGAAAAGCACTTTTATTTTACGGGCCATTGGTAAAACCTTGTATTCTTTCTGGTTTGGGTGATTTGTTTTCAAATTAGGCACTGAACTTACTGAAAGTAAGTCACTTGGGGGTGATGTTTCATTGATGCTGACCTTTTTATTAATAGTATGCGTATTTATTATTTGCCATAGTACTTCTTCACCTTCTTTGCTTCTCCATTCCTGAAACAATTTCCCAGTTTGTTGGAACTCCAATGTATTTGAATGCATGGGTCAGTACAGCCATTTATTCTGTTGCTATGCTGTTAATTTTGGTATCTTTAAAGTATGGCAATGTTAATTTTTGTATATTGTACAATTTTTATCTTTTCAGTGTAAAAGTTTAAAGTATATCTAGATTGTTTCCTTGGAAGTAACTTTTTACTTAATAAAAATTTGAACTTTTTACAAAATAACCATTCTTCCTTATGTTTGTGTAGGGGAAAATGCAGTGTTGCACTTCTGAATGAGACAGAATCTGTGCTGTCATACCTGGAGAAAGAGGTAATATATGAATTCTATTCCGGAATATATTGTAATGGGTTTAGTCTTTTACAGCTGTATTTTTAATAAATGGGCAAACTAAAAATAGTTTGAAAATATTTTCTTGAATGATAGGTTAGAAAAATTATGTAATTATGATGTCGAAAACACTGATTTCAAAAATGTTATTTTATAAAAGCTTAATTGACAGTCTTAAATGATGGGTTTATTATGAATGTGTTTGTATTTAGAAAATAATTAATTTGAAGTAATTTATGTAGTATGTTACAGAAGAAAAATATACAGATGTTTTCCTGTAGCAGATACTTAAGGGAGAATTCACATGGCTGGTTTGTTTGTTTTTGTGTTTGTTTTTTTTTTTTTTTTTTTGTTTTTTTTTTTTTTTTTGTTTTTGTTTTGTTTTTTTTTTTTGTTGTAATTGTATGAAAGTATTTCCTCAGCTTTCCTTTCCTGTGGAAAGTACTTATAATGCTTAGCTTTACCAGAGGGGAAGAAAATTCCCCAAGAATTTGAAGGATAATTGCAAAATATAGTGCGAAATGCCTTCAGAATAAATGTATCTTTCTTTGAATGTCTTAATATAACATCAGGCAGACAGTGGTTTTAAACTGAAATTAGCAAGTCTTTATTTTTCAATTTCTACACTAAAATTACTGATAATCAGTAAAAATGTTTCTGAAAACAGGACTTGCCCTGTACTTGAGGTACTGTACCAAATTTGCCAATACTATTTTTGTGTCTGAAAAAGTTTTACACAGACAGTGTTTAATCGTTTTTGAGACTAATTTATAACGCAAAGTCAGTACGGTAGAGATGCTTATGAGTGGAAACATGTTAAATTCAGAAAGAAGTTAACATTAGTTTCTTTCATATCCATTGATGCATTTTTGTGTATGAATCTTTTCATTATTGCTCAGTTCTGAAATAAGTACTAGCAATGAGAGAAGCTTCAATTACCCTTTTTTAAAGTATTCATGAAACATCTGCATTATGTAAAAAAAAAGGATTTATGTTCCAAACCTGTGTTCTATAAAGTGTACAAATTTCCAAAAGGAAGTTAAAAACCCAGTTTGAAAAAGTATTATGCTGCTGCAAATGTCTTCTTTTTTTAGGATACTTTTTTTTATTCATTGGTGTATGATCCATCACTGAAAACGCTTTTAGCAGACAAGGGAGAAATCAGAGTGGGGCCCAGATATCAAGCAGATGTACCAGACATGCTTGCAGAAGGTAAATACATGATCTTTGATTAGTGCAACAATAAAAATCCTCATCTTGCAATATTGCTCATGCTGACTTTTGAACTAAACTAGCACACACAGGCAGAGAAAGTAAAATGGTAGGTCTAAGAAAATTTATGAATACTGCTGGATATTAGAAAGGAAGAAAGAAAGGATACTTGAATAACTGTTGAAAAGATAATGTCCATTTTCAGTTTGTGCATAATACGATTTAGGCATTCAGTATTTGTTTATTTAATTGTATGGTCTGGTTAGTTCTCTAATACAGGCTGCACAGAGAGAAGATGTTAATAACCAAACCATTTTGTAGAATAATAACACTGTTGTGAAACAAGTGAAAAATATATTTCTCCTCTTCCTTTTAAAACAGGCTATGCATAGAGTATGTGTCTTTATGTCTTCTTAAAATTTCATCAATTTTTGTCTGTTCTGTAGCATGTTTGAAACAAATGTTTCTAGCCTTGGCATAGCTTTAAAATCACTGATAATTTTTAAATTTTATTTTATTTATTTATAATGTAGTGCAACTACCTGTGCCTTAGTATTTTGTTACATTTTGTTTGAAACAAAATTTCAAGTACAATTGTTTATTTAGTGCTTGGATGACATTTAAGAACCGTAAGCACCTGCGTCTTGTTATGTTTGTAATTACATTTACATAGTAAATTTTAAAGTGAGTTGGTTTCATCAGCATAATGCACACTATATATTGAGTGCTAACAAGAGAAAAGTTTCCTCAGAAGTATCTAAACACAGATACTGTTTTCAAGAATCTTGGTATTTATTCCTTAATAAGAAAGGATAATGTGAGAAGAATATCTCTTGCAGTAAGTCCAAGGAGTTCTGAATGCCTCAATTATATCCATATATATATGTATATGTGTGTGTGTGTATATTTATGTGTGTATATATATATATAACCTTAAATGTGCTTTCTGCTCATCATGGGCTGCTTTCTTTTGCTGTATACTATTTTTTTAATAAAAAAGAAAAAGCATTATTTCGAATTTCTACAGGGGTTATTTAATAAACGTATAAAACAAGAATAATTTGATTTCTAGCAAGTGGCAAATTGTTTTACAATGAATGATGTTTAGTAGTTCACCTGCATTATTATTCTGACTTTTCTTTTAATAAACAGAAATAAAGTATAGAAAGTAATTTCCAGATTTGGTTATAAGGTGTGCACATGTTTTTTGGAACAAGTTTATGAATAGAATGTGATACACTGTTGTTCTTGCTGTAAAATGTACCTGTTGTAAGGAAAAAAATATTTATCTTGACATTCATATGCTCAGGAGGAAAGGTTCCCAGAGGACTAAGAGAAAATCACTGTCCCAGTGTCTGTATCAAGTATCCAGGAAGTGCTGATGCAATTCCAAAGTATCTGGTTGAACTGTAGGGTTTTCAGGATGAGCTGGGGTTGTCTGCCAGCCAGGAAGTCTTTTCCTACTGAATTTTGCTTACTTAAATTACTAAAGACAGAGCCTAATTATGAAATAGTGAATGTTACACATAAAGTAAATGTTTTTTTCTGGTGAAATTTTACTTATTTGATTTTTTTCTGAAGGTAAATTCCGTATTTATGAAAAGTAAATTACTATGTTCTTCTGGAACTTAACATTCTGTGTTAAATCCTTGATTTAGTTAAATGAGTAGATGATCTCTTTCTTACATCGTGAAGACAGGATTTCCCTGTCTTACTGTTATCTCTTTGTCACACCCCCTTAATCCCCAAAGTGCAATAAGTGATGCAGTTTCTTTCTGTCTTTAGAAGGAAATAATAATCCATCAAAGCTGAGAAACACCAAGCCCACAAACTGAGGATCTGTTGGTATATGAAGCACTTGAGCAGTTTAGCTGGATTAATCTGCACTTATTTCAAGTGGCTTGTGGAAAGAAGAGTTTGCTTTTGGAGGATAAAAATATCTGAATTATGGTAGTTTTGACTGTTATCTAAATGTTTCCATAGCCCTCTGACCTACAAGAAAAAACAAAAGATGATTCAGCTGTTACTGTCTCTTTGTGTAAGCTGTTGGCCTGCAAATTAATCCATTCGCTGTCAAGCCTTTTCATTCATAAAAATAAATCTAAACAGTGTTTAAAATTAATAGAATAAAATAGTTATATTCAGGAATTATGGGATTCTGTGAATATTTTGAGTCTTTATGTAAAATTTTCAACTTGTACTGTTAAAAGTGGCCAATGATCTTTATCTTCAATTTATTATGCTATAATAAATGGCTCTTTAAAACTAAGTCCAGAGCAAACACCTTAAATTAAAACAAAGACTGTAGACAACTTCAAGTCAGTTAGCAAAAATCAGATTTTATATCATCTGATAATAATATAATAAAATAGAAGGAATTACTAAATTTATTCACACATAAAATTTGTCCTCTAATGGAAAGGAAGGAAAACTTTTTAAAGGTGGTTGATAGGCGTATTTTATGTTTATAGAAAATCCCCATTCCATTTAAAAAAAAAAAAAATCAGAAAAATCAAAGATTCACACACCAAAAGTTGTTTTATTTTCAGAGTTACTGGCATATAAATACAATTCAAATGACTGAAGACGTGCCAGTTCAGATTAGCTTCCAGAAGACCAGTCACAATGTGGCTGAAAAATAAAAAAGAGTTCTATAACCACTAAGATACATTGATCTACTCTACTAGATTAGAAATTCAAATTGCTTGCACTCTCTCCATACTGTGGTAACTTATGCTCTGTCGAATGGACTACTTTTTTTTTTTTTTTGGTGTGGGTGAAATTTTTGGTATTTATTGGAGAACTATGTGCATTTTTTTGTAGGGATAGATTTTTTTTTTTCCCCCCCATGCATGGATGTTACCATTTTTGTGTTCTTGAGTAAATGTACTCGAAAACCAGATGTTCAGGCCAAACTTTGGGTAATGCAGCATATCTTTCCCCCTCTGTTCTGTGGATTTATTGGACAACTTTATATTTCTTTTTAATTTTTGAAATTAAAAGACCATTTGCTTTCAAAAGCCTAAAAGTTTTATTAAAATCAAGATATGCAATGAAGTATTCCAGATTCAACTGTTTTTCCAGCTTAAGATATGTTGAATCATAAATCCTTTACACAATTACAGCAAACAAGTATAAAAAAAGTTTAAATTTGGTTGAAAATGCATAACCCTTGTATATCTATGCCCCTTTTGTTTGTAATGGTTTATCTAAGTTGCCTAGATCACACGTTTAATGAAGACTCTAACTTTGGAGAAAGACCAGACCAGATTTCTTTCAACAGTCTCTTACCACTTTTGTTATCAGCATCCATGGGAGTAAATCTTGGGAGTAAAAGTTGTCAGATTTGAATGATGTTATGGTTGTGTGAAACCCTTCCTTCCCCCTAGTGCCAAGTGTTTCAGTTTGTCTAGACTCCAGTTTGAAGATCTTGAGAGTCTTTTTAGTTTCAATTAATACACTGGAGAACAGGAGACTGTTCTGCAGCGTTGACTCAAATTTTGGCTAATAGGATACTGTAGAAAGAGGTCTTTTCTTCATTTTAACAACATGTTCTCCAGTGACTTATTCTGTGGATGTAGGAGTTGTTTATTTTCAAATCTGTTTCGGGTGTGGGGTAACAGTCTCCTCCTCTGTGCTAAGCAAGAATAAAAACCTTTATCTCTGAGAACCAAAGGCATGAATTTGGACAAAGAGTGTCTTGTTTCAAGCACCTCTACTCTCCAGTATAAGAGCAAGGGACCTGGTTCTCTGCATATGATTGCCAGAAGCTGCTGTATTTAACCAACAGCTTATAAAATTCGTGACTACTAAGTTCAACAAACAAAACTAAAAACTCCAAACAAGAAAAAAACCCAAACCTATACAGTTTTGCTTTGGGCAACTCATTATTATCATTGTTATTTGTTTACAAGGCATACTTCTATAATTTGTTCTGAGTATGATCCAATTGTTGTCACCTTTAACAGCTTTTATTTAATCCTGTTTTGTGTATAGGAAAATTGCACCAAGGCAAATCAGTTTAGATACTTGGTAGACTTTTATGTAACATTGATTCTTCCTAGTCTCACAACTTTGAGATCCAAATGTTTTTAAATTCTGGCGTTTCAACCAGTGTGGCTCAGCAGTGGACTACTGATGCAGTGACAGGTTATCTTACATGGTTGGCTAAAAAGCAGAGAATGACACAGAGAAAAGTGCTGGCATAGCATTAGGGATATCGTTTAGCAAGTAGGATAATGCTTAAGAATGGGAGTAAGTGGGAAGTTGTTTTCTCTTTTGCTCTACAGGATTTCATCTAATGCATAATTGTTTCTGTCATATGCCTGCTCTGGCCTTTCTGCCTCAAGCATGGATCTAGGCCTAGCTGTAGTTGTCACACAATGTACATGCATTTACACAAAGTGAAAGCATGGCAGCTTAGCCAAATACAGTCAAAGCGGTGTTGCAAACAGGGGAGCCAATTACTTACAGTTATCTCATTGGCCAAATCAAATGGGCTTAGGTGGGGGCTTAGGTTTAGGGGTGGAGGCCAGTCTTAAGTAGTGCCTACTTTTATTTATTCATAGGGTTTTGAAACAGGTGGAGAGGCTGCAGCAAAAGCAAAACAGGTCAATAATTGTTTGTCTGTCAAAACTATTAAAACTTCTGAAGCAGAGGATATTTCCTAAATAAACCTAACAAATAACTTTGTTGTCGCTGTATTCTGGTCATGATATGGAAGTTTAGTGAAACTGTTTGCAGTAATTCTATGACTAAAAGTATCCCAACCAAACAAAAAAGTATTGCATTGTATTTTTAAGAAAATGAATACAGTTTATAGTAACTATTTCCTATTATTTTAAATATAATTAGAGAATAAGTGTAATATGTGAGAACAAATTTTCTGATATTACATTGCTTTGTGAAACAATAATTAATGAATGTTTTTTGTACCAGGATTTGGTAGGACAGTCCTGTGTTAGGCAATGCAACATGATTAAGTGTTGAAATCATCATTCTCAAGAAAACTTAGCCCACCAGTGTAGGAACAACCATGATGAATCAGACCATCTTTTGTCTATCCATGCAGAAGATCTTGTCTCTTGTGATCTCTTAGTTTTCTTAAAACTTGTTTAAAGCCTATTAGACACCCAATAGGCTGTCACCTTAAGCTTCCTTATGTACCTATGTGATCTTCTTGCAGATCTTCAGTAACTATGTGAGGTAGGATTTTTCTTTTTTAGATGGTCTGCTGATCTGTCCCCACTGTGTCTTTGTTGCTGTTTCTACTAATTTGGCTAGTATAGCTGTGAGCCTTGATGTGCCTAGTTGCCCACAGTTTTTTCTTTAACTTTTTGCGTTAAGGTTTTTCCTTCACACCCTAGGTATAACACAAATGGATTAGAGTTCATGTGTCACTATTAGTAGTTATTGTATCCCTGAGATCCTGTAGAAATTTTGAGAGGATGCTTGTCCAAACTCAAGTAACTTGTTATTTTTCATATTGTAGAATTGTTTTGTGACCTCTCCTGCAGATGCTTCATTTTAAGGTAGATATTTTAGGTCCTTCATGGAGTATGTGGAGCAGTTTTGTCTAGTCATCACAAATGCAGAAAAAAAATTCAAATTAACTGTTGGAGGAGAGCTATAATTATTCTTGCTTCCTTTTTAAACAGATCACATTGTCAAGGTCTTGGACCCTTAGGTAGCTTATAGACCTTTTGATTCTATTGATGGCCTCAGAAGACTTTAGTCATTTGAATGCCCTCTGAAATTTGGACAATGTTGTAGTAAAAACGAGGGAGTGTCAAAAATAAAAGTTAACCCCAGATCTGGTAACGTGTCTCAATCACAAAGACAGTTTTCTTTCTCTGTGGCATGAGATGCCCTTAATTTTTTCCTAGCTGAAGGGAAAATTGTAGAACACAAAAATACTTGTATTCATATATTTCATAAATGTATGAAATTTATTTGGGTATGAAGGAGGTGAGAGAAGCAGCTCTGTGGGAAAGGCCCTGGGGTACTGGCAGACAGCAAGAGGATGTAAGCCAGCAGGGGGTTCTGGTAGTGAAGGTGGCCACCTGGTACGTAGCCAGTGGATCAAGGCAAGTGGTCCTTCCCCTTTACTGGGTGCTCATTTGATCCCATCTAAATACTGCATCCAGGTTTGGGTCCCTCAATATGGGAAAGTTATTGATAAACTGAAGTAAGTTCTGTGGTGGTCATCACACTTGCTAGGGCTAGAGCACTTGCTGTACAAGGACATTTGAGGGAATTGAGCTTGTTCAACTTGGAGAACAACTCACAGCAGGAGACCAACAGCAGCCCCCCAGTGGCTGGAGGGATATTGCTGAGAAGACAGGCAGGTTCTTGACCAGTGTGTAGTGGGAGGATGAGGTGAAGCAGTCATAACTTTTAATAAGAGGTTTAGAATGGCCATGAGCATAATTTTTTTTCCCCATGAGGATGATCATGCGATACACCAAGTACCCAGACAGGGTACTCTGTCCTTAAATGTCTTCAAGACTCAAGTAAATACTGATCTCACAGATGAACCTTCTTTGAGGAGAAGTTTGAACTAGAGACCTCCTGAGACTTCTGACATGCGATGATCCTACTATTGTGCTCCAGCTTAACAACCTACTGATGAGAATCAGGCCATTTTCTTCTGCCTTTTATGCTGTCTTTAACTGTAGAGAAAGAGTTGGGCTGCCAGGCTACCTGTAAACAAGCATGTGAGTGGACATTGTTTAACCAAAATACACATGCTTCAAAGATGTTCTCAGGTTGCATCTTCTTTTGTGCTTACCTTGAGTCATTTCATTAAGAGAAGCTGCAAGAGAAACCTTCCCTCCAGTGATGATGCTGGGTAGTAGATAACTTTTTTCTGTCTGTTCAGTCATTGCCATTAGAATGCTCAGTTTCAGCTAACTTTTCCATAAAGGCTTGAGACAATATGTTGAGCTTTTAGCAAATCTCAGTCTAAAAATAAAAGGAACACCTGAAGATTAGGAAGTGCAAACACTAATGTTAAGCTAAGGGCATTAATACCTCCCAGAAAGTTTTCAGTATAATTAGATTATGATACTGCAGAATAAGAAAAAGTATAACATATGCATAGTATGAGTCACTTAACAGAGCAGCTACTAACCTTTAAAAGTTTTGTTTCTCTTGTGAAAATATGGGATAATTTTTAAGATTTAACGCAAAGCCACCAGCTTGAAAGTCGATTGTACAGGGAGTTAACTCTGAACTTTCTCTGCTTGTCTTAAGTTGTTCAGTTGCTTGAAGGGTGTTTGGGTACACAAGGATTTCCAAACTCTGTTATCCTGGGCAGCATTATAGTGGCAGCTGTCCACAACTAGCAGTGTGCACATGCTTATCTGAACAGTGGGAAGTGCCTGGTGAGAATGTTTTCTCCAAGTTAATTGTTTGTGTGTAACAGCAGCTTCTGTCAGCTCATCTGGTTCTTCTCCTCGTGCCTGCTGTAAGGATTCTGAGTGCCGAGTGAGTCAACTAGAGCCAGAGATCACTGGGCAAAACAGAGACATGTCAGAGAGGGAAATGGGATGATATTAGGGTTGATTTGGAAGTGAGTTTTTAGTTTCCGTGCAGAGGTATATGGGAGGAAACAAGCATCAAGAGGTTGACAAATATGATGTGGAATGGTTCCATTTAAAGGTTTATCTAGAGAACAGACTGCTAGTCCTAACTGAGTACTCCTGCCAGCAATGGCAGATTGTTTGCAGGTCCCTGTTTTAATTAGCCTGGAGGGATGGATCATCACAGTCACTGTTATGGGGATGTCTGTGTACTGCTGCAAGCAATTTTTCTCATGCTAATGGTCCCCGTAGGAAAGATGTTGTGTTCAAAGTTTTTTTGTTTTTTGGTTGTTTTTGGTCTAGTAAATGAAATTATAAACTATACTCAAAGTACCTGTATAAAAAGCCAGAATGCCCCTTGCACAACTGATACCTAAAATAGATCAGATGTTTAAGGTTAGATGATATGAATCTTGAGCAATAATAAAACTTCTGTTTATCTGTACTCAAATACATTTGTTCTCAAATGGAGTTTCTGTTGGTTGCACTTTTGAGTCTGAGTTAACATGAAATTTCATCTATAATACCTTCTAAAAGAAGGAGCCGTTTCTTGAGGATTATCCAATTTAAACATGGTAGTCACTTGTCAGATTTGCAGATTTTTTTTTCATTATTAAGCTCAGTAGTGTCAATTTTACATAATTAAATGTCAAATGCTCACTCATCACAAACAATGATGTTGTTCATGTCAGACTTTAACAGGATAATAATATCCTTTCCATCAGTCTTCCTAATCTCATTTTGGGGAGCTGGGTTAGTGATTTATGTGTTGGGCAATTAAATGCATGTATATAGGCTTTTATTGCTTTTACTATAAATTGAACAAAAACCCCACATGTGAATGGCTTCTCTGTACCTGTTTCAGTAAAGACTTTGCTTCTGCAGTTGCAAGGAAAATCTGTAGTTTAAGGCTGCAGCTGCATGTGCTACAGAAGCTCAACTGTGTATTTGAAGCATTGCATTGGAAACCGTAGTGTTTTAGGAAGTATTTTCAATAACATTGTTTGAAAATAGTTGTTGCCCTTTGGTACAATTTGTTGAGGTATTAAGTGCATATGTAATTTTGATCAAACACTGAATTATGTGGATCAAGTTGGTCCTTTTATTCTTTATATACTTACTGTAATTATACTATTCCTATATAATATGGTAACAAAAGTTTCTGAGCTTCAGTTCTCAGATCATTCACAACTTCTATGTTAACAGTCAGGTAAGAAGTTAGAAAAGTTTGAAATTCTGCTGTTATCAATTAGATTTTATAAAAACTGTTCACAGCTGAATTGTGTTATGTAGGTTGTTCTGCTTGGGGCTTCCTGGAGTGTGGATGACTTGTTTTAGTTTGGTTGGGTTTTGGGTTATTTTTTACTCCTGCCCTGGATTGTAAAAGCAGGTCTGTGTGACGTGCGGAAAAAACCCCACAACTAGGTAGTTGTAGAGAATATATGTTTATTCAGCGCTGGGTGCATGGGGGATTGGTCCACCAAAAACATGCACACCTGTCTGTGCTTACAGGCCTGTTTA
>JAWWTY010000106.1:24455699-24548586 GCA_035222235.1 Margarornis squamiger
TTTCCTGATTTATCTTTAGTTTTAGAAGCTTCAAGGCCAGGTACTGATAGCAACCATAACATATTCTTTGTAGCTAACAACTCAACCATGCAGTCTATCTCTGCTACTTCAGCAAAAGCCTCTACAATTATTTCTATTAACCCTCTCAGTGTTAGTTCTTTATTGATACCTTATATCATGTGTTTCTCAAGTTTGCTTTGCGCTTGAAGAGAAGTCAGTCAGAGTTTTGGTCCTCATAAAAAGAGACCCATGATGTCCCGCTCTCTTTAGCTTCTTGAGGAGACATAGTCTTCTGTTCTCTGTTTTCTGTTGGTTGTGAACCTCCAGCCTGAAGGAAATGGTCGAGGTAGCCATCTTTTGCCTTCTGTTTGCAGCATGAGTGGCCTGTGCTGTGATGTTGGTGTGGAAGGTTGTGTGTGATTGCTGTTGGAAAGATTTTGTTTTCAGTAATAACTGCAGAGCCTTAGCTGAGATTGTTCAAATCCTAAATGAGTTCTGTCAGGTAGTCAGTCTTATGAGGGACACAGTTTCTTATTGTATGCTGTGTATGTACTTATTATCCCTGTGAGGACCCCAAACACCTTTCAAGCAGCAATGTCTTAGGGTTTAATTGACTTTGCTGTATTTTCTGCCTCAGTAACTTGGCCTAAATGGACTTATTGTAAGTTCAAATTCTTGTTTCTTTGCTGTTTTACTGCAAGTCTGATTTTTCTTTTAAGCTAATTCTGTAGAAGATTAAAAACAAAATAGCAGATGAGATGTGGGGGTTTTATGTTTGAATGAGTCAAAATACATTTTATCCTAAAGAAAAAGTTCTTCTCTAAATTGTTTTGTTTCATTTTATTCACATGAAAAGTCCTATTTATCTTTAGAGTGCTAAAGTCACAGGGAAATTGCATATTTGTAACATTAAGGGTTTTTTTTTAAAAAAAAGCAAACCAAAACTACAGGACCAAATATTTAATTTTAATTTCGTCAGATTTTTTGTGATTTCTGGTGTTTTCTTGTTTGTTTTGTTTGTTTGTGTTTGTTTGTTTAAGAATACAGCATCTGTCTTTGTGGTAACCCTTTTCCACAACCAAATATTTTCAATATTATTAATATTCATATGTAGTATGGTACTGTTATTATTTACACATGGACTCACTTTCAGTATGCTTTCCTGAAAACTGTATTACCTCAAGTGTTGTTATTTCAGGAATTTCAGAAAAACTGTTGCAATCTTTCTGGATTCAGCTTGGAATAGGTGCTAGACCCACTGCACAGTGTCTATCAACCCAAATGTCATCTGAAATGGGAGTGGGGAACCTTGGTCCAAAGTCACATTGTTCAGGTTTATTTACAGATATCAAAAGAGTACAAGAAGCTAATTCCAAAATAAAGGTGAATTTCAGGTATCTTTTCATTAGTTGAATATTTATTCCTGCCTTCAAATGGTAGGTGATGTTGTAGTTTCATGCAGTGTATTAAAGTCATTGCCTTCAATTTTGTCATTAAAAAACACTAAAATGGAAGGGCTGACTTCTTATTGTTTAATGTCTGAGACTGTAGGGATTCTACCTGAATGTGATTTAATCTGAGGACTAAAAAGTGAGGAATAGTGTGACTCTAGGACATTATATGTCTCCATATTCTCTGATCTGTGTAAGCTCCTTTTTGTGTACCATTCTGCAGGGTTTTGAGAAAGAGGCAGCCTCATTTGTTCCTTCCTTCCAGCACTGGGTGTTTCCATAAGCCAGCCATTCTTGATGCAGCATTATGGAGAAGTTGGTTGTTAATGCATGCTTACAGTTCAGTTTATTCTGAATGTGTAATTTTCTCTGTTTATTTCTAGGAATGTAGAGCATGATGCATTAAATATCTTTTGAGCTTTTTGTGAGTCTTGTTTTCTGATCACCAGTGATTGATTTATAAGCACCGAAGAGCTGAACCCTGAGGGAGCTCTAAGGTCAATGAAGGCAGTTCTATTTCAGAAAGGATTTTTCAAGTGAAAAATGACTGTTTTTTTTTTTTTTTTAATAAATTCAGGCTCTAGAGGTTAAGAGGTGATTGGACTATGCATGTTTTACTTGCTTTGAAAATACTCAGCAGAAGTTTAAATGTCTGTAGACAAGTAACAGGCCTGTATCACCTGATATCTTTCATTTGTATCCTCTATATGTAACCTGTTTTTCATTTCTAGTCTCTTTACATGTGTTATGTACATAAATTGAGTTTTACCATGAGATTTGTCTAAACATACAGCTCATTATCTGAATGACTAATTGAAATCTGAATATACATCTCTCAAGCAAGCTTAGGGAGAGGGGAGATTGTTCTGAAATTGAAAGGTAAACAAATAATGTTCCTTTTGCCTACCTTTCTAAAATGGTCTAACCTTTCTCATGTTACTTTCAGAGAGTTTATTTGCATATAACACAATTTTATTTTTTGAAGAGTTGAGTGTAAGTTTTTGAACTTTTTTTCTGGATGACTTTTGGTTGTCAATGCTGGTCAGAATCGGAAATGATTAAAAAAAGTATTAAATAAATATAAGTAGTAAGAATTTTATGCTTGAATATAAATATGCTGACTGTTTTAGTGAGGAACTAAAGAACTTTTCATCCAAGGAAAAGGCTCAGATTTTACTGTGTTAGACACACAGACTTAATGCCTGGAACTTTGTTCATACCTAGACACTACAAGAAAATTCAGTGTGATTCTATTTTTATTCCTCTGTAAGTCAGAGAAAATGTTTGCAGACAGCTTAAATAGCACCTCGAGAGTGTGGTTCATAAATTCAAACCTCATTTTCACTGATTAGTTGCCTATTTTTACAGTAATGGCACAGGAGCAGCAGATGAAACTATGTTCAAAAAAAGATTTAGGATAACCTGCAATTTAGGATACTGCCAAAGAGTTCTGGCACAAATCTGCTAATTCCTTTATCTACTAAATCTGAACCCATATTTCAGTAAAAGAAATTTCATTGTGTTACTTGCTGAACTGGGCAAAGGGAGGATAAGAACCAACAAGTACCTCTCTTCCACATCCTTGCAGCTTTAGCTAAGACATAATTGTGTTTCATAAGTATAAAACAGACAAAGGTGAAGACACTGAGTTGACTTCTTCCATATGTGCTAAGCATTAAGAATGTAAGCATCTACAAATGCCTACATGTTTGTCCTTAGATGTCTGGTGAGTCTGAGTAATTAATGCATGCATCAAAACTGACTGATTTCAGGAGACTGTGTTAAGCCCTGAATGAATTTGCTTAGTAGGAGCATGGGTATGTCTGCTGCCTTACTATGGCCAAAAAATCAACTATGGATTTTCTCTCCCATGTAACTGAGAATCCAGCAGCTGGCATCTCTGTTTTGCATATCCTGAAAAGTGGATCCAAGCAAGCATGTGATTTAAATGTTTATTGAATTGAGTGCTAGATTTCTTTTTAAGAAGGAAAATAAAAAGGTATCTTAAAAAATAGTGCAAATCATGCAAAATACAGAAATAAGACTTTATACCTCACAAGTGTCTTTAAAAACTGTCCTCCTGGTTATTTCTCCGTCGGATACTTCATCAACAGTTTGTTATTACAAGTGGATTTTGTATTGTTTTATTTAAAAAAAGAGTCCAACTTTTATAGATTCATATTTCAATTTCTTAAAAAGATATGATATTGTAGTATTGTTATATATGTATTAAATTGAAAGAATTGCACCTAAGAAACTGTTCATAGTTTATATTGCAAGTTATTTTCTTTCAGTTTGGTATGAGAAGAACACAGGATCATGCTGAACATAATGTGCTAGATACCTTTGGGGTATTTGTTTGCAGGAAGGGAAGTCTAAAAGACTAGGTAGACCTTTGATTTCTTATACTTCATCTTAATTGCATTTGATTAAAAGTTTCATTTGGTTTACTTTTGTAAATTTTTTCTTACAATTGTTTTTGGGGAGGAGCATATCATGCTTTCATTTGTTTAAAATTACTAACTGAAATACAAATGTTTTACTTTTTAAGAAGAAAAAACCTAACTTTTTTTTTTAATTTATTTTTTTATGACTAGAAGAGAACCATGGGAAGTAAGGCATTGAATGATCAATCAAACATAAGCCAGGCATATTTCTGACCATGTACTAATGTTTTCCAGTAAAATTAATCATAAGGATTAGACTAGCTGTTATAAAATTATAAGCATCACTTAAAATAAGTTGGATATACTGGAATGTCATACCCACTATTCAGAAAGTAACCTAGCACTCCTCAGCAGCTGTAATTGGTATATTGATAGCAGTGAGGAAAGGTGACACATATAAAACTGAACCTTCCCAGGTGCACTGAAAATACTAAGTTAAAGTCCCCCATTCCCTTTGTGGCCTGGGTTTTGCAGTATAAGGAATTAGTGCTGTGGCAACTTTATCATCAGTTCAGTTTGAATGTCTTATACTTTTGTGTCAAATTCAACACTATAGAAGATCAATGTTGATGTGTTAACAGAGAAATTGCATCTTGGTTTTAAAAGGGTCTGGTACGTTAGAAATCCTATAGTATATGAATGCCTACAGGCATGATTAGCTAAGGATAGATAGCTCAAGTAAGACAGTGGGCATATCATTATTATTTTGAAAGAAGACCTCTTGAAAGAAGACCTGTTTATCTTATGTGATCATTCTATACTGATTCTTTCAGCACATGCAAAGGAAGCTAACAAGATTTTTATTCCTCAAATGAACTTTTCAAAGATTTCTACAGCACTGTGTGACTACCTCCCTAATTTGAGCTGTTTAAGGTTACTTTTTCTGTTTAAGTGATAATATCCTGCCATTTAAGTTGAAAATCTGAATGTAACTGTTTTTTAAAGTGCAGTTTAGCACACACCACTTATTTTATGGAAACCTGTATCTACCATTGTTGCAGTGATAATTAATATTGTAATTGTTGTATATGTTTAGATTCTTTTTGTATAGATAGTCTATTACTCATATCCTATTTATGTCTACTGCCATTACAGAATACAATATTTCAGATTCACTTTTATCAAGAGTTGCAACAACATGTTGTAGTAGCAATTGTTTAATTACCTCTAGAGGAGTATTGCAATTTTTTTTGTCCTGCAAACTTGATTCAGGAGAGTGACATGTTTTGAATACTCATGCCGTGTTTGTATGATGTTCTCTCTTTGTGAGAAGTATACTCTGCCTGAATATTTTTATGATCTCCAGAATATCATGTCCTGAAACAGTTAAATAACATTAAAGATATTTAAAAAATATATATTAACAGATTGAAATGAAGTGCTCAGAGATTATTTATAAAATGTAAAACATCACCAACAAAGTGTCTGTCACAGATGGAAAAAATGAATATATTGACAGGTGTATAATCCATTGAATAAGTTTATAGACCTAAAATCCTATCCAAGATTGCCAGAAATTAACTTCCAGTACTGGATGTAAATTAACTTGAACAGAAGCAGAATTCCCATTAGGTAGCCAGTTCTTTATTGCCTCTGCTTTGGAAGAAAATAATTTACTGTGTTTTTCTGAGAATGTGACTGAAATTTGTTCTTGAAACATTAGCCAGACAGCATGATGCAGTTCTAACTTGTGTGTTTGGTAGGGATAAATATATACCACATTTTAATTTCCTTCCAGAATGAATACACTAGAGCAACTCACCATATATGATGTGATTTCAGAAGAGCCGGTTTTTGGTTTGCAGTTTGCTTCCAAATTCTTAAGTGTACAGGTTATTTCATGTCCTGATGATACTGTGCTTGTTTAGGCTGGCTGCTTTCATAAAGTCATAAGAGATAGCACAGACTAAAGTGATCTGTGTGCTCAGAGAGGTACCCACACAGCCTAGGTTTTCAAAGGGAGTGAAATGGCTGTATCTGGCAACGGGTTTTGATTCGTATAGTAGCTCATAAAAGTCACAGACAAGTACTGGCAACCAGCTAAGCATTAGTGTTTTTCACATGTTTACTGAAGAAAGAACACATTCATGTTCTGAAACAAGAAAAGACAATGATTTTAACTTCACTATCATCATCTGTTGTGGCCACAAATGCGTTAGCTGCATCCCACAGGTAAATCTTCTTGTCCTAGTAGAGGATGTGGTGCTTACTCCATCAGCCTCTGAGATGTTTCTTATTTTACTGGAGAAGTTATTAGTGTAGCAGGCAAGACAAGATCTAGGCTTCCCATATGAACATGAATCATTGTACTGAATTCACACTTCACTGTTCTTCCAAGCAGTACAAATGCCATGCTTTTGTGATAATGGATAAAGGGCAAATTAAATTTCAGGAACCACCATCTTTGTTTCGGCAAATGTGCATGTACACAAATTGCTCTGTTCAGACAGATGGAGCTGGGAAATGATGATGTAGTGTATAGTAACTTTCTTGTGGTGTAGCCTTATATATTACTTTATTGGAGGATGTAACTAGTCAATGTACACAGCAATTTTAATAGTATGATTTATACTGAAAATACAGATAATGTAGTGGCTGAAGAAGTGAAAAAATGTTTAAATGTAGTAGACAGTATTTTTGCCTAAAGATTTGTATTTTGGGGCCATAGAATACAAATTGTATAGAATTTAATTGCTAAAGCTGGTTAAGTGTAAAATTCATTTTAGTATGGCTTAAGTGAAACAGTAACTTTGATATAGTAAAAAAACAATTTAAAGAAACCACTGTTTACTTAGGTTATGGTTTCAATTTTATAATCACATTTTATTAAGGTTCATTGATACTATGCCTCCTAAGAATGTCTCCTTAAATTGAAATGCTAATGTTAAGGGAGTGTATTTATTTTGATGATGCTGCATTATGGAATTTAAATGGATGATTGCTGATTGTTAAGTACTCCATGTGTCTATGTGTTTAAAAATATGCCATGTCTCTTTTAAACATAGTACAAGAACTTCAAGAGAAAAGCATTGTGAGTAATAAGTGTTTTGTCCCATCTACCTTTTGACAGGAGAATTAGATGACAGAGAACAGGCAAAGCTGGAAGTAAAAGTATGGGATCCAGATAGCCCCCTTACTGACCGTCAGATTGACCAGTTTTTAGTTGTAGCACGGTAAGATTAAAATCCTCTAATAAAAAAATCCTTTTCCTTTTCCTGCTATTTATTCCCCTATATCGCGTTACTCAACCTGTTTGCCATTTTGTGAGCCCTACTCTTTCCCAAAGTTAGCTAAAAGAGAAAATCGGACCATAACTTTCTGCTATATTTATTGAAGCTACGAATACAGGAGAGAGAAAAAGAGAGTGAGTTTTAGAATAATGTTACGCTCACTGTATTTCAGGTTTTAGTAGAATTTGTTACTTTGAATTTAGTCATCAGTCTGGTTTCCCCTCAGAGTAAGTGAAATAGGATTTCAGTGCTAATAATTCCGTCTTGTATTACACTACTTGGAATTTCATGGTGTAAAATAGAAGTTAAGAGTAGAAATAAAGAAAATATTAACAAAATAAATGAATGCAGAACTTGCCAAGTATATGTATAAGATGAATGATGTGCGATTATTTTGGATGAATGTTAAAATAAAAGTTTTGAAGTGATGCATTTCATTAGTGAAAAAAATAAGGTCAGTTCAATTTTATAAATTAACATGGTTATGCAGATTTATGAGAGGAGCAGCAAAGTGCTATGAATTAATAAATACCTTTAAAATTATTTCTCTAAAAAAATAAAACAAACCACTTCAAAAAATCTGTAGACTTCTGATTGAAGGACAATTCTATTGTTAAGATACAGCAGGTTTTGCCTGTCCTGTAATTCATACTTACGAATGTAGTATGAAAGTACTGTTCTAATGATAGCAGAGAACTGCTAATCATTGTTAACAAAGGGATTTTATCCTGAATCACTCCATCTCCTGTATTCTCTGTAACCTGGTTGCAGAGCGTAGTCTCAAATCTTCTTAGGCTAATAATCCTTTTACATGGTTTCTAGTTTTCGTTCTTTTTCTTTCTCCCTTTTGAACAAAGCATTTCGAGAAGGAAATGGAGAAGTTGTCTTTTATTTTCCAGCTTATGTGTAGGGTAAAATGGATTTACTGTGTTACAGTTCAGTTGCTGATCCACCTGTTTTTTTTCTTACTCTCCCACTTGTAGTGCTGTATCCTTTCTAGACAGTGCTAAAACTTGCCCACCCTTGTTGAATTTTCAAGCAAGCCAGAGGGGTTTAGGTGTAACATGCATCTGTTCAGAAGATCACAATGCCTGGTAGATGCTCTATAGAACAGAACCCAGGAAACAGAACTACTTCACCCGAAGTATAATACCTGGGCATGCATGGGCAGACTATTTTGGAGTGCCCTAAAAAAAACCCCATCTCCATGAAGATTTTGTACAGTGTTCATTCATTGCTTTTATATTACTCTACTCCCTATTTTGCAGTCACTCTGGGGAGTGGAAGTAGTATACTGTGGAGCCAAAAATGTTCCCAGAGGAGTGTAGCAGTAAGCTGTGTGCTGGGAAGTGACAGAGAATATATTACATACACAGAGAAAGACATACTTCTCTTTTCTTCATGTTATTTAAAGACAACTTGTGCAATGCTATGCCCTGACCCAGACTGCATTTGTTTAGAAGTTGATACATTTCTGTAAAGAAGGCTTCTATTACGGTAGGTCATGGCTGACCAACTGTAGCTCTGCAAGATCTTGTGGTAGGCAAACAGCCATCTGTTTCAGAGGTTAGGTGCATCTTTATGGCTATTCTTCCACAGAACATTATTAATCATTGCAAGTTGCTTTTCAGCTGCCAGAAACTGTTTCCAAGCTCCTATGTACTTGTATTCACAGGCTTCAAGATTGTATTTCTGTTCCTTTAAGTGGCGTCTGAGGCAGATTTTCACGAATTTCTGCAGAAATTTATGATTGTGGCAGCTTTCAATTCAGTACGCTGTGTGCTTGCGGGTTTTATACTGAACCATTATATAGGACCATTAAAATCTCCTTGAGTAACAGTGGAGTTGGTATCATGAGTTGTTAAAGTGCTTACAGACACCTCTGCTGTGGGTGAACTTCAGTTCACTGGGCATTAGCTGTGCCTGCTGCGTTTCCAGTTGGAATTGTCTTTCTCTGGTTGTGTTTAATTTTGCAAATTTGAAAATCTGACAAGAACTTTTTCCTAAATGCTTTCCTGGATGTCATTTTCGTTAAGTATGTGTAAACTGTCTGTATTTGGCATTTTAAATGCATTTTCAAGTGATCCTTTTTATATGCTGCATCAAAGGCATCAAGTATTTTTTCTCATTTTTTTTCAGTCTGATCTGGTTGAAAGAAAAGTTGCTTTTGTCCATAAATGCTTTAGTTTTTTCTATCACACAAGCAGGCTTTGTTGTTTTTTTAGAAGGTGTTTAAATACTCTTTCTATTTGTGTTGTCCATTTCCAAGAACATTTATATTTGGCCTCAGGCACATAGTTTTTGCAGTCTGACAAGGTTTTTTCACTATCTCAGGAGAGGCCTTTTTTCTTCATTTGTATGTCTGGTCAGTCTGGGCCTGTCATGAAGCCCTAGTATGCAATCATTTGCTGGATAGAAAAGCAGAAGAAAATGCCTTTCCTCTCCAGAAATTGGAAGTAGCAGTGCCAGGAAAATTGGTGGATATTATGAAGAAAAGCATAAGAATCCTTAACCTTGGCCTACCTAAGTAGTCTTGTTTGACTTACAACTCTTGAAAGTACCTTATTGCTACTATTGAAGCATAATTTGGGTAAAGGCTCTTGCGTGAACTATCAAAAACATCTGTTAGGAGAAGCTTGGAACATCAGACTAACGTATTCTGGGTTTGAGTTGTGTTTAGGATAATGTTTGTACTCTGGCAATGAGAAGTGCAACAGCATATTCTACTCCATTCAAATAAGGTGCAACTTCATCAACCTGTTTTTCTTCTGTGTCTACAAGCTTCAAAGAACAGGCATTTGAGAAGCTGCAACAGCAGTTTAGATCTGTCCACATTAGCAAATAGTTCAGTACAGTAGAAGGTGATTTGTAGGATTGAAATGTTTGGTGCTGAGGACCTAGCATCAACACTGTGCACATTTTGAGCAATTTTATTTTAAGTCTAACTCTGATGAGGTCCCATGGACTGAATATCTAAGCATACATGGAACTACTTTAACAGAAACCCAGTTTTTATGCTATGAGATGCTTTCTGTTGTTGGTTTAAGTGTAGTAGATAAAATGCTGGGGGCAGTCTCTTTGGTACTCCATTCCTAATTTGAACTAAACAACTGATACAGATGCACCATTTCCCCCAGTCACCAGTCTCTATTATTCCTAATCTACAAGAAATATTTCATTTCATTGTCAGATAAATAGTCTTGTCTTTTTTTCAGTTTGCCAGAGTCAAAAATTATCGTGCCCAGTCTCAAATGCGGTAAGAGTCGTGCACTCTGGTCTACACAGATGCTGAGAGCTGTAGACATGACCCATTTTTTTTCTTTCATTTTCTTTCTATCTACTAATTTCTTCTATAATTCATTGCATTTTTTAAAATTCTACTTCCATTTATGTACTTTATGATGCAGCAAAACAGTTAAAACTTAGTTATTTTACTCGGGTTCATCTAACTGTATTATCAACATAGCCTTCTGGAAGGAATATATCTCTAAATTAAGCTATTTTACAAACATTTATGGTCCCAGCTTATTTCCAACTAAACCAGATGTTTGAAATCTAAGTAAATAAAATAGTCTTGAAGCATCACATCTCTACATTGAAATTTTGTACTTTGATTTCTATGGAATTAAAATGGCATTACATACCTCTGTCTGACATATTTCTCTTTTTTGGAATGCCTGTTTTTTGATGGAGAATCATAGAAGAATGGAAAATTACTTGTTAGGATTTTAAATTAGACCGTGATCCTTCCTGCACTGTTCTAACTTTTACATTTTCTCTAAGACAGTGGTTATACTCATTTTCTCTTAGTTACTATTGATTTAGTTATAAGTGCTTATGGTATATTGGTGTATCTGGATGTGTTCTATGACTGTATGCCTATTTGTTACATGAATTTATCTTATAGAGAGGAAGGGAACACAGTGCAGCTTCAACTGGGTAGGTGTCTTTCATCATATTGAGGAAAAGAAAACACATGTCAACTGAGAACAATAAGTAAAAACATTTACAATTGTGATCAAATAGCAATGATCTGTTCTTGCAAAATAATTCAATGTAGCCAGTGGCATTAGACAAGGTTCCCAAAGCTCATAAATGAAAATAAATACATAAGTCACCAGTTTGAAAGCTTCAGTATTGCTATGCTTCTGGATTCTCTTTAGGTGGTGAGAAGTAAAAGAAATTGGAGTTCATTAAAGAGGTAATTAAATTTAATGGCAGAATTGCAACATAAAAGCATGCAGTAAAAATGGTGAAAAATCTTGCTGCCAACGCTGCACTCGCACAACTAGATGTTTGCTAGCAAGGTGAATTACAGCATGTAATGGTAGGCAGATGGTTTGGCAATAAAAAGGAAAATTATGTTCACATCAAGTTTACTAGGTGTATCCAAAATTTTACTTTTGTGCTTGTCTGTCACGCTTGGCCGATATATGTTTATTCCTTTGTGCATTTTTATTACTGTACTTCTTGACCCAAATTAATTTGAAAAGAACTAATTCAGACATGGAGCTGAATTTCTTTTTGCATTTTTTTTAATGGATTTTGATCTATTGCAGTATAAAGAAAGAATTTCTGTAGCAGCATTTTCATGGACTTGCTTTTAGAGTGCTGTAAATCTCTGTGACTGTGAAATTGCAGGATGGCATACAGATGATTGCTTAAATAGCATCCTGTGAATTAAACTACTTTTATGTATCTGATTCTGTTGAATAAGAAAGGTTTCATATGTTTCACTTCTATTCATCTAGTATTGAAAGTGAAGGTTGATTGTAGCATATGTTTATATATAATGCCACCCTTACCCTAACCTTGAGAGTTTGTCAGCAAAAGAATAGTGACAGGTGACTTTTCATGTTTATCATGTCACCTCCCTTTGAGCTGTAAATATCTGAAGTGATAATAATGAAGCATAGCACTGTACAAACAGTTTCTTGGAAATGCAAGGAAAATGTGTCTTCTGGAACATCGTTTTACGTGAAATATGTTCTGCAGGTCATATTTTGCAAAACTGACTAGAAAAATCGTGAGGGTATGTTCAGGTTTAGTTAATATTGTGCTGCTTACATATATCTTCACTGAAGAAGAGTATTGTTTTCTTTTTTCCACTATTTTAAGTAACACAGAACTCTCAAAGAGCAATCAGATTGTTAGTTGGCTTGAAATTCACAGTAGTCTAAAAGGTCATCTACTAGGACTGTCCCTAATTCACACTGAAGGGGAACATTGGAGTAATAATAAAGAAAGCAAAAGGCTTTCCTAATATGTAGAAAACCACCAAAGATCACTTAATTACTTTCCTCAAAAATATTAGCTGTGAGGTGAGGTGTAGGTTTCATTCATTAGTTTGCCGGTATCTTTGGAAAATTGTGGATTTGCAGATTCACGCATGCACAGATCTGGTTCACTTTGGCCAGAGTATACCACTACTTATCTGGGATCACTGAAACAGAAACAGTGTATAAAAGTGAACAATTTTAAAATAAACATCCTCAGATTAAAGACATCTGTCTCAGCTGGATTTTCGAGCATACAAAGTAGAAGAAAATCAGTAGTTACTGGCCTAGATCCAGAACTTTCTGGATGTGATTTGATGCTGGACTGCTGTTGTTCCTTGGAAAACCAGTGGCTGTTTTTATCCTGATGTATAATCACAGTGGTTCCAGATTTTCTTTGGTAAATAGCAGCCCCTTTTCAGAACTAGTTGCTGATGAGCAACCAAATCTTTGGAAGTTCGTTAGGACAGTCTGTTGTGTTTGCTGCTTCATAATTTCATCAGCTACCACTAAAACTAATCTTAAGCAAAAATTTGAACAATTACTTACTTTAATGTCTTAGACCGGAGCTATAATAAATTTGAAGAAATATATTTTCTGTGTTCAAAATCTAATCTGAAAGTTTGCCTAAATGTAGGGCACACAGATACAACATCGCTAGAGATCTCACTTGGGATATTTTGGACATAGATCTTGTTGGGTTTTGCTGAATTTCTATATTTATTCCATAGTTGTAGATCCTGGCACTGGATCTTATCCAGTTGTTTTATTTCTATGGTTGTTGGCTGCAATTTGGTATAAGTCCTTGAGAGAATAGTCTTGGTTCTGGTCTTGGAAGATAATTAAAACAAGGAAATCCTAATTAAGGTAACACTGAATAATTTGGTCTAACTCTTAAAACTCTTATACCTGCTTGCTCATACAGGCTGTGCAGAGAGTGATCTCTTTGCTGATAATGCCAGTTGTTGGTCTCATCCATCTCTTTTCCACCTGTGTAAATCCCTGTCTGTGTGACATTTGGGTTTAGCTTATTTAGGAAGATGTGGGGAGTATTGGTTTCTGTTTTAATTACTTGAGTAGTTTGTAAGTAGCTTGCTGAGTGCAATTTTTCTGGATTGTGAGTTTATTGTTCAATTGAATATAGGTTCAATTAAATATTTGCAGTTATCCTTTGGATTCTACCAGTTTAATGGTATATCAACACTGAAGAGTTTGTTAAAAAGAAAACAAAAGGGGTAGTTAGAGTGTGACTGTTCAGCTAGTGTTGGCTTAATACTGAGTTTTATTTTGGTAGTAGGTAGGTGAAGACAATGATGTGTCTTCTGGAAATGTCATTGGCTACTTACTTGTTTATTCCTTTTAACATTTTTAAAACTGTTCTTTTGTGGTATTATTAGAAAAGAAAGCGACAAATGAAATATTTTGACCTTTTCATCAATGTGTTCCTCATATCTGTATTTTTAATTGAAAAACATAAAAATTAAGGTATTTTAATTATTTCTAAAATCAGTATTGAATTAGGATCTGAATTGTATAGCTATAGCACTGTATATTGCTATTAAGTTTTGAGCCTAATTACTATTTAACAGCTAAAAGCTCTAGAATTTCTACACTTCCTTGGATTGTCTGAAAAAAAATCACTGTTTTTTTCAAAATTTTCCAGGGAAAAGTGAACTGCAAGTTACTTTTATTTCAAGAAAGCCACAGACACATACATAACCCACACCCTCTGGTTTGTGTCCTGTACCATCTCCATCCCCTGTCCTGTCCTCATTGCCCTCTCTAAATGGCACACTGCTTGCATTTTATTATTATTTACTTGTTTTGATTTTATGGTTATTATGATGTTGTTTTTATTATTTTGTACTTGTGTGTTTTATTTATTGTTGCCCTCATGTAACCCATGCTCTCTGGTTGTGATCCTGACCTACTCAGTACAGCACTGGATGCAACGTCAACTGGTGCATCAATTCTTAACTCTTTATCACTTACTCAAAATAAACCTAGTTTTACGTCATGTCTTAATTTTGACTTTACATAATGGGCAACATAATTTACGTGCACTGGGGCTCTGAAGTCAGCCTCAAAAGTTTGATCTGCCAGAGTGTGACTTGTGAGAACACGTTCCTTGTACTGTTTATAGCGTACTCTGGTTTTATTTTAGGAATGTGGTCAAAAGAGAATAGTTATAGTTATATAGAATAATTATGCAAAAGGAAGATAGGGAGCTAGTAGGTAGCAGCAGCAAAAGGGAAATACGGTCATGCCACATTCACTGGTTTGAACAGCCATGACAGGAGTATACCAGGAAAGACTGTTCAGCTACAACCATTATCAATGCCAACATGTTGAAGGGGGTTGACTGACTGTCAGGAAATGTGTTCACAATAGAGCCTTATTTGGACTAGTTGGTGGACAAATATTGTTCCATGTACTGCCAAGCTTAAAAGAAAGAAAAAAAAATAGAAAATAGAATGTGTATGTGTGTTCTTGTCACATACTTGCCATCTCCATAAAGAGGGAGCAAAAGTCATGGAACGACGTCTGAATATCACTTATTTATTCCACAGCCTTTATAAATCTATGC
Source organism: Margarornis squamiger (assembly GCA_035222235.1). Taxonomy (NCBI): domain Eukaryota; kingdom Metazoa; phylum Chordata; class Aves; order Passeriformes; family Furnariidae; genus Margarornis; species Margarornis squamiger. The sequence continues at coordinate 24,470,691 of JAWWTY010000106.1, forward strand.
AATTAATACCAGGAGTCTGTGAATCACTGCTGTTGAATCTTATGTGTCTTATAAGATTTTCGCAGCAAGTATTAAAATACTCAGTATTAAATTTTTTTTGTTTCAAGAGGAAGTAACAGACATTATTATCGGTTTCTGCATGATCTGTTATACACCTCAGTGAGTTTAACTCTTGATGCACACTGTTTTATTGATGAATATCAGATTTATAGGATACAGTAGCATGTATTAATCTGTCAGTATCATTCTGCACTTATAAGTTGTGAGGAATGTAATTGCTGAGTGAGGGTTCAGTCCTTAGTCCAGAGGCTTACACTGCATTAAAAGTGTTACGTAATTCCGTCTTAAATTTAGAAGGGCTTTACACTGTAACTGCAACAAATATTTTTTTTCTGGAATCACAGTGACACAATGCACCCCACAAGTCATTACACTACTTCAGGAGAAATTTCTTTTCTGTTAATTAGTAATCTTTTGTGTCCTTGCATCTTTGCTCATTTCCTGTATGTTGTGCTGAGCCCAGTCAAATTCTCTTACACATCTTTCCCTTCACTGTGATTGATATATAGATGTACTTCCAAGAAGTGTTTACAGTTTAGAACAGTTTCATTCACACTAATTCTCCACCTCTCTTTGTTGCTCTGGTAAGTGTAATAAATGCCATGTACAATTCATCAACAAAAGTGGAAAAAAAGGTAAAGATTTGGAGAAAAACATGTCCATTTCAATAGTGCTGGAATACTTTTATTAAGTAGGCTGAGAGATCCATTTACTTCATTGTTACTTAAAACCTGTGATGAAAAGAGGATTTTGGAGGTACCTCAGACTAAGCTAATATGCTTTCTTTGGATCGCTAATGAAAGTAGTAGACATGAACTACTGAATTGAATAAAATTTCCTTGTGGGGACATGATGAACCTCTTTTTAATTTGTATTGTGATTTATTAAACAGTATTATTGCTTTTTAATTTTAGAAATAATAGTCATGGTTGTAAAACCCAAAATCTGTAGAATCTCTGACTTCATTGTTAATGAATGTTAAAAAAAATTGGTATATAAAAAAGCTGGTACATTAGAATTCTCTGGGTATTGTTTGTTTCCATGCAGTTGTTCTTGTATTTTGTTACTTTTGAGGGGAGAAGGTCAGAGTTTTTGTTGCAGTGTTTAGTGATTTGTCTTGAGTATCGGGTTTGTTCTTTCTGTACAAAGATCTTTATTCTTTGTGTACAAAGATCTGAAATCTTAACAGTAACAATATGTGAATTCTGTTTTTAAAAGGACACTTCTATAGATATGAGATAGTGTGATAATAAAACCCCCTACCTTTCTGTGTATTTACTGTCTCTACTGTTTCTCTGTTGTAGTGCGGTTGGCACATTTGCTCGAGCATTGGACTGCAGTAGCTCTGTCAGGCAACCTAGTTTACACATGAGTGCAGCTGCTGCTTCCCGAGACATCACACTGGTAGGTGGCTTCTTAAAAATCCTACAGCTTCTGTGTCTGTGAATGCAACACTGTCTGTTACTCCAGAGTCTCCATCCTCCATCTCTTGTCCTTTACATACCTACATGCAAGGGGGATGTGTGTGTGCGTGGTAGAAAATCCTATGTATTTTCTGTAAACTGGTTGGTACTGCCCTTGTAATCATCCTGTAAATCACTTGACTTTAGCTGTGGTAATTTCCATAGAAGAGTGGATAATACACATTGTATAGGGATTCATTCAATGTAATTGAGCAACAGTGTAATTTAAAGTATGTCGTAATAAAGCTGACTGAAAATTGTATAGATAATACTTTTTACTGACTAGATATCTGTCATCAAATTTTCTAAAGGATAAGCAATCTGAATTTGTAGGGATATTTTTGGAGAACATTTTAATTAGTATATTCTTACTGTGTTTCCTTAGTTTGTTAAAATATTTGCTGTGATGTAAGCATCTGCATCTTCTAGAGAAAGTTAAAAATATATCGATTACAGACCAAAGGTTTTTCTCTATATTCATACTAGGTGAGATGACAAGATGTTCTACAATAATAAAGACATGCCAGGAAAATTATGTAAGAATGAAAAATGTCACTATTTTATAGAATCAGGTTTGACTTATATTTCCAAAGACATCAGCAGCTGTTCATTATTTTAAGTATTTGTGTACATAATCACGAAGATGATCATGTAAGCTAAAGTTGATCTGCTATTCACCTGATACTGGAGTGTTAGAACTAGAGGACACTCAATCTAATTAACAGATCAGTTTGAAATAGTTAGGGCACTTACTTATAAAGTGGATAGAGACCCCATGAAATTTAGTTCCACAGAATTTTGTCAGAATGGGCAGTACCAGCAGGTTAAAAAAAGGGTTAGAAAAATTATGGATGGTAATCCATAAATGGGTACTGAGGAGAATAGGGAAAGTTGTACCATATAAACTTCTTAATTCCCAAGGTTTGTAAATGCTGGTCAATGAAGTGGGAATTGACCTCAGATTGTAATTAGACCTACCTGTAAATTTTCTCTATGTAACATTCCTTGGTGCCTACTGTAAGAGACAATGCTTGGCTAGATGGGTGACTGGTAAGATTCAGTAGAGCAGTTCTTTTATTACAGATAAAATATATTCACCAGTATAATGAGAAAAATATTTATTACCTTTTGCAGTGTACTCAAAGGCTATTGAACAGGAAACTGATTTAGTCTGGACTATGGTAGTATAGTAAAGGCAGCGACAAAATGGAATGTTTTCAGTAATAATCAAAATGAGTTTTCTGTTTCACACTTGCTGATATGACTTTACAAACGCAATTCTATTCACATCAAATACTTTATTTCATAAAGATAGTTCTTTAACATTTTTAATTTTATTAAGATTTAGTTGGATTAATAATTTCTAATAAATTTCACATATTGCATGTCCTTCCTGTATTCAGTGATTAATATAATAGATTCCTCCCTATAGCAGTTTCTTGTTTGAAAGTACATGTGCAATGCTGCTAATAAAGGGATACTTTTAGTGTTTGAGTGCCATGAAAATGTTTCTCCATTGCAAATGATCCATTAAGTTCCATTACACTTAATGAAAGGCATATCTTATAAGGAGGCACTAGAGGAGCCACCCCATGCTTAATTATTGTGTCTGTCTCTTCTCATTTTCCTACCCCCTCAGCTTTTTAAAACCGTTCTCTTTTGCTTTTTGGCAATGTACTTCCTTCTAAGTTAAGAAAAGACATATTTGTCATTATAATAGTTACTTTTTCAAACATTCCCATGCTAATTGGGAGCATATTTTCAGCAGCAGTTAAAGTTAGTAGAGACATTTGCAGAACCTGTGGCGTATCTCATTTATGCTTTGGAAGGGATATAGGTGCATAACAGTAAGAAAATTATCCTGTCTGTATTCTTAATGCAAGGCAGATAACCCTTGCACCTGAAGTGCTATTAGTGGGATTTCTGTATGCCACACCTGTGGTTTTCCAGGATTCCTAATGAGTTGTTTCAATCAGAGATAACTGTAAACAGACCAATACTAAAAATAAAATGAAAAAGCATAGGTTATAAACATGAATAAATTCAGGGTGGATGTACACATTAGGGAGGTCTTGAAGCAGAACAGTAAGTGAGAGGCGTAATGAGACAAGATAGGAAATTATGAGTGCTTTTTGAAAACCCTTCTGAAGATGTGAAGAATATGTGTTTACCTTCTCAGATGATAGTAAATGTGCTTCTCTTGATGTGATAAAGACTTGTGAGACAAACAAGTGAAACTTGCATTTCTGGCCTTCTCAGAGACAGCGTTTTCTTTTATAATGAAAATTGATCTCTAAGAAGAGTAAGAGACTGGAAAGGCTTTCTGTTTCAGATTCCTAAGCATTGCCTAGTGCATATACTGGCAGTGAGAGCCATTTAAAACAAAGCAGGTTGATGGAATCACTTACTGGTTGTGGTGGGCTTATTCAGAGGAGCCCATGTTACTTTACTCTAAGGACCTAAATCTGGTTTCGGTGTCTCTTCAAAATGAGAAGCATGAAGTTTTTTCCTTTTCATTTTGAATGATGTGGTTTTAATGATTTTTTTTTTTTTTTAGACTTCCATATATGTGGCTTATACATTAAACCTGCTTAAAATATTATGGAATTGTAGAATCCATACTCTGTTTCCAGTTTGAGTGCTTTATTGGAGTCAATTCAATCTAGTTGATGTAATGACTACTGAAATTGTAGCTGTGTGTTGAGGCTTGTTTGCAGCATGCCCTGTCATGCTCTTTCTTCCCTGCTCCATGAAGCCCTCCCTTATGTCTTGGTGGAAATTTTCTTCCTTTACCTGCTTATATTTAGACTTGAAGTTCCCTCTGTTTGTGTGGCTAATACTTTTCCTCTGATGGGCACCCTTGTCTGTGCTGGACAGTATGCTCTGGCAAGAGCTGTTGGGGAGGGGTGATTCTTTCTCTGTCCTTCAGGCTTCTCTTTGGGAGAGGCAACACCAGGTCTCTCAGCCTCTTGCTCCTTAGGTCACAGGTTCCCGCTAATTGTTTCTTGCATGCTTGGATAAAGAAGATACTCCAGGACTTTTTCTCTCGGCCCCTAGTGATGCCTTCAGGCTTCTCTTGCTTTTGCTACCACAGTTTGCTCACTGCAGTGTGGGCATTTGATTGAGGGGAGGGCCGGCAAGCCTGCAGAAGACAGAGAGTTGTTACCAGAGAACTTGTCAGTGATCTTCCGTCGCGGAGCAGCTCAGTGAAGACAGCACTTGTCCACAGAGTTCATTATAAATCTTTTCTTTACTAGTATCAAAAGAAGCTTTATGGAATCAGACATTTTTTGTGGGTGAAAAACAAACATAGAACAAGAGCAAGATTCCGATTTATTCACTTCTACTGTCATTTTAAAGAAAATTGGTATCAGTGAGTAGATCGGGATTCAGCAGCTGCCTGGAAAATGTCCTATGTGTACTTCTTTTCCACAAGGCTGCAATTTAGAAAAAGATTTAAACCTTGGTAACACATCTGCTATAAAGAGTTCAATCTTTAGAGCTGGTTTACTCATTGTCTGAATTATATGCAATAAACCAGTGAATGCAATATACATTCTCTGGTATGAAGCTTATGGATTTTAGACATTATGTTACATATTTCCACATTAGAATACTTAACAATGGCTTTTCTTCAGGCTGGTGAATTTGAACCATAAGTAAAATGACATATTTCAGGATAATAGTGACGTTGCTTCTTGCAGACAAGACAGTTCCAGAACCTTGTGCTTGATAGCACTCAAAGACTTAGAGTGAGCTCTGGAGAAAGACAATAGTCACTCATAGGAGATGGAAAAAGGTGAGGAGAATCCATTATTTGTAGTATATTTGTATGCAGAAGCTTGACTGGAATTGCTCTGGAATTGTTATGCTGACACATAATGCTGGACTTCCTTCCTTGAGGGTTTTCTTCATGAGCCTAGGGCCATGTGAGAGTGTGCGTGTTACACTTACAGCTCAGCAGCGCGGTGGTACAAAAAGGAAGGAGAGTGATGTTACACAGTCACATACATTATTATGCTTTATAACTCTAACACCTTCTTCAGAAAAGCAACTTATGCTTGTGATGATGGGGTCTTTTGGGACGCTGAGTCAGAAAGGCTTCTTGCATGTTGTTAATTTTCCTGATGGGTGGATTTGTTTACTTTTCATATTCACTATCACTGGTTAGCAGTGTGATAGTTCAGTATTACTGGTAGGGTGAAGAATGTTTAACTTATTTGTTTTCCATTTTTCTCTTTTATAACAGAAAGGGAATCAACCAAAGAAACCTAATTTGCCTGTCTCTGACAACAGTATTTAGCAAGAGACAAATATCTTTCTTCTCTTTCTGTATGATGATAATGAAAACAATAAATGTCTTCCTTCACCAGCAATGAGAATATTGAGCACAAAGATGTCTGAACCGCTGTTTAGTTACTATTTCGAGCTTCTGTTAATTGAAAATGGCCTCTCAGTCAATATGTGCCACTGTCTTTATTGGGTTACTTGGAACCACTTTCTACCAACTAAAGATTCTTTAGAAATGTTTGCTAGTAATTTGCAGGAACTAATAAACTAATGTCATTTTTGGTAAACATTTTATCAAGGCATTTCCTTTCTCAAATTAAGTAATAAACAATTTATTTTCCTTATATTCCACAGCAGTAAACTGTGATATCAAGATAGATTCTAAATTTAGCATTAGTTGAGACTACTTGCTTGGCTTATAGAGAATAATGTATTGAATTTGCATTAACTGAAATGGACTACTGTCTGTTTAAACACATCTTTATTCTCTCTTGTCCTTGCCAGTTTCATGCAATGGATACACTGCATAAACACAACTATGATTTGAGCAGTGCCATCAGTGTCCTAGTGCCACTAGGAGGGCCTGTCTTGTGTAGAGACGAAATGGAAGAGTGGTCAGCATCAGAAGCCAGTTTGTTTGAAGAGGCATTGGAAAAGTATGGCAAGGACTTCAATGACATTCGACAAGACTTTGTAAGTATGAAAGTAATAGACTTTACTGTAGCTGTGTTTTCACATGGTTGAGCATAACCGCTTTCTGTAGGTTTGGAAGATTTAGCTAGAGGAGAAATCTGTGTAGCCAATACATGTAATTAAAATATGTATACATTTTATCTGACTGAAAGTCAATATGCTTTCTTGTTTGATGACATTCTTTGGAAAGATGGTGACAAAAGATAATCTGTTTAATACCAGGTAGGATGTCTCATGCTGAGGTGTTTCAATAAGGACTTTTACAAGGATTTTTTTATAAGCATCTGAAAAGGTTCCAGGAACTTTGCAGAACATTTCCACAATTTCCAGTGAAATTCATTAGCAACTACGTGTCTGACTCCCCAGAGTGTTTTTGGAAAGCTGGGGATTTCTTCTACATTTAGCAGAGAGAAATTTATATTCAGATAGCTTTTAAAGTGCACTACGGGGAGTTATTTTGACATATTAGGTGTTTTGGCAGTTCTGAAAAGTAAAGGAAGTGTTTTCCAATATGTTCTAACTCAACTGGTTTTGGTAGTGAAGTATCAGACTATAGGGTGGTAAAGCTTTAATTTGCTAATTCTAATGCAGAGTAATGAAATGAAATGGATTCTAATGCTGATTGCTGGAAGTGTTACTAATTTGCTGCCAGTTTTTTTTCACATTTCATTGAGAGCCTTTTTCTTTCAAGGAAAAAGATTTTCTCTGTTGTACTAAGTTCAAGCTGGGCTTCATGAAAAGGTTAGGAATTGAACCAAAATAATTCCATTATTTAAGACTGAAGTTGATTGAAATATTTTCACATTCATTTCATTCTGCTTGACTCTGAGAGCTCAGATTTTTTTTTTGTTTGTTTGCAGAAGTTATTAGTAATCTTTGTGAGGGGAAAATTGTACTGTATGATAAATGTAGAAGTCCTTCCAAGATAGAGTGTGGGACAGTGGGAGGAGGCTTGGCAGTGAGCAAAGATGTCTTTACTTCACTTTCAGTCTTGAAATGAAACAGGTAATTGAATGAAGGTGGGAAGGGAAGGCTGTTGTTGTTCTGAAGAACTGACATTTTAATAGGTGTATTATATCTGGGTGCTTACTTTTGGGATTCCCAAGAGAGATGTTCACTGCATTCATGACATTGGTTGAAAGTTGCATCATGGATGAAACAGTTCTGTTAAGTTTAATAATATATTATTGAAAAATAATATTTTATAGAGCTTTAGAATTGAAATTTTAATGTCAATTACAGTTCCTTATTATTTCTCGTATTTCTCAGCTGTAACTGTACAATAGTTCAGAAGCTATGCCTTCTAATTAAATGGTTGCTAATATTTGGCTTTCCAAAATGCCTCAATCATATAACACGTTTTATTGGCTGCTTACAAGTTGAGTGCTAACACAGTTTGTGACCAAGTATACCTAAGACTTGTCTCTGCTAATTATGTAGTATTTTTATTTTCTGCATAATTTCTGTGTTATGTACCCAATTCTGTTGATATGCATACATTAAAGTGATACAATGGGCTAATGTGTTGCAGGAATTATGTCTGCATTTGCAATATTCAAATGCTAGATGTTTGGATGATTCTACTAGAAGCTGTTTATGTTGTTCAAATTTTATCTCTGGTAGATTCCTGATATCCTCCTTTTTTCTCACTGAATCTTCCTTCCCAAAACACAGATATTTTCCCATCCTCTCCTCCCAAAGCAAGAGACACACACAGATCTGGTAATGGTGATGTGTAGCTTCCCAAGGGCATGTTCATGATGAGTCAGAGTGCAGCACAAAGGGATGTGGGGCACTTATTAATTATAGCCTCATTTAGTTAGAAGAGGGATATTGTCTATTCTCAGTCATCTCTTTTTTAATCTTTGGAAAAGTGTAATTTTAAAAACATCATTAGAAGAACATCTATTTTTATATCTCAATTTATGTGGTACTGGTAACAGTGCACACTCTTGATTTAATTCTATGTAGTTTAAAATCTTTCAATTATGTTAATCATTGTGTAGTCTTGGGATGTCTTAATTTCTCTAGAGTGTAATTTGTGTTCTCACTTCCTATGTAATATTCTAAAAGTATAGGGATTTTTAAAAACACATTTAATTTATAAGTAATCCTCGAAAATAGTCCTTCAGGACTTAGATCATGGGTATATGAAAAGTTTCTGCAAGGTAGGTATAAATACGTAGCACTTAAGCAGTGATTTTTCTATGATAGTACGGTTATCTATTATCATCCTTCTCTTCAATGGCAAGTCATTGTTAATTGTAAGTACTCTTACATGTATTGTAAGAGCAAGGACAAAGAAGATAATGCACTGGTAATGTACTTGTGAACTTGTTCAAGTATCCACATAGGATCTAATGATAAAATCAAAGTCTGCAGTGGCTGAGATTAAACTCATAGCTAAGCAGTCACGCAGTGATGCCACAGTACAGGCAAGACTGTCACGTTGCATGGCAGAAAGTGGTTGGTAGCAGTCTTCTGGAGCAGAAGGATTGTGTAGCACCTGTCTGAGTCATTATGCCCCAGAGGAATTGCTGTTCCTGAGCTGGCTCAGATTTGCAAGGCATGGCAGCTGCAATTGCAGCCCTTAAATGATAGTTCTGTAAAAGGGCAGGTTCATTTACTTTCCCAGCAATTAGTAAGAATTGGCACTATTTGATGTGTTCAAGCATTAAGCTATAAACACTAAATATTAGTAAGCAAGGTAATTATTATAAATTAAATGGTGTAAAGGAGTTTTCCTGTTTTTAATAGACAGGAGAGGCACATTTGTAGTCAAATTACCAGTCTAGCCTTTGAATAATTGTTTTCATCAGCTGTTGACTCATTGACTCTTTCTGCTATCTCTAAGACTGTGTGAATCCTAATCAACCTAAACTTTACAAGCTATTTCAATTTACTTGATGTACTTGAATTATTTCACATCCCAGGGTAGTAGAATGGAAAACAATGAATATTTTATGTTCTCCAAATATAACTGTTTTCCTAACAATAAGACGCAGCTGCTATGCTTGTTAATTCTTAGTATTTCATTATCAACAGTTTTCACAAATTTATAACTATTTCATCTCAGATATGGCAGGAAAGGCCTTGGTAATCACGACTTCTAACTATTTATAGATGGCTGGAGCAACTGTTTTCCGGCTTCAGAAAATTGTGGAAACATGCCTTAAAATTACCATGGTTTTTTTAGGATTCTTTATAAATCTAGATTTTTCTTGCTGATCTGATTTGAGTGGTCCATTTTCACCCTGGAGAAAGTAAAGAAACTTAAAATTCCCCCTCTGTTTTTGTAGAGTTGATACCTTTTGTTAATTTTCTCCTGCAAAAATGTCACACAAATGAGCATATTTACTTCTTTCAAGAGTAAGATTTGGTAATGACAATACGTTTTTGTATGGCTTTTCACTGGCAGTTCAGAGCATTAAGAGCATAGGTAAATGGAATAGAGGTTATTTGTGCTCAGTCTGTCAAACAGGTTTTTCAAGTTTTGAATCAAAGTGTAAAAGCATTACAGTTATTCAGTCCAAGCACCTTAATTATCTTTATTTGTAGATGCCTACTGAGTGAATGAACATTTTGGTGTCACAATAACAGTTAAAACAGATTAAGGGATTTTCTAGAGAAATAGCAAACATAAGCTGTAGCATGAAGTTGTTAATAAGTGTTCAGGATGGAAAATAATTATGGATATGCTGAAATGTACTAATTGACAATGGCAGGTAGTTGGAGTGGCAGTGTTTCATTGGGATGCCAGGAAGAATATGGACTTGGAGACTGAGAATCAATTCATCTGTCACCTCATATCAAATGTGTTCTTGTCACCGACCTTTTTTTGGGCAGATTTCTCTACAGGGATAATTTACCTGAGAAAGTAAAAGGATTTTATGAAACTGAACCGTGTTGCTGTTTTTTAGAACATCAGCATATGCATTTCTGACACTACTACTTTTGAATTAAATCCAAGTATTCAGGGATTTACTCACTGCCTGAGAAAGAATTCACAGTTGAGTCTGAGCATAAATCCCATATCCTGAAAGGCAGCGGTGTGAGCCAGACTCAGTTCCTCTTAAGTGTCTGCAAGCAAGCAGCATGAAAAACTAGCTATGAGCTCCTGCATTCAGAGAGAGGCAGCTTGATAAGGTGTGCCTCTGTTGTTTTAGAAATTTAACTAAAGGTGGAGGAAACTATTCTTTTGGCTTAAGTCATGCAGAAAGTCCCAGAGTGGAGTGAATAAAGTTGGAAAGATAAGATTCCACACCCCTATTTTCTGAGACTTCCTAAACATCACCCTCATTTCTAGAAAGCAGAGAATATCAGCATTAACACATGCCTCTAGAAGGTATCAAGTTTGTAACATGTTTCCAAGTTATGAAGAAAAAATGCATGACTTTTGAAAGAGAAGTACTAATTTAAACTATCTAAAGATGTTATGGAGTTAAATAGATTATTTGGTGATAATTAAAAATGCTTGCTTAATTTTCTCCACAAAACATAGGTAAATAATTTTTATCTTACCAATGCACACATGCACCCAAAAATTGCCATTATCACGTGCACTGGGTTTGCACAAAGATTTTTGTGAAATACTCATTGTCAGTATGAATCTTGTTGCTCAGAGTAGTGTTTGTCTCTCATATCCTTCTGTTTCTTTATAATGGTTGACAGTATGTGGAGATTGATGCAAAACTAGAGGTATTGTATAAGCGGCTGAGTTTTTATGGGACTTAAAAAAACGTGTGAAGTAAGTATGGTATCCTTTGTATTTTTTCAACAGAAAAAATACATGAGACTTGAACACAGTCTTGTCAAGATGATTTCTTTTAGTCCTAATGTTCTCCATCTGATACACTTTATAATAAAGATACTACCTTCTGTGTTTCCTGATGGAAATCTGCCTTCTGTTTTGATCACTTTGTTTAACCATATGCCTTAAACAGAATAAATTACATTCAGATTTGGATGTGTGATATTGCATTAGAGATTTTGCATACTTCTTAACTGTAAGGAAAGCTTGTGTATTATTAATACACAGTTATTAATAGCAACATGTTCATTTGCATATGGATTTTAATCTAGTTATTTAATACATTCAGGTTTTAGTATTAGTCTCAACTATACTTGATTTTAACATGTGTATCATAAGATGTGGACACTGCAATTTTTTGGAACCGCTTTAATTTCTAACCAATGTTTTTCAGCTCCCTTGGAAGTCGCTGACTAGCATCATTGAGTATTACTACATGTGGAAAACCACTGACAGATATGTGCAGCAGGTAATTTAATGAATATTTCAGCATGAACCACTCTAAGGCATTCCTAAAAAAATGTGATAATGTTAAAGCATAAAAATCTGTTTGTATTCTTAGAAAGAAATATGGTGGGAGGCCTATGGTAATATTTTTGGATATAGACCAGTGGTTCTGTGCTGCTCACAGGATACTTTATCAAATCTTCTGGTGCCTGATGTATTTCACACACCTGTGAAGGGCTTTTAAAGCCATTTGTATTGTGTAATGGTTTGAGGCAATAGGATTCTTGGTTCCCATTGCAGTGTGGGATAAGAAGGAAATGGGCTGCAGAGTAAATGCTTTAGTCTGGGAATCTGTTCTATGGGAGTGAAGGAAAAGGAAAAATACAATGTGTTAAAGTGGCTGTTAGTGTTATGAACCCTTTACTGGTACTCCCTGACAAACATTACTTTGGCATTACCAGCATTTAAAACCAAAGTTGATACCATTCTGCGCACAGTAGATGTGTTCATCCTTCTGATTGAATGTTCAACTGCTTGGATTGCTCTGGAGCAGAGTAATAATATTGCATTGGGTACCAATACCAGGGTATGTTTAGCAGGCTTAGGCAAAATGTCGGTGTTTTTTATATTGTTCTCTCTTTAGTCCTTGTTTTAAACATATAAAATACTTCAATATACTTAATTTTAATTTCTGATTTAATGTTTAAGTTTATGGGTCCTTTACTTGTTGCATAATTAGTGGCAATGTTATGCACAGCATGTTGAAAATAAATATTTTACTATAATAACTACAGCTGTACTGTTAGATGGATCTTTGGAGTTGTTAAGTATGTCAGAAGAATGATTACTTCAGGTTGTTCTGGTTTATTTGAAAGGTGTTTCTAAATCATCTTGTTATGGAAAGTAGACGAAATGTCTTTTGCCACGCAGGAGAATCTTGGACTATCACTAGAACCTTTTAGTTCTGTGGATAATGCAAATAAAAAATAATATGTTCTGTGCAAAGGCATGTTTTCTGTGTTTGTCACCATTCATTTCACTTTTAACACTTTTTTTTGCACTGTTAATTTTAATCCTAGAAAGGTACTGCCAGCAGAGATTTGCTGTGCCTTTTGTAAACTCTTAAGGATTGGGCAACAGATTATCTTTAAGAATCAAATAAAAAGATTTTATCCATACTGAGTGCCATGGAGTAAGGATAAAATGAAGTGCAAATTATCTTATGTTCCTCAGAGGCTGATCTTGTTTCCTGTCAATTTTTTGCTGACATATTTGTTCTGGAGTGGTTGGCAAAAGATTAAGATTCCCTTTTTAGTTCTCTAGGGCTCTTTTATGATTCTGTTGCTACAATGATTCAGGTGTGGGATGTGTTGAGATTGCATATCCTTTCACAGGATTAGGTTGTACACAAGAAAAAACACACAGGCTTTATTGTTATCTCTTTGATAATGGAATGCTCTTGTAAATACCTGTGTTTTATTTGTAACTAAGTGAATGTACAACATCCTACCTCAGAACATGGCAATATAGCAGAGGATTGAATGCTTTAGACATATTTTTTCAGGGTCACTTGTATGGTCTTCAGTAACAAAACCAGTGTAGGCCAAATACGTGATTTTTATCCTGGATAACATTTCTCTAATCCTTCTTAACAAGGGATCAGAACTTCATCGTGTACTTACTTGGTTTGTTGTGGAATGGTAAAAATTGATAACAGTCAGTAAAAAGTGTAGATTTCTTGGGTTGGTGGTGTTTTGTTTTGTTTTTTCCACTCCCAAAATAACAATAAGAAAGTGGCGATTTCAGAGTCATCTCCTAATCTCATGCTTGAGGGGTAGGGTGATGTGTGGGAACGGGAAGACAAAAAAGGCCGATGCACCTATTTGAATTTTATGCATAAAATACAGTCTCTGAATCCTAGATTGGTGTGATTTAATATGAAAATTTGCTTTTAATTATCTTTATTTCTTTGGATGAGCTGGATTCATTGTGTCAAGCATAAGAAAGATTTCCTTATCATAACTGCTACTAAATGTTGTTCTTGCTAGGTAGCTAAAGGTGGTGATGGCAGTGGAGGTACTGCTACCAGCTTGCTTTCAGAACATGTTCCCTTCAAATCAAGGTGAAAGGAAGATATGTTAAAGTTCTTTGAACTTGTCTAGCAAAATTAATGCAGGCCTTAGGTAAACATTCTTGGTGATACGGCACTTCTCATGACCACTACTATATATATATATATATATATATATATATATATATAGTGTTTGAGGAAGGCCAAGTGATTGATTCCACTGAATGAAAAGTATTCTAATTATTTGTGGTGTTCTCCTTGAAATCTGATTCAATACAAGAAATCTTTTACTGAGAGTTTGCAAGAAGAAAAGGGAAAACATATTTAATGGTAACTAAATTACTGTTCTGCAACAATATATTACTTGCCTCTCATTCGTTTGTTTCCACTGTTGAAAACAGTACTAATTTAGGGAAATGGTCATTTCTTGCTATATTTGTAAGTTGGTACTCATAACAAAAGTTCTTAAAAAAACATTCAATTTCAATGCTAGTTGATTAAAAGTAGTAGACCTTAGGTGAAAAGCTGGGGTAGTGTAGTTTGACCTCTAAAATGCAGTCTGTAAGACCTGTTTGAAATACTGTTAAAGATGTAATCTTTATTATTAATTTTATTTTTCCTGGCAAAGCAGCAGCTCTCTTTGTGACATTGTTCCAGTGATTTGTTACAAACTAGTGCTTTGTTTCATGTCTAAATGTTTTCAGTTTCAAACTCCAATGTTTACCCCAGTTTTCATCCTCTAAATTTCAACAGGCAGAGGTTTCATCTCAGAAACTATTGATAGTTTTCTTTATGCATCCTTTCTTCTCTCTTGGTACTTAAAAGTTGATAGGTCAGCGTGAATTCAGGTTGTGACATGTTCTGTTGCTTTTAGAGAGCAATGTTGGCCATAGTTTTAATGTAAAAAAAAAAAACAGTTTATGCTGAAATGGCATTGTACGATTATTTTTTTAGAAGGCAGTGTATCATTTGCTTTAGTAAATAAAGGAGGAAAGCAGTTGTTAAATTGTATGCCTTACAACCCCCATGCCAGTATTAGAAGTATGCTAAAATTTAATTAATGTGTATATAATCACTTCTCATTGACACTGCCATCAGGACTTAGTATAGCTTCCTACAAATGCCTTCATGTTTTGACAGAGTTTCAGGGCTGCTTTCCTTATTTCTTGCCATTTATTGTGTTTTTCTCTTTTGCTCCTGCTTGGTGTGCAGTGAAATTTCCCCGTTCTTTTTGTAGAATGGAACCAGTTTGTTAGGGCCCTCCATGGAATGTGTGTTACCTGCTGTCTGGCAGTTTTTCATCCTTTTTCAGGCTGAAAACAGATTCTGTGTTGTTTGGTTTAGTATGAAAAGGAAAGGGGGGCAGCTGTGGAAAGCCTGTGGCCCGCTGTAAAGCAGAGAGAGTTCACCACTGAGACCTCCTCTGCAGGCAGAGCAGACCATGTTTGCTCTGGGCCTGTTGAAGGCAGAGCAGTGTTGCCAAGCCTGGCACTGGGGAAAGCTGCAACTGTACCAGTGCTATCAGTGGAATTTGCTTCTATAGCTCCAAACACAACTAGGCACCTGGGGACAGCAAAAAACTGCATTTGAAAAAAAAAAAAAAAAGAAAAAAAAAGCAGGGTATGGGGAAAGCTTATTTTGGAGATAGACAGAAAGACAGAAAAAGGCTGTCATATTGCATGGGAATTAATTAATGGTGGCATGGAGTGCTTAGAAGTCTATTTGTCATACATTACTCCTTAAAAGTGCAGTTTTTATAAATGAGAGTTTTGTCAATGGACAACAGAGAGGCAGCTTTCCAAAATGGAAAGGAACAGCAGTTTACACGAGGAAGCTCACTCAGACTACTGGACCAGTAAAGCTGATTAACCCTGTAACTGGCTCAGGCAAGAGACTCTCAGAGCAGAGTCGTCTGATGATACCGTTCTTAAGGTGGGAAATATCTTCCTGGATTATAAGCCTTGCAAAGATTGGATATCAGAAAATAGGAGAATAGCAAAGAGGAGAATTGGCTGTTGGAGAAATGAAGGACTGAATTTTAATCACCTGATAAGGAAAGGCCAGAAGTGTTGATTTATTTTTGCTGGATATCAATGTGTCTCCCCATTTTTTCATCCTCTGTAATACACATGACCATGTTTCGACACCTTTTATCTCTGTTTTTTTTTCCCCCCAAGGGAACAGAAGTAATGCCTGAGTGCAGGGAAATAACATTTTTTCTTCATCTTTTCTGTGCAGACAAAACCTGTAGACATCTGAACTCTCTATTTCTTGTGCCAATGCTGAAAACAAATGCCATCTTAGTTACTTGTATAATATATGGTAATAACTAAAGCTCATCAACATTTTACAAGTTAGCAAGACTACTTGCAAGACCGAGTTCGTTGCAAGTATGAAGAAAGTAATGATTTAGTAAATTCAGACTATCTTGACATTAGTGTAGCTATCCTTCTACTGTGAAGTTCCTGAGCCACAGTTTTAATGACATTTAATGAAAGTAGGTATTTAGCTATCTCTAACAGTCAGTGGACATTACTTTTACTTATACTGCTTATAAAATGCCAGAGTGCGCAGGTAGTATTGAGGTCTGTGACTGATGAGGAACTCATCACATACAATTTCATTCATTTATTTTCTACTTAATTCTGCAATGAGAGTTAGCCACAATGTCATACATATTTATGTAGATGTAATTTATGGAAATAGTAATTATTTTTCTTACATTTTTGTTTTTATATGTGAGGGACTGTGAGCTTTACTGGGAAAGATAGTATAGTACAATTTCAAACTAATAATAACAATAGAGAACCTTGTTTTTCATGGTTTTCATCTTGTAGATTTCTACACTTGTTTTGAAGGCTCTTGTGAAATCACAAAACAGAAATAATTTAAAGATGGATTGTGTGCAGTTTTATGAAATCTCATGCTTTAATATAATAAAATATTTTAATGCGTTAATTTTTCATCTAGAAACGTCTGAAAGCAGCAGAAGCAGAAAGTAAACTGAAACAAGTATACATCCCCACCTAGTGAGTATAACAACAGTGTCAATTTTTTTGAATAATGTACAGGTAAAATCAAAACAGTAACATGCAGATACATGCATGGTAGTGTAATAGTCATCTTTGTAATAGTTACTTTCATAGTGTTTGTTGTGTACAGAGATATAATGGTAGAAACTCTTGTTTTAAGAGAAATCTTCATATTTAACCGAGCTGTTTGTCTTTGGCCTGCAAACTGCCTGTCTGGAATGCTGGGAAGCTTTACAGAAGGTGATCAAGTGCTACCTGTGGACTGCTCACAAGCAAGAAGAGCCTTATAATTTAAAAAAGCAGTTTTTCCAGAATAATCTCTTCCAAAACCCTGTAGCAGAACACTCCATATTAGTGGAAATGCAATATTTCAAAATAGAAGCAGTTGTTAATTTAGTTACATAAAATAAAATCAGATCATTTCCAATTACAGTTTTATCTTGCTGATAAAGTCTGCTCTTCAGCTTGAGACGAGATGTTCTGGCTGTAAGTTAAAGGTAACACACATCCCCAGAACTTTTACTTTTGAGCAACTCCTAGTAATGCGATCTTGTTTTTTTTCTGAGCGGTTTTTAATCTCTTTTTTTAAAGATTTAAACTTGATTCTGTATCTACCTTTGTTAACGTAGTTTACAGAAACAAGATATAATCCCTCTTTCATATTTATAGTTTTCTCAGGATTATGAGAAGGTATTACTGTTGACATTTTTTTAAACTCTGTGTGGATATATTCAGTTTTACATATATTTGAAATTTCTGTTGTTATGTTTGTATAACAGATGACTGCAATACCAAAGGAAGTACTTTGCAAGGCTTTTTGATGACTTATATGAATTGCATACAGTAGAGCTTCATTTCCATATTTCATACAGATTTTCTCTTTGGAAAAAGATGTAAGAATGCAAACAGCAGACTGTTAAATTCATTATTTTAGACTCAAGTCTAACGAAACTTCATGAGTTTTGAAGCTCACATCTCCAATCAGTGGCACTTTAAAAAAAAAAACCCAAACAACAACAACAAAAAACCACCACCAAAAAAGCTGAAAACTCTAGTATGAGTGTTCCATGACCCTCTCAGAGAAGTGCCTGCTTTAGGAAAACCATAAGGTGTTCAGTCTTTAGAGAATGCTTTTTCGATTTAATTTGCTTGGTCCATGTGGACAATTCAGGGTTTTCACCAGTATGTTTCCTCTAGGGACTAGCTGTACTGGAGGACAAAACATGTTTTGAAATTTTGCATTTTTGAGTTTTTCTCTTACTGCCTGTCTTTTGCCACCATTTCAAGATAAAATCCCTGGTCAACAGTAAGAGGGTGGTAGGACTTCTCATGTCTTTGGTAACTGTGCAATCTGGGATGGCCATAGGCAGACGGATCACTAACACTCAAGAGTGATTTATTGCATTTGAAATATGAGTGGAATTGATTCTCAGAGCTAAGTATCTTTTTGAACTTGATCATAAGGTATTTCTTGTAAAAGCAAGGTTCTGTCCTCAATAGCAGAGAGTCCCTTTCAATTCATGGCTTTTCTGGAAGGTAACTAAGCAACATAATGTGGGACACTTAATTGTCTCTCCATCCCTTCTCTTCTACCTTGAGCTGAAGGTACTTGATAAAGACTATGTAGAAGTTGTAAAAGTGTATCTTGTGGGATATTGTGAAAAAAGAGAAGGCAAGAGACAGACTTGTTGGCATTTGACATAGAGGATTCATAGAGCAAAGGTTTGTTCAGTTAGTAATTTTAACTAATCTTGAATATGTTTTATGCTACCTAAAGTAACAATTAGTCGTTTTAGGAATCAGTGTATCCAGCCTTGCATTGTATTGAGGGTACTTAACACTCCCAAAGCAGAAGCTTTGGAAATATTGTACTTATCCTAGTGAGGAGCATATTAACTGTCTCTGAATTAACTGACCTATAAAGTCCTACTTCACTGAAGTATTAGTAGTTACAATAATTACAAGAAAAATAAAATATAATAATATTTTAAAAGCCAAACGATAATCCCCAAAACCAGTTGTTGAGCCATCTCAGAGAGAAAGTAGTTTAGAACAGAACCCAGGCAAAACAACCTGGTGTTATATGGGAAGATTTGCCAGGATTATAAAACATTCATTTTTACTGCAGTTGGTGGGAAGGTGTTTACTTCTGCTTGAGACAGGAGACTGTTTGACCCTCTTCTAGGGCGGACAACCTTGTACTATTATAGGCAGTGCTACTACTCTTACTTGTTATACTTTGTCCAAAGTCCAACCTCAACTTGTAAAGCTTTATCTGTTGACTAGAACCACCTACTTAAATTCTGTGTTGGGTCAGACTCTTGTTAATGCTTTGACCCTGAGACTTGGTCTTTTACGAGCTTGCCAAGTAGCTCAGAACATGTGAGCACACTAAAGATCTGTAAATCGGAGTATCAGATCAGCTTTTACATTTCAAGTCTCTTGCAATGCTGAAAATACTAGAGGAGCACAAAAATTAGTCTTGTTTAAAGCAGATTTTGTAGTATTATCAATATGCATCAGAATTGCAGAATTATATTGCTTGTTTTCATGTTGACTAACCAGTTAATAAAATCCCTTTTTTTTTTTTTAATAAAAAATATTTAAAGCAATAAACCAAATCCCAATCAAATATCCAGCAACAATGGGAAACCTGCTGCAGTCAATGGAGCAATGGGAGCCTCTTACCAGGCACAGGCTGCAGTAATAGGTCGGGCTTGTGAAAGCTGCTATAGTAAGTAATTTTTATATATTTTTTAAAAATAATCCAAGAGTTTGCATTAACTTTTAACATGTGCTGTATTTTAAAAACAGATGTATGTACTTTTATTTGCATGCTATGGATGATGCTATCATTTGTGTGGCAGAAATAACTTTAAAGTTAGAGCTGCTTTTGATACATTAATTAAATGTCAACATTCAAATCCACTTTGTATTTTTTTCTTATACCAGTTCAGAAAGTACAGAAGGATTAAGCTGTGTAATGTGATGGCACTGATATGTTATTTCTTTACCCTCATAATGCTAGATTCGAGTTAGTTTCCTATGGCTGCCCATCCCTTAAACAACAGTTAAATTAAAAACATATTTTGTATATAGAACATCTATACTTGCTTGTTTACAATTCATATTTTTTAAAGAATAGTTTTCTTGTGAAAAAGGAAAGGAAAAAGGTTAAATTAGCATGTCCTTCTGGGTTTCCACCTGCACAAGATAAAAATACATACACATCTTCAAGGTCAAAAGAGGATGTGCTTGTCCTTTGAATGTGGATCTTGATTTATAAGTACTCACTTTGCATGACTTGAGCAAAAAACTCTCCAGATCTCAAATAATTCTAATAAGTAACAAGCAACTTAATAAACATGTTTTCCAGGGTAAGATTAGAAATAGTGGGGAGGATTTTGGTAGTCCCCTAGAAGAAAATCTCTTTTCAGTATACAAAGTCCCTGGTTTGACATTTATTAGGAAAGCATTTCCAAAATTTCCATTTGGAGTTAGCTTCTGTGTTGCTTCTGTAAAAAATAAAGCAAATAACAATTTACATTATTAGTCTCCATGTCTAATGTATTAAAACACGTATCCATACAGTGCTCTTTTATTGCCACATATTATGGCCTTATATAGCCATCTATTACATCATTTGCATTTACTGTAATGAATGTGGCATACACCAGTTCACCTGTGCTCTTTTCTCCTCCTCAGCTCCACAGTCTCACCAATGGTATTCTTGGGGCCCTCCTAATATGCAATGTAGGTTGTGTGCATCCTGCTGGATTTATTGGAAGAAATATGGTGGCCTGAAAATGCCCACACAGACAGATGAAGATAAACTGTCTTCCAGCCAACCTACCGAGGTAGAATTGTGTAGATAAACTTTCCTAAAATGGTGCTTTCACAAGACTGCTGTGATTTGAATGTTTAATTGAATGTTTTTCTAATGTATGTGTTCAACTTTCGCATTACAAAACTCAATTTGTCAGTCCTTTTCCTCTGTTAAGTGGAACTGTAAAGTGTGTTAAGTGGAACTGTAAAGTGTGCAGGTCCTGCCATGTCTTTCTTTGACTAAGCCTTAAGTAAACAAACATGCATTTTTGGTGGAGAAATGTAATTTTGCCAATCAAATGGTGTGTTATCTATGAAATGTTAAATTGACTATGAAATATCTCTTCTAGAATGGCATTATATATCCATTCTTAACAGAGTTCTCTACTCTGTTTTATAGCTTCCTACATAGGCTCCAATTTTTTGCTTAGTGCTTATGCATATATTTGATTAACCTTGAGAATTTATCCAAATTGTGGATATTCTAGTGCCATCATTCAGATGTATGTTATGATATTTTTGTTTCTTTTTGTAGGAATCGCATGTCAGAACTCACATGTCCCGGCAGGCCACACAGGGAATTCCAGTTCGTAACACTGGAAGTCCAAAGTCGGCAGTGAAAACACGTCAAGCTTTCTTTCTTCATACGACGTGTTGGACAAAACTGGCCCGTCAGGTCTGCAAAAATACCCTCCGGCTGCGGCAGGCAGCAAGACGTCCCTTTGTCCCTATTAACTGTGCTGCCATTAAGGCAGAATGTAAGATGTTTTTTTAATTCTTAGTTCTGTGTGCTGTGCTTTCCACCCATTTTTGTCTTTTAATTTTATTTTCTTTTCAATAAACATTTCTTGTCTATACGCTTTTGCTTTTCATTTTTTTTTTCATTTGTCTAAGCATATCACCAACATGTTGGATTTCTGGCTGCCTTGAACAGATTTTAGGTTGGGGAAACATTTCAAATTAATTAAAAAGGGGATAACTATTACCTCATTGACTTAAAAAATTGCCATTTACAAAAGTGGGCTCAGGAAGGGGAAATCAATGCCATGACATAAAAAACCATGCTTCCCACTAGGCAGTGTTAAAGAAGTTTGTTTTTATATTGTTCCTTTATTCTTCTGCTGAGCAGAAAGTATAGATCTGTAGATGTACTTTTCCTCAGTGGGTTGGTCAAAGAATGAGGAGCTGGGGATTATCTCAGTTGGTCAGAGCATGGTGCAGATAACACCAAGGTTGTGGGTTCAGTCCCTGTATGGGCCATTCACTTAGGAGTTGGACTCAATGATCCTTGTCGGTCCCTTCCAACTCACAATATTCCATGAAATTTATGAAGAATTTAAATGCGGTGTATAATACAGCCCTTTGTCACTGTGATGATTAGTTGGTGGTGATAGCTATGTTTATTACTGCATCATAATTGCATCATTTTGGTTTTGTCTGTTCCAGTTTTAAATTTTAATTTTAAATAAAATTTTGTATTATCCTTGTTCTGTTTACAGCCTTAAATATAAAGAACTGATGAATTTGCTAATAGTATGACAAAAGGTTATGAGTTATTGTAGATAGCAACAGCAAGTCTCTTCACCTGTATATGTGTGTAAGTTCTGCTGCAAACTCACTGAATATTGCAACAGCTTTTGTGTCTGTGCTAAGCACATTGTTTTGCTGTTCATGCTGTCTGGTTCTGTTTCTCAGTCTTCCATAGATACGGTTCTTGGAGCAGATGCTTGGTATTCCGAGATGAGCTGTGCTGGCTCATCCTACTGTCAGTTGTATTAGAATTGAAGAGACCTGTTTAGAATATCAGATATCAGTTTTATAACCATGCTTGCTAGATTAACGCTAAATGTTTTCCCAACATATTTAGCTGGGATGCTGATGATGTCAGCGTTGATTATAAGAAATTTATTCCATGGAGGCTTAAAATCTGATTTTGAGAAATTATTTTCTTTTATGTGCTTTAACATGCAAAGTCTTCACCTCTTTCTACAGGCATCCAAAACTTGGTGAATATTTCTATTGTCTAATTTTTCAGTTGTCCTTCTGGCCATTTTCTTTCTTCTTTTAAATGTAGGCAAGTCAGGAGCAACTTTCAGATTTAAGGAAAACTTGTGTCCACTCTGTGAATAAAATGAGTAATACTTCATGGAAGAAGTGTGTCTAAGGCTGGACTAGGATTAGATTTTTAATTCTCAGTCAAAAATAAGAGTTACTTTCTGAGAGGAAAGCATTATACTTTTAAATTTCTATTTCTTCTGAATCATGGAGGAAAATATAGAAGTTCGTTTGAACCTTGAACCTTTCTGTCCATATCCCTATTTCTTCTCACTTACTGCAGTAACAAAATTCAAAAGAAAAAGAAACCTTAGGTTATGGAAGAGAAAAAATAGAAGAAAAAACTTCAACTGTTAATCGTCAGACTAGAATGAGTGTCATATTCATAGTTCAACTTTTAAAGACAGGAGTGAAAAGCTGAGCTTTTCAGCAGGAAACAGTCATTTTTGTATCAGACTTGAAGTGCTGTGTGTGCTTCTCTTTGTTTCTTTGAGTGAAAAAGTGCCACATCAAATTAACAGCAAGAGCAGAAAGATTATTTTTTTCCTATAGTCTCTGTCTTTCATTATTCTTTTTGCTTAAAGCATATTTTGGACATTGCAATTTTTTCTTTTTGAATTCTAATCCCTCCTGATTAGACCTAACATAGATTGAAGAAAAAAAAAGTCACACTTGTCAGTGCTTTTTGAACACAACATTAAAATAATTTTCTAATGGTGGAAACCAGATTATAGCTCAACTAATTTAACTCACTTTTCTCTGTACACACACACGTGCAAACACACACACATACTCTGTTTCTGGAAATCTCCCTCTGGAATAACTACAGTGCTCTTACCTGCATTGTCGTCGTCATATTCTTCCTCCAGTAAAGCTTAATAAGTAAATTGAAAAAAATAGTTTTGTAGGTTTATTCCTGTACTTTTATCTAGTGACCTGTTCTTAGTGCGCTCTTTAGATTTTAATGTTAGAATAGATTTTAGTGTTAGAACTAAATAGTCTCTCTTTTCCATGGAATGCCCTGAATCCTTTTTTTAAGGTTATCTTGAAGCAAGTAATTTAAATTTTTAAATGAGGTACTAAATTAACAGAAATTATGTCCTATGCTGAGTCTGCTGAGTAATTACAATATTGAATGAATGTCTGTTTTGGTATTAGAAAAGTTACAGTCATGCTTAGATAATAACCTGGACAGAGTAGCAGGTCATCACCCGTGATGTGATATGGCATGAGGTGCCTAGGACATCCAAGAACTGATTTGGAATTTATTTTCCAAATTGTTGGTGTGCTGAAACTCACACTGAATCTAATGACTGCTTAGATGCTATGTCGGACTCACCTGACTCTTTGTGTGTGCCAAACCAGTTCTTGAAACTGTAACTGTGTTTCACAACTTTATTGCATTAGGCACTATAACAACACTAAGAAACCGTAAAATCTGAAGACAGGATTGGTAAGGCACTTACCCCCGCAGTGTACCAGGTTTTTTGCCCCCTTAATCTTGTGCAATTTGTTGAAGTGCCAGGCTGTAAATGAAACAAATTGCCAGTTCTGAGGAAGACTGTCTGAACAAGCATATCAGTGCTTACTCATAAAATAAATAGATTTTTACCTTCTACCTGATTGCATCTGCTGGTACTTCTCTTGCCTCAGAGGAGCATGGAAGCCTCTGAGAATGCTAACCTCAGGCCCAACTGTCTTTTAAGTGAAACCAGATTTCAACAAGCATTTTCTGTTATTGTAATTCCACCCGCATCCCTCAGCCAATTATATCCACTGGCAGAAAACAAGGTCCTTTATTCCTTCAGTTAGTGCAGAGAATTAGTTTTTTCTCATTAATGAACCCTATGGCGTGACCCCTGCTCAGATACCATCAGGAGGTGGTGGAGATGGTTCATTTACATCCCAGTTCAATCTAGGGTTGGCCACCAGGAGGTTGAGAAGGCATGGCACCTCCTGCTAGGAGCACAACCCATCATGGTAACCTCAAACTTTGTTCTTCCTGAACATAATAAACTCTCTGTAGTCGTTGACAATGAACTTGTGTGATGGATTTTCAGGAATAATTAGAATTGGTGAACTGCTTTGGTAAGAGGACATTCTCATGCGCTCTCAATCTCATGAACTACCTCCCTTTTAATTTGACTATATTACATGTTTTTTAGAAAGCTTAGCAAAACTATCCTGTTTGTGGAAGGTCTCTTAATTAGAGGAAAGCAAAGTGGGCATTCTTCTCAACAGTCACTGACAAGATTGGGTCTGTTTCCAGCTTACAAGCAGATTGATATATGCCTGGCAGTGAGCCGTACATCTGTGAATATTAGTACTTCAGCACAGGGAGATTTTGATGGATTTTTTTTTTATCATTGCTTGGATATAGCTTTATCAATATAAATATATGGATTATAGTAATTTAAATCTGGATAACTACATGCTGTGTGTGTAGACATGACTGTCAAGACTTTTCAGTGCATGGTAATATATTATCTGTATAATATGTGTATAGTTATCTGAAAATGGGTATACTGTTCATGACAAAAACTGATCATGCCTTTAAATCTTCAGATTTATTAACAAGCTTGGTACAGAGTACTTGCTTCTTGATCTAGTTTGATGAAACAAAGACAAGTCAAAACTAAGTAGAATATGCAAAATGGTACTGATTTGTCTTCGTAAGTATAGAGCTTATATTTCACTGACATAAAACTCCCCATTCATCTGAAGTGAGTAACATTTATGGGTATTGTTTCACAAACTGTTTTTCATCCTTGATTTTGATAGCTGCGGAAGACCTTTTGGCTGCATCTAGGATAAAAATATTTTCTCTGCTGTTTTCTCTGAATACAATTTATGCCAGATTTTAGTAGCCAGCAAAATAATGGAAAGAACACAATACTTTTCCCAAAAAGTTTTTAAGAAGAACACAATTCAGGGAATACAGAGAGCACAGTATATTCATTAGATAATCAGAATTTTGATAGAGGTATGATGGAATGCCAAATTAGTTTTAAAAAGGATATCATTAAAAAATACTTTCAAATCTAAAAGCACAACCTCATTTGTTACCATCTTCTTCACAGCATTCATTTCGTTCACCTCTGTAACACCCACAACAGTCATCACTTTTCTAGGTTAAGAACTTGGTTGGTTTAAAACCTCATAATGAATCCGTTTCACACTGTGATTCATAATGTTGTTTCCTGGAGTTTTCCCTAATAGTACTGTATCCTCTTTAGGGTTA
Organism: Margarornis squamiger; assembly: GCA_035222235.1. Lineage (NCBI taxonomy): Eukaryota > Metazoa > Chordata > Aves > Passeriformes > Furnariidae > Margarornis > Margarornis squamiger. Next base: position 24,496,678 of record JAWWTY010000106.1, read on the forward strand.
TGGTGCCCCAAATTATGTTCACTTCAAGATACAGATTTCCCATAATTTTAGAGTCACGTGGTTTCCATTTTCCTATCATCATAATTTCTAAAATTCTAGTTTTGATTTCTTTTTAAGTGACCACTCTATAGTATTGTCTAGATAGTTTTAGAAAGCTGCTGACACTGACTTCTTGAATTCTCTTCTATTTGGTGATGTTGTAGAACCCGTCATTATATCTGTATACTACAGTCATTTTACCCCTTAAGAATTAATTTACATGTGCTGTTTGAAGCTGATGATATCCTTTGCAATCAGTTTTAGCTTTGATTATGTTCAGAAATTTCTCATCAGGAAATGTTAACTCTCTAATCTCCTCTTTTCCTGATCTTTTGTGTGTTGAACAGCACAGATCCTTTGGGGATTTCATAGACAATTAATTCTAATGAGGTGCTAATCCCTGAAAAAACTCTTTTACCCTGTAACATCTGGCCAGCAAAGATCTTTTGTGGCACAGTTTGTTAAAAGCTTGTTGAAGTGCCAAGTTTGATGCTGGATGAGCTGCATGTGTACCTGTCATGATCCCTTCGAGAATCCTAGCAGACCTATGGCACTGGCTTTATATGACATGTTAGGGAGAGGGGACCCCTGGAGGTCTCTAATCTCACTTCTTGCATAAAGTTCATGTGCTCGTGGGCCTTTTGTCCTGATGAGCATTTTGAATCTCCAAGGACAGAGACTGCACAACTTCTCCAGGCACCTGTTCTAGTGTTTGATCAACCTCAGAGTAAATAATCTTTTCCTTAGATCTAACAATTTCCTGTCTCTCAGCTTGTGGCTGCTGCCACAGAGAGCAGAGACTGTCCTATCCCTGCTTTCCTCTGCGAAGGGCCTGGCTTGGTGTCCATGCTGTGGTGCTAGGAGGTTTCAGGGGGCAGTCAGGTCTCCCCTTGTCCTCCTTGTCTTGGGGCTGACCAGACCCAGTCACATGGATGCTGTATATGTCCTGTACTCCAGCCAGTTTGGTGACTCTCCAGTAGCTGAATGTGCTCCAGTGTGTCCATATCTCTTCTATAGTGGGGATCCCAGAACTCAGCATGGAGTCTGGCTGTTGTTTCACGCAGTCTGAGGGGGTGGGTGACCTCCCTGGCCCTGCCGGGGGCACGTGTGCTTATAAGGTCCAGTGTGCCATCGTCCTTGTTGCAAGGACACACCACTGAGTAATGTGAGCACATTAAACATGTTTTCCCTTCGCAAGGTCTTTGTTGGCTCCCTTGATGTTTCCATATTTAACCGTGTGCCTCTATTAATAGTGCAACCCTTTTGCCGCTCTGCAGACCTACTTGCTGAAGAATGTTGTCACATTTGCCCTGTTTTTGTTCTCTTGAACCAAGACTTAGCATTCATTAAACACCAGCACTGTATGTGCTCAGCAGCTTGTTTGGATGAATTACACCTGGTCCTGGTAACTTGTTTTCATTCAGTACCAATTTGTTTAGAAATATTTCCTATGGACACTTTGAGATACAGTTCTCATACTTTCCTCATAAATTTTTTTCAGAAGTGAATTTCAAGTGCTTCTGCTGTGAATGCAGATGCAAGGAATGCATTCAGTTTTTCTGCTGTGCCTTTATCTAATTTTCCTCACACTTTCATCATCTCCTAATGCTACAGACACGGGCAGACTTTTTGCTTTTGCTGTGTTTGAAAAATATAGTATAAAATATAACACTCCTTTTTAATAAATAATTTTTTTGTCATAGCTTCCACTACTTCCCTGTTTTTACTAAGACATTTATTTTTCATGTGGAAGCTAATATTTGGGTTTAGGGCTTGTTTTTAATTTTGTTTTTTGACAACTTCCTACATAACTTTTATCCCATGGTTTTACACTTGAGAGTAATGCACAGTCTAACTTCAGTGTTTTTCTGTGTGTTGTGCATAGAGATCATAAACTTGATTGTATTTTTTATTGTAGTAGCATGTTATGGATCAAAGTTTGCTGCTGTTAAAAGTACTTAACAGATTTAATAGATAGGTGTATTTTGTAATACTTGCTTTGGTGAACTTGCTTTACCACAAGCATGGAAATTGTGCTCTCTTAGCAGTCTGTACTCACAGTTAGCATACTAATACCTCTCCATAATTCTTTTTGTCTTTTTTTACAGTGAAGACACATAGATGGAAAATTTTCTTGCTAATTAATTCTTAGGCAATGCTTTGGTGTTCTCAAAGTAACTATAAAATACTGTATAGCCTGTGCTTATTTTACTGAAGGAGTCAGTGGAGACACATTGTTCTACTCTGTCACTTAAAATATTTCAGTTATTGCAGAATATTAAAAATATTCCAGGCACCAGGTCTGTGCATTCCCCCTCCTTCCTTCCTCCCTGCCCCCCGCCCCCCCCCCCAATAACAGTATATTTTCTTATTAAGACAAAATACTAAAGTGCTTTGTGTACTCCGCATTAAGGCTCTGGAACCTTTGGGCTGCCCAAATACCAGTTGGCATTTTCAGAATTTCAAGTACTTTCCTTAATACATTGAAGTAAATTATGCACTCCAAACTGCTCTTTGGACATCTGAAATATTTATTTTAGTCATTTATTTTAGTCATCGCTTCATGGTTTTTGCAAAGAGATAGATAGGATATATAAGGAGATTGTAAATTGTTCTATATAGCGTCTTATCCTCTTCTGTGATTGTGGACTCCATCTCATGTGCTGGAACGAAGCAAACACAGTTTGATAAAACACAAAGTGGATTTGCATTTATAATTATCTATAATGTGTACCTCGTTAAAACTTGTTGGAAAATGCAGATCTGCATGTGCATGTGTGAAATCTATACAGAGAAAGGAGTACATATAGGTAGGTATTTGTGGGAAGTAATTTCATGTGAGGGAATTGTTGATCTACACAATCATATGAATGCAGTTTTGTATAGAACAGAATGCCTATGTTCTAGGGATTCTGGAAACTCTATATGGGGATTTCTTATGTGCTCTTGGAAGACAGATAACTCAATCATTCTGAATAATTAAAAAAAAATAGTATATTTCCAGTAGTCTTGGAACTATTTACTGAAACTATTAAGAATAATTTACATTGAGTTCTTTACTGTTTACTAGTACCTTGTGAATTTTTACCTTCAGTTGATTGACTTCATTATCTAAGCGTGAACCTCTTCATAGTAACACTTCATGTTTGGGACAAACATGGAGTGTCTGCATGTGTATTCACAGTGCCTTTAGAGATGGGAGCTCACAGTGGCATGAAATTTAAGGCAGTCACTGCACCACTAGTTTTCATGCACTTTGCAGAAAGTTACAATCTTTGAGACCTTTGAGCTCTGTAATATTTGGTTACAACTGACCACTTTGTTCAAAAGTTTACAGTGAAGGAACTGCTTTGGTTGTTTTGTTTTCTTTGGTTTTCCCAAGCCATGATATTCCCCGTGGTCAGTTTTACTTATTAAACACTATATGAATCACCATTATGCAAGGAAGACATGACAAAATCATCAGTGCCAGCTTTAAATTGTTATCTCTGTATTAGCCCATTTAGAGACAAAGAGCCTTGTAAAAAACAGTAAAGAACTCAATGTAAATTATTCTTAATAGCCAGAGCTGCATTTCTCATGTTTTCATCTGTGTTTCATTTGCCTTGCTGACTGTCTCCAAAAAGGCTTTGTAAGGAAAAAATACAATCAAAATGGTGTTAAACTTACATTAACTCTAAAAAAACCAAAACAAAATAACCATAACATCACTTGCATGAAAGGCAGAACATGTCCTGCCTTTAAATATCTGTCATTATAAATATTGATGAAAGAAAGGAGAACATGGGCTAAAAAGAAATAATAAATTTGCATCCAAAATGCAAGACTGAAACTGGTTGGTGTGTCCTAATTCTGTTTGTAATGGTAAAATATTTAAACTGAGTTTTATTCTTTAAAATTCTTAGATGCAGATCGACATTGTGAACTTGTTGGAAATCCTCTGAAGATAAAAAGCACCAGAAAACCCCTGTCATGTATCATTGGGTATTTAGGTGCGTATCTGCCTCTGGAGAATAACAAACCAAATGAACATTCAGTGTGTACTGATGCTTTATAATCCTATATGCATAGAAAGAGGGATTTATTCTTTTAGTAACAAGAAAAAACTCCAAAGTTAATGGATTAATAATAATGGTGGTCCACTGTCAATTGCACAACTGCATGATTGAACTTGCAGGATGTAGGCAGAAGTCCTTCTGTTACTGGTTTAAAGTGTCAGAGTGAAACCTGATCAAATTTGACATGTGAAAAGAAGTCTGCTAGTCTAAATGAAAAAAGTAACTGCTTAAAGGGGAGATACTCAGTACGTTCAGTGCTGCTCTGCTGTGCCCCTTGAATCCATTTGCAGTACTAAATACTTAAAAGGGGACCCCAGCCACACCAAGGCACCAATCTGGTAATCTGGTGACCTAAATTTAAAAGGTGCAATAAAATCTGTATTGAGGTCACAGCCAAGAGGACAATGAACCCATAAGGAAATGGGATGATAAAAAATTCTAGTAATAGTGATTCCCTGTTAAAAAAAAAAAAAGAAAAAAAAGAAAATAGCTCACTTTTCATGGAAGTGCCACTGACTATTAAATTTTTTCACAGTTATATAACAATTGTGGTAACCCAGAGGCTGTTAATCCTCAAATGACTATAGAAATCAATTCTGTGATCAGAGAAGCAATGAATAATTCTGCTGTATATTAATCCCATTCTACAGAAGTGAAGCTGAGTGTAGAGCTGTCTAGATGTTTTCTTCAAAATTTCAATCAACAGGAGGGTTTTTTTTGTACTACAACAAAGTAACCAGTAACAGTCTCTGCCTTACTGAAATAGAAATAATCTATTAATGGAGTTATATCTGTTCTTCCAGAATATCAATTTTATCAAAATCCTAACCTGAGAAAACTGGATAATGAAGCATTAATGCCACTCTCACTGAATTTTGATTCCTTCTGCCGTGGAGTTTAAGAAAAAAGCCAGTGACAATTTCCTCCAGGCATCCTGGCTGTGTGTGTTACCTGTGTCGAAAGGACTGCTTTGGTTGACTTGGTGGAGCTGTGGTTGTTAAGGGGGGAGGCTGGACAGGAGGTGGTTCATCTGGCTGACCTGCCTGTGCAGTCAAAAGAAGAAATGGTAATGTGGGTAAACTCAAAAGACACAGCATGTTTTTAGTGCCACTTATTTAGCCTTTGAGGGAGCAAGAGTCTGTAGCTTTAATGGAAGTAAATGGATGAACAGTGTCAGCATTTTGTGTACTTAGGTGAATGTCTGGTAGAAGATGAGCAGTGCTAAAATATACCAGGTATCCGTAGAGTCTGCTTAGCATTTGAGTGTATGGGAAGTGAAGGAATCCTACTACAGCTGAAGGCAAATAACGTCTTGCAGGGATATGAAATGTACCCAGTGCAGTTGAATGCATGCATCTGAATTAGCTCTGTAAGGATGGCTAGCAAATGGCTTTTTGTTTGCCATTCAGCTTGGTGGGTTTGTTTTGGGTTTTGAGTTATTTTGGGTTTTGTTTTGTGGGGGCAGTTTTTGTTTGTTTGTAATCTTTTTTGTTTATCTGGGTTTTTTGCATGGTTTAGCAAACAAGTAATGCTTGCAATATTTTTCTCATAAAAATTAGTATTAAATACCATGTCATAGCTTGTACAGGAGGCATTTGTTTTCTTTTAAAAATCCTCCTGTGTGGTTCCCAGAGACATACATAGCAGGCATACAGCTAACTGTGTGTCTCAGGGCATCACTGTTTTCAACTTTTCTGGTAAGGCAGACAGGATTTCAATGCCCTGCACATCCCAGGTCATCGCTTACCTTTATCCCTGTTCTGCTTCTTGGCTGCCAGTTCCATAGGTGAGGCAGGTTAAGCATTAAAATTAGGCCCTGTCCTCTACAGAACTGTGGCTAATCCCCTCTAATCCCTTCAATCATCACTGTGCTTACTAAAACAAAGTCCCTAAGGTGAACCCCTGGCTAATTAAACATCCTATATTACCTCCTAGTTATGAGGAAACCAGGCTAACATTTCCAGCTGGGGCCCATGTTGAGGAGGTGAGACAGAGGTACAGCTGCCTAAGCACCTCTGGAATCCAGGATGCTTATTTAAGTGACTCAGTAGGAGACTTCAACTTCTCTTTGTTTGCTTTGGCTTTTTTATTTTTTTAACCTACTGACATGAGTGGAAATGGGAGAAGTTTTTAGTGTTGTTATTATTCACTTGTTTGAGACTGAAATCTGGTCCTATTAAATGTTTTTTTCTAATATGTTGATGGAAAATTGTTTCTTACTCCTGTCTTATTTTTATTTCAAATGTGGCGAACTGCTTATTTATTACGTGGGAAAAGGGATAATTTGAGTAATTTCGATTCTATAGTCAGTTTTCTGAGTTAGCAAAAGGTGCAGGTAGCTAAGAGATTTTCAGTGAATTACTAGGCAATAGAACAAGGGAAAGAGCAGCAGGAATTAAAAGATTAATAATTACTATTATTCCATAATGCAATTATATGATAGGAAAATATAATTCAGGTGAAACCACTGAAATGCTTCATTTGCCCTCTCAGGTCTGATGAAGCAGGTAGTTAGAAAGTGCTGATTTAAAGCATGAAAATACCTGAAGCAAATCTATGTGTAGAGGAACAGTGAGTGTAAGGTGTAAAAACCCCAAAGGAGGGACTTAGTCCATTGGGGAGCAGTCCTAGCTGTCTAATTAAGTTCCATTCTAGAGCTTACATGTAGAGCTTGTTCTTTCTACCTTCCTCTACTGCAGAAGGAGAAGAGACAGCCTTTGTGGTAAACTAATGGAGGATTAGTGACTTCTGAACTAAGAAAAGTCAAATGGTCCTTCCTCAACTGTCTGCTTACCCTGAAAATATAAAAATGCATCTTTGATACACTATAGATGGAAGGAGTTTGAATGCTCATATGTTGATGCAGCTGCTTGGGATTATTGTGGCTGCTGCTGGAGCTCTTTGACAAATAAAATAATGTTTTAATGGTGTTACCTCTGAAAATTTACCATTTTCTTCAGAAAATTGGAAAAGATTGCCAAACGAACATTTTAGAATCCAAATTCCAATCATCTTCAGCAAATGGCACAACTGTTTCTATTTCAGTTTAAAGTTCTGCCTTAGCAATCAGTAGTGTTCATAACATTAAGCACGCCTCAGTTCCCATTTTAGTAAAAAAGCAAAATACAAGATGCTTGTTCCCTACAGCAAGAAAAATGGGACATGCCATGAAATCTGCTGGGTGCTTGGTGTTCCTAAACTTTTTTTATATGAGCAGCAGATGAATACTGCAGAGAATGGCAGTAAGCAGCTTTCATCTAATTAAGTGGTGAGAAATTTGGTGACACTAAACTAGCCTTTAGCTGCACACCCAAACCTACAGGACTGCCGTGAAGCAATTACCTGTACCCTCTCTCTCTGCTGTTCTAATACTTGCCTGTAGCTATTGGACTTCCTTGGCATTTCCAAAGAGGGAAAAACATGCTATTGCAGTGGACTTTGACTTTATGCAATGGTTTCTCTTTCTCCTGAATGACAGTTCTGAATGGCAGAGGCTGGAGAGCCTTCTTGAATACCTGGCTTCACTGCAGATTTTGCATATTCCCATCTTCTGTGCTTTATTTTATATACAGTGGGGCTGAAAGAAGCATTTTTCAGGAGGCATAAACCTGGGCAGCAAATGAGAAAGCACTTAATTTTTGTTTTCTGATCTTACCGCCCTTGGGCAGCTGACTCTCCTGTCTCCCAGCCCCTTTGCCCTCCCCTCAGCACAGAGGTGTCTTCTGCTGCGTGGGGACATCAGATGGCTGCTGTAATTGGGCTGCAAGTGCTGGCAGCTGGTGCCCTGAGGCTGTGTCAGAAGGACAGGGCCTGCCCTCAGGCGTCTGACTTCACACACAGATTTTGGGTCTGCCCAAGGTCATACACAGTGGTGGCATTTTGAACCCAAATGTGTGATGGGAATAAGTTAATTGGTTCAGCAAATTCCTGATGAAGTTCACACAGACTCTGCTGAGGCTTTCGCCACTTTTATCTGGCAGATAACAGATTTCCATATAGCTGTATCAGCTCTTGGCAAACACAAGCAGCTGCCACCCTGAAGTGTGCTGGACAGATACACTTTGCTGCCTCCTGCCTTCTTTATTCCTCCTTCTTCAAAATATTCCTGCTCTATGAAACTGATACTCTGGGATGTTTGGAGCTCCCAAGTAGTGACTCTGTATGGGAGTGTTCCTGCTGCAGTTTTGGGGTAGTTTTAGCTGCAGAGCCCTAGAGTGGCTGGCTCTCTGACTCCTGCACCTTCTGACTCTTGTATGGGAAGTTCCCTTAAAGCTTGTTATTGTGTCGGAAAAATATTGAATAGCCTGAGGTGGTTTCATTATAGTGAAATGCTAATATTGCCTTGCTAAAAAAATCTCTAGGTGTGTAGCTTCAGCACAAATCTCAAAAGGGTAGGAAAATATAAACATAGACCTAAATCAGATTGTTTTATATTTATGAGCTCTTCACCCTCTCAAATCCTTACACATCTACACCATAGTATTGAACTTGGGTAATCTAAAGTGGTGTAGATTTTTGTTATTTGGAGGACCTGTGGGTACAAAGACTTGCATTTGAGGTGTTGTTCAAGGTCCTGCACACAAGTGCACAAGAAAATTTCTTTCCTTTCCTTGAAAATCAAAAGGAAATGCAATATGTGGAATAGACTGCTTTTTCTTTTTTCTTTTTTTTTTTAAATTTTAAAATCAAGTATATATAATTTCTCTCTCTTTTTTTTTTCCTCAGAGATACATCCTTCCGTGAAACCCAATGTAATCAGGTCAACACCAAGCCTTCAAAGTCCAAGTGCAAAACGATTGCTTGCACCCTCCAATCACTCTTCATTAAGCATTTTGGGAAAAAGAAACTACAGCCATCATAATGGTCTTGATGGTATGTGAAGGAATATAAAAGAAATACTCTTTAAGTCTGAATTGCAAAACTTTCCATGAACCTCAGATGACATTGAATAGGATGGTACAGAGGTAAAAAATGTAAGATATGGATAGTATGTTTATAGCATTGATGCAGTGAATGGTGGTGCTTATTCACTGAACAAGGATTAATGCCCTCTCTTACAAAAACTCCATTTACCATTTTTCTTACTAAATTGATTAAAAAAAAAAAAAAAGAAGAAAAGGACAAGAAAAGACTAAAACAAATTTGGTGAAAGCAGAGATGCAACATGTTTTGTTTTGATGACTCAACCACTTCCCTGGGCATCCTGTTCCAGTGCTTGACAACCATTTCAGTGACGAAATGTTCCCTAAACATCCAGTCTAAACACCCCTCTGGCATAATTTGAGACCATTTCCTCTTGTCCTATCATTTGTTATCTGGGAGAAGAGACTGACCCCCATCTTGCTACAACCTGCACATTTCTACTTTAGAGAAGGCTGAAGCAATAAAATCAAGGTAAACATTATTGCGATTAAGTCCCTCCTTATGTCCCTGTAAGGAGACGCACTTGGAAGTCTGTAAAATTTTTCTTCTATTTGGTTCTTTTCAAAATAAAGAGTGTATAAAATCAGTCATTAGCCACAGTGATTAGTTTGTATCAAACAGTCAGCTAACTGTGTTAAGGCAATTTACAAAAAATAACACCTAATTTGAAAAATTAGTACTGAGAACTGTAAGTCATTGCTTTAGGAGATAATTCTGGCTTATCTATTTTCCATGAAAACATAACATACCAGAAAGCATATATCCTAAATAACTGAAATCTGGGGATTTGTTAGTCAAAAAAACCCCTATTTTAATACTTAAAAATGACTATTTTTGTTCTTATCCTTGCCCATTTCTTTAATTAAAGCTGGTGAAGTGTAAATAAAATGCAACAGAAAAATAACAAACCAATAGTAAAGATACTCAACAGCACAGGTCCTCTGTTCCTTTTGACTTAAAAATTTTTACCTTTAATATTTACCATTTATCTGTTTACCTACTCCTCTGCCTCTTGGAAAATATAAAATATATTTTTTTGGTTGTAATTTATCCAGCTTCTCTTCAGTACACAGCAAACATTCAGTGACCAGACCAACTTGGGAACTGGCGGTTTCTGTGTAATTTCCCTGACCACAGCGTACTGTTTGTGCAGGGAAAGGTTTTGCCAGCCCCCAGAGTTTTTGTCTAACTATAAATATACTAAAAAGCTTTTCTTTTTTTGTTCCAAAATGCTACTGATTCCTTCAGGGTTTGTTGCATTGTATCAGTTAGCAGTATCCAGAAAGCCTGCTATGGAGATGATGACAGATTCTGTCTTTCAGTGAATGCTTTGATGAAATGAGCAAACAAAAAGGAGCATGGGAGACTTATGCAGTCTCATTTCTTGCTATTTTCGTAATGTTATTGGCATATAAATGTCTGCATGTTCAAGTTTACTTTTTTCCCAACAGTATTAGAAATTTGTTGTAAGGAAGTCATATAAATATGTTTAGTTAAGATATACAATAATTTACAGCATTCAAGTAAATGTCACTTAGACTTGTATAAATATATATTTAGATTAGCACAATTTAAGTCAGTCTTACTGCCCAGGTGAGCACAATATTTTGACAGGATTTGTTATTAGGCAAATTAATAATTATTGGCTTAGAATATAGCAGTGCATTATGGAAATGACACTTCTTTATGCCTCTGTGGAGAAGTGGGGGAAGATTATGAGAAACATCATTAATATTTAGTTAAATGCTTTTAAGAATAATAAGCACGAATATGATTATCATTTCTTATAGGAGTCTCATGTTGGCTCAAGTTTTGCTTTTAGCTAATGCAGCACAAGATTCTGTGGTGAGGGAATCTGGCTTTTCTGACTGCTGTTGCTCCATCTTTATCAAGAATGATGAGGGAGCTCATTTATCTCTTCATAAACGGGAGTGTTGTGCCCTGATATCTTGCTATTGAGTGTCAGTCGCTGGTGGCTCAGAGATATAGTTGTAGTTATCTGCATGGACATGAGTGAGATTGCACTCCTTAAACCTGTGTTTTGTAGCTAAATAGAGGATCTTGTAGGTTTTCGTGTCCCTTATTGTAGGAGGAAGAGTTTTGCTGGATAATATTAGAGAAGTGTGTTTTCTTTTATTTTCAAACAGCATGAAATCTTGCATTCTGTAGGATGTAATGAAAGATGCCATTGAGTGGTATTGTTTTGTTAGTTTGTTTGTGGTTTTTTGCTGTTCTGGAAAAAAGTGTCAGTACTTCAGGAAATTTTTTGTGCAATAAGCCGGTGCTTTCAACTACTCTGAAATGCAGTATTTCAATTGCTGCTGAAATTAAAGTCAGCATAAGATATATAAGTGGTTCTCTGCAGTGAAGGCAGCCTCTTTAAAATGGGAAAATTCCATCTTCAGAAAATCAGGATGTTGCAGAATTTACGTGTATCAAGTTTTATGACTGGAGTTGATGATGGGAAGATTTAGGTGTGACTGTAAAGTGCTTTGTAGATATTTTGAATCTGATCTTTAAATTACAGTGTCTGAAATTATTCTGAGCCATTACTTTCACCCACAAGCTGTTTAACTGTGAGCAACAGTACGTCCAAGTAGTCAAGTCCCACGTCAGGCTATTGTTGTGGCAGGGTGAGTAATGATAATTTTGCTTATAGTATTTGGAAACATCAGGTAGAGATATTTTATGTGAGAATAATCTCTGTCATCTGGCACATATTTCCTTACCTTTACATGCATCAGAACCAGAATATCCACAGGATGTCCAAGATATCAACGTCACTAATGAGGTAGAGAAATCAGTCTGTGCCTGTTGATAACAATTACATGATTTGTGGGCAGAAATAAGAGAACTGATTGTTCATAGCTGAAGAGACTTGAATCAACAGCCCTTATTCTCCTCTCTTCCCTGTCCAGACCTTTATTGCGGGATTTCAGGCTTAGATGTCCTGGTGCCTTCAAGAGGATTCTTTCAACAGTCAGATTTCTGTTCCTGCGTATACTGAAGTTTGCAGCAGATACAAGAAGTATCTAGGAGTGACACAAAAATTTTGGGGTCTGTTTTACTAGGAATCCATACATACCCAGTCCAGCAAGATGAGAAGGTGATATGAGCAATTGGCAAAGGGAGAAAGATCTCAAAAAAAAAATGTACCTCTCTCTTACATGTTCTTTTGGTCATTTCTTCTCTCTCTCCTTATGGCTGATAGGATTGACTCTTCAGGAAATAAGCAAGGAAGAAAGGCTTATTTTTCAGTCCTATTTTTCCGTGGAGAATTTGAGACTCTCCTTTGACAAACACATAAAAATATAAGCAGCCTAACAGACAAAAAGGGGGACTGGAGCCTTTCCTGCCACAAATTGTCTCGGAACAGACAAAATAGTTCTAATATGTGCTTCATCATAATCAAGTTCATGTAACTTTATGTGAAAGTACAGTACAAGGAAGGAATTTTCACTGTAGGATCAATTTTTTTCATTGGTGTGTTGTTTTCTCTCAAAGAGGTCTCATTGTTTTTGTCATAGTAGTACATTTTGGTAGAGATGGAGATGTGTTTGTCTGTGGGGGCAGGCTATAAGCACGGATTGCATACCAAAAAACATCTGGCACTCCATTACTTTAAAAAAGAAAAGCTTAAATTTTCTTTGACACATTAATAAGCTATAAACATACCAGAATTGTTAACATTTAAAATACTAGTGATTTCCAACTGAAAGAGAGGAAATGAGTCGTGATAAACAATATACTGTGTGCATTCACTTTTGCCATTTCTTCCATGCTGAAATACAAACTATGATTGATGTTGAATTGTGTGTACTCACTCTTCCCAAAAGAGAGAAACAAAGGTTATATATTGTTCCACAGTCAGTTTTTCCTCTGAAGTTTACTTAGGACATGTGCTTTCTAGCCTTGGTCCTTGGTATAGCCAGAAATTCTTCTGAAATATTTAGGTACAGATCTCTTTGTCTAGTGTGTGCACTGGTATTGTTGGAAATGTGAGCAAGGAAATTAGATCTCTCAGGAAAAGTTGGTGTTGTGTTACTCTCAATTATTGGAGAAGAAAAGGACTATGAAAAGGGTGTTTATGATACTTAGTTATTCCCCCAAATACATTACTACTATGCTTATATCAATATATGAAATACTTAAGAGCCTTGTCCTGCTTTTCTCTACAAAGTCATTTAAACAATCTCTGACCCTCAAGAGACTGACCTAACAACTTTCTTACCTTTATTTTTTGCAGCTTGCACAAGAGTAGCCAATTTCTATTTTCTCCATCCACTTGGAAGCAATAATTTTAAATATTTATTAGAAAACTAAAATGCTCTAAAGCTTATATTTCTGTGGTCAGTATATTTGCTTGCTTTTGCAGCAGTACAAATGATGATACCGAGGACAATGAACTAGTGACAACTTCAAGAGCCCAAATAATGTACCTGGAAAATGATACAGGCCTTAATTACCCCAGGGTGTTACTGCTGACATTGTCAGTCATTTGTAGAACTTTGCTTCTGCATCCCATGTTTGCATGTCTCAAGTAATTTTTTTTTCTCCTTATTTAAATTTTTGTATTCTAAAAGAGTGAGTTGATGATTCCTCACTTCCCGCTTCATTCTTCATTCCTCCGACCCCAGCAATGCAAATGGTATTGTGATTTAACCTGAAAAATAATCAACTAGGAGGAAAATATTTTTGTCAAAAAAAAAAAAAAAGAGAAATATCTTTTCCCCTTAGAATTTCTTAAAGCTGAGAAAATCATTTATTGTCTCATAACGATAAATGTGTGGTGATTATTTGCCTACATTGAATTCACATTGAAGTTATCTCTCAGGTATTTGAGCTTCTTTGTTTGCAAATAAAAGGACTGTCTTCCATTCTGAAGTGTCTAAGGACTGCTCCAGCTGCAGGGTATTTTTTGGTGGGGGAAGGTAAGCAGTGTCATTGGTCAAAGAAGCACTTAGGAGAAACAAAACCGTTTCTGCAAATCCATGTTTCCTTGAATTGCCTTGGAAAAAGAACTGTTTTTAAGCATTAGCACAGCACTGTATTGTGTTTTTTTAAATATATATATAGATTTTTACTTTGCCAGAGTTTTCATTCAACTGAAAAGTTCAGCTTTTCTGTATCCTGAGAACTGGGAGTTATTTCCCAGGGTCCAAGTACACTAGGAATTGAATAAGGAACTATTATTATATTTTTTTCTGTTTATTTCCTTTCTTTCAAAAATCTTTTGTAAGGCTTCTTTGCCTACAGTTGATTCATTAAAAAAAAAAAAAAAAGGCACAAAACTAGACTCACATTCAGGCTTTAATACACTACTTTGAGTGTGCCATTGATCACTTTCTTTTTGTTGTATGAAGGAAATGAATGCTTATGAGAAGATTAGAGTGTGGTGTCCCTGAATTCACCAGTGCTACGTGTGCTTCTGATAACACTGCTGACAGCAGGGATTAAAAGGCAAGGGACGTGGAATGGCAGGTGGAGGAAAGGGCACTTCACGGTGACCTGCTCCATTTCTGCTGTTGAATCGGTGTTTCTTTTTTTAAGATACAGGTAATGTGTAGACGTGAAACTGCAGTAACGCTGGCTTTTCTAATTGGCACAATACAGCTCTTAAAACAGCAAGCAACGACGACAACAACAACAGCACTAAAATTAAGTTTGCATTTAAAACACAATGCAAAAAGGCAGAACTTAATTCCTGGAATCACTACTTTCCCCTAGTATTTTTTTAAAGAATTACAGTTGCAGAAGAGAATCCTGTCTGGTGAACAACAGGATTAGCAGCATATTACCTCATGAATTACGTGGTCTGGATTCAAGATCTGGAGTTCAGACTCAAAGTGCTTCAGTGTATGACTACTCTTAAGTAGCTTGATTATTTTTTGTAAGCTGTCATTGCAGAGAAATAGTTCTTGACAATTTTAGTACATAATGCAATAGGGAAGGCACCTTCAGAAAGTGTTTAGGCTGTGGAACTGGAAAGTTCCTGTGTCTGGGGAAAGCGCTTTGTGATCATTTTGTATGGTTTTTCTTTCTTCATCTGTATATTGTTTCTCCAGTGTTTAAAATTTCTGTCTTGGGCAAATAAGGGTCTTCCTCAAACTCATTCTTAGTATGATTATAAGACATTTATTTATTTATTTTTTATTGTTAATAATGCTTTTGAAGTAAAAATATAATTTGTTCCATTGTTACAAGGTGGTAGGAAAAAATATTTGTGTTTGGTTACTTCAAGTATTCATACTCAAATGGAGAAGAAATGACAAAGCAGTTCTTCCTTTCTCAGCTTCTTTCACAAGGTGGTCCTTCCTGGGTGAAAAGAACCTTTAAAGTCCTATGCACCATGATAAGATGAGATTTTATTAGTAGTAAACAGCTCTGCTATAGCCAGTCTGCATTTATTGTCCACATTTCAAAATCACATTATCTTCAATCATATTTATTCTGGAAGGTTTAGAAATAGGAGACCTTTTACCCATTAGTATTGTGGATGAACCTGTTAATATCAAATGGAAAGAGAAATATCAGATAACTAAGTTGTCTATGAGCAGAAATAAAGAATAGCACGTATGCAAATAACACATGAACAGCTGGAAAAGGACTGGAGTAGCATTAAGGATATGAGTTCTGTCCTGGCGTGAATAACTGTTAAGGGAATAAAAACTAAAATGCTGCTGGGGAATAATATGTAAACTTGAAATAATTCTGTAGCTGACACCATCCTTTAGCAGTGCACTTTTTCTGATTTAGCCTTAAATGATTTCACAGTGGGAAATTTTATAGTCTCCTAGTGCCTGTAAACAGCGAGAAACACTTGTCTGATCAGAATGGTTGGTAAAGCACGTTTTAATGTGAGGAAATTTCTTCTACAACTTACTCATTTCTATTTGAGTTCAAATAAATGTGTTGTAGAAAGAGTATAGGAGCATCTTAGACAGTTTCTGCTTTTGGTGCATCAATTTCTCCACAACAATACACTTATAAACATTCTGTCATCTCTGAAGTTGTATTTACTGTAATTCACTCACATCACCAAAAGCCCTTCTTAGTGATGATGATGTCTGACCATTTCTGTTTAAAGTGGAGCAGTCCACTTCACTGGCACTTCTTTGGCCATAAGGTGGGAATCGTTTTGTACCCTGGAGTTCACTTTCTACTGAAGTAGTGCAAGTACAGATCATAGTTTTGCACAAAATCATTTGCTGTAACAACTCATTTATAAGCCAAGTGTCCACTGGTTCCAGTTTCACTGAAATTCACGCCTGATTAATTAAATTCCCTAAGGCATTCTGAAACTTGGCATATAAAACTGAAAATCAAAAGTTTTGTTTTCTGTTCTGTTGAACACCAAGATATTTGTGGTTTTTAAATAAGCTCTGATGCCCTTAGGCTGCATTGGAGTTTGTACTGGTGTGCAGGCCTTTTGTAAAGGTTTCAAATGCTGCGTGATTGCCTTTTTAAGCAAGGGCTTTATCCCTTACTTGCCTTAATTAAAAGTTGTCCATGGTATTGGCTGGTGTGTGTTCATGCATAATGTTTTTCAGAACCTTGCCAAGTCAGGATGTAATTATTTTCTGGAAGAAATCAGTATCTCCTCAGTTCTAAAATCTGAATGTTTGTGTATCAGAGAATACAAGAATTTAAATTGTGTAACAATGACACCTTAATCAGTAGTCTCTGCTAGACCCTGGAACCTTTTGACTATGTCTACATATTGCACAGTTCTTTTCCTACTTTTTATTTATGGATATACTCAGGTCTTCAATGTTTGGCAACTTAGATGGTATTTCAGTACCCACTGTAAGAAAAATATATGCCAAAACCAGAGGATGATTTTTATTGTGTGATATAACACAGGGATATTTACAAATGTAACAGATCTTTCTTCACTTCTTTGCTGGGTTTCATTAATAGGTTATCAATATGGTAATATTCTGAAGTTAACAGCTGCTGGGATTGCATTACAGTGTCTGTCAGGTTTTCTTCAAAAATACACTGCTTACTTTCTTCCAGGTACATTCAGCTGCTCCTCAGTTCGTTTTAGGGAGATACTCTCCCTCAGTTGTCTGTGGAACTGAGACAGTATCTGAGCATTTTGGGACAATCATGGCTTTTTATAGATTTGGCATAGAAAGCTATGCCAAAATTAGAGCACCTCTGAGTAAGAGGGAAGGCTTCATTATTAGTATCTGAATATGAAAAGTATTGGGTTTTGTTTATTTGCTGTGATCGTTTTTGGGGTGACTGAAAGTGCTGTGTAATGTATCTTTTCTATATTTCAAGGGAGAAGGCGCCCCTTTCTTTTTGTTTAACCGCATAATTCTGCCTAAGCTGAGGATTCCTTGGGAAATGAAGGTGTGCTCTTGGAGATATATTGATTAGGATTTTTTTTCTGGGTATTTAGGCTTATAAATGGAATGAGTCTTTGTCTCAAGAGTTATTCATGTGGTTATACCTCCATGAAAGCAGTCTCTGGGTTTTGTCAGGAACATTCAGGTCCTGAAATGTTATTTTACTCGTATGTCAAAAAAATAAACAAAGTTGTAATAGCAAAAATAACTTTACTGTGAAGATAAAAACAGATTATAGAGTTCTTCACTCTAAGATTTTATCTTACTTTATATGAGTGCCAAATACCTTCAGATAACAGGAAACAATAGACTATCACAGTATTTAGTTTTTTGTACCAGTTTAAAAATTATCTGGAAGACTGGTGACCGAAATGTATTTTTATTTATAATTATTTTTGTGTGGAAAAAGAGGAAAAGAAGGCTGGTAGAGGAGCACACAACTAAAATATTGCTGGCTTTAGGTAGATATTCACATTACAGTACTTTTATCAGTGTAACATTAGTGATATATATATGTTTTCTAATTAGATTTGATTAAGGATTAAGACTTGTACAAATGTAACTATAAACTAGATTCAGGAATTTCCGTTGAATATTTAAGTTTCTAAATAGTTTGAGATGATTCAAATGACTTATCTTTGTTTCTGTCAGTGTTTGAACCGTATCTTCACACTGGTTAAGATGAATCCTCAAAATGAAAGAGAAATGCCTGTCTGAGCGTGGAATTACCATTTTATTTTTTCCAAAAAGGATTTACAGCTGTTCTTTCTCATGTCCTTTTAATCTCTTTAATACTATTTTTAAAAATAGCAAAATCCTTGGAGAGTTCTTTGTGTAAGTGATGGGAGTCAGAACCCCTGCAAGAGTGGAGATTTGGAACCAAGACGAGAATAAGACACCCATCGTATTTATTGTGCATTTATCCCATTGCAGAACTGAGACTCTGCTGATTCAATTCATGCAGAATTGTGTGCATTTTATGCAGAACTGCATGTAGTGTTGATAAGTGTCTCTTCCTTAAGAACTGTCTGCTAGAGCCAATAAGGTGTCTTACCCAATTTTTTGAGCAAGTCTGTGAGACAGTAGCATCAACCTGCACCTTCTAGATCAGCAGTGAATTTTCTTGCAGGTTTTTTAATTGTTTATGAGGATGTTTAGTTGCTGAAGTTGCACTGCTTTGAAAAAGAACAATGTCTGTAATAAGCAAACTGTAGTGGTTTAAAGCCAAAGAGAGTGAGATTTGTGTTCTCAGGGAAAGAAAAAAGGCAGAAGTAATTTCAGTTAAACAGCAGGATGAAATCTATCTTAGCTATTGGCCTAGTAGTAATTCCTCTTCAATTTATACAAATATAACCATAATTACAGTTTATTGACTCCTGATTTATGTGTAGGAGAGAATAGTTAACATTTTTGGATGTTATATTTCTCAGTTTACTGTCAGTTTCAAACTGAGCATCCATCTCAAAATTCTCAGAAAAATGGTTGTCTGGTTTTGCAAAACTTTTTCAAACAGGAACAGTAATGGAATTATGCTGATAATATCTATTTTTTTTCTGTGCAGCTAGTCCTCCATGTTAAATGATGCCATATGTTAAAAGCAAAATGAAAAAAACCCACTTCGTGAAACATGAATTATGAATTAGTTCCATTTTTATATTTTCTTGCAGAAAAGGATAATTAAGCAATTGGAATGGAGTGCAGTTAAAAGCATATTACAGCGTGCCATATATATTCAGGACCAGTGATGATTCTCGTGCTCATTTCATGAGAAATCTTTCCAGTCTCTGCATTTTTGATGTGTTCATTGTTGTAGCAGAACGGCAGCATCTTAGCCTTCAGGGTGAGCATCAGAAAACAGGGCTTTTATGGATAAAGACAATACTCTAATATGCTGTGGTCCTTCTGTTTTCCAGAGTCATCCAGCCATACAACAAGAACAATAATGGTAAGTATAGACGAGTTTATAGGCATTGATCTGTCCATATTTATGATTTTTCCTTTGAAAATGAAGTGGCTATAGTAGTATGCTAAGACTTTGGAATGTTTGGGTTTTTTCCATAAGTCTGATATTACTGTAAAGATAAAATGGGTCTGTCTTTACTTCACGAGAAATCTTGGGTGAAAAAAATGAGTTTGAATAGCTTAAGAGGTACCAGTGCTCTCAGCTTGAGCAGGTGAAAAATCCAGTTACAGGTCTGTGTTGCGTGTTTAAGTGATTTTTTAACATGTCAAAATAATGTTGATAAAATCTCTTGCATTCTATGTGTATCACATGTATCAGAGCACATTTAAAGCTCAAAACAATAACTGAGTAATTTCTTGCATCACATTCCTGGGAGGCCAGTTTCTGACTTTACCCTGAGTTTGATAGTTCAGAATTCGGGAAACAGAGAAATGTTTAAGCAGACACATAACCTTCAAAAATGAGATTAGAAAGTTTTATGTATAGAAATGTTATAAAAGCAGTGCACTTAGTGACTACCTTAGGGTGTTTAGGGTGAGAAATGTTATCGGTCTCCTTCTGTTTCCTCATAAAAGTTAGGTAAGGACTGAACAATAATTCACATAAAGAAAACCTTTTTCTGGCAATGATTGATGCCTCTCCTGTGGGTGTTTGGGGAGAGGGCTATCTGTGTTTGAAAAAAGACCAATTTTTTAGCTGGATTTTAGATTTTTAAAATAGATCTCAACAAAACACTATGTGAGCTTGTATTTTTGTCATTCCTACAGTTTATAGAGTGTCCCTCCAAGTTTATTTACCTCTTCTATATGTACAACATTTGTGAGACATGTAAATTCCCACATGGATTACTCGATTCTACAGGAGATAAAAGGTTAATATAGTTTGTTGCCCTTATCATCAACAGTCATTAATAATCCAGTACAAATGGATTATAAATACATAAGGACTACAGATCACAAATTTTCAAAATAGTAGAGATGTCTGGAAAAAGCCATGTTTCTGTTTTCTACTGGCTGTGATATAACTCTTGTTTGTCATGAATTCATTTTAAATAGACCTATTTCAAAATAAGATGCCTAGTTATTCAAGTGCTATAAAATTTTGGAAAGGATTGAAGAATTTTTCAATGATTTTTCAATTCTGTATTGGTGTCAGGAAAAGAGCAGGGCATTAATGCTGAAGCTGGTGAAACCTTCACTCATTGTTTCTCTTTATTTTTATGTTAATTGTACTCTGAGGATAGTCAATATCTCTTTTCTACTAAGTATCAAAACGCTTCCAAAACCTCAGCTGACGGAGTGAGGGTTTTGCCTATATAAATTTTTCTTCACACCAAAATAGGTCCAAACTTTTAAAGACTTAAGCAAAAGGTTTTTAAATGGCTTGAGTTCTCGAGTTTCCTGTGTTGAGAACCTCTTCAGACCTCTCTGCTGACAACTCAGACCACTCAGACTAATGTTCTGCAGTCAGTGTGCAGTAATTGTCTGTTGCTTTTAAATAAAAGCACAAATAAAAATAAGTATTCAGTTTAGTGTGAAATGGTTATAGCACTATAATAATTTAAATCTTCTCTGCAATTAAAGCATAACTGAATGGGTAAAGGAAAATATCTTACTGCCCAATGAGTAGGTAGAAATTGTCAAGAAAGCTGAAAACAGGCTATTCCTTGTACTAGAAATACTATGAGATTATATATATCCAATACAGATTTCCCTCTATTTTTTATTTCAGATTCTTTTTTTTTCAGAAAAATTAAAAAAAAAAAAGAATTTTTTTTTTAAGCATCTGTGTGAGATGAAGGAGAAAGAGAATATGCTCTGTTAACTATAAAATAAATTTCCTCTTATTTTGTGGATAGTTGCCTGGGTTAGTCTTTCATTACTAATTTACTGATCTACATTAAATAAGAATTTACTTCAAAGTTGTGCCTTTAAAGACATAATTTATTCAGGGGTTATATAGCTTTTATGTAACTTCTATGATATACAGAGGCTATAAACATTGTATTATTTTAGCCCAGATGCTTTGGCAAGTCAGCTGTCATCTTTTGAGGCAAGTGGTTTCCTTTTGCTTTTTTTTTTTTTTTTAATGTGTTTTCTTCTCTTGCAATTGAAGAAACATAATTGACTTGGATTTTCAACATTACGACTATTCTAGGTGTTTTGTGAAAGGTTTCATAGCAAATCCAGAAATTCCAAAGTTCTACTTATGTTGACTGGTTGTTTTCTTGTATGTGATCTGTTGTTGAAAAATATTTTATTTTTAATAGCCTTGGGTTTTTAAATGAAATTCTATACCCAAAGTGAACGTGTGTCTGCATGCTACTATCAACATTTGCGACTTCATGCTGTGTAGAAACTGGTTTTTAATTTTTGCATTCATCTCACATCTCTGTGAATAATTAAACAAGCCCCAAACCTTTATGTTTATTAAAGCTATAGTGCTAATGCCTTTGTAAATAGGAACAATTCAGGTGTGGCAAAACACAATCAATACCTGATTTAAACTTAAGGTAATTCTAAACTTGTTTTAAACTATATCCTCTATAATTAGGTCAATGCGAAATATATTAAACCAAGTTATATAGATTATTACCAGTCATCTCAGCATATCTGGTTTCTTCAAGTGACTTTTTTTTTTTTTTTTTGGCATGTAGTGAGCTTCTTTTTCTCTGCTTAAAAATATTCTTTGTTTAAAGATGCAACAAAAAATAATTAAAAATGTTAATTTAAGGCAGTGGGATTTTTTTTTTCCTTTTTGAAACAATGTGGGGAAAATGTAAGAAACCATAAATTCACGTCCACTTAGGAATTTGTGGTAATCCAGTTAAGCATTCTTTCAGCCACAGCATAAACTGCCACTGTTAATTTTTATACTTTAAACAACTGTTGGTGTTATGTATTTATTTCAAAGCTGGTTGTCTTTTCAGAGCTCAGTGTCTTTTCACAATCTTTAGTGGCTCTCAATGAATAAATGCTCGGTCACTTATATACAAGTTGAGAAACTTACAGATAGATCCCAAATCAGAGTTGAGGTTTCTGAGTCCCATTTCTGAATTTTGTTTAAGTCAAGATTTTTCTCTTGACTTAAAAAAACACGTCTTAATATCCTTATGCTTGAAGTTCCTCTGGGAGCTAATGAGGGCAGAAGATTTACCCTCCTTATTAAAAATGCTATCAGATAATGCCACTTGAATATAAAGTGTTTGTGGAGTATCTTTGTAGGTGTCTGTGGGATGGTGTCCAAACTTTGTTGGACTTGTAGCTGCCACTACAGCACATATCACATGTATAGTGATTCTATACAGGCAATTCCTTGGTTTTCCTGACACAGAAAAGCCTTATGCCTAGTGGACCTAATAAAAAACCTGGATTTTCAGTGAAGCAGCCAATTGAATTAGTAACTTTGTGCTGCTGCTTCCGTAAGTTTTGGCAGGGAGAAAGACATTGTAGCTTCTTCATGAAGGGATCTATTACCTTCCTTGAACATTGGAGATGTCTCTGTTGCCCACTGTAAAGTGAATGTGTATGCAGATGGGAAATCCATGCCCCAGCCAGCTGAGTTTTGATGAGCAGCATTTGCAAGCAAATGTTTTAACAGGGCACAGGTGAAGCTGCATAACAGTCTTCACATAAACTCCTCCTTATTGACAACCTTGAAAACATTGCCTTTGGGCTCTGAGGCTGCATTCAGTTTGCAGCACAGAGGCCCTCTGTTTGGCAGGTAAAACTCTTCCCTGTGGTGACTTAAATATTTGTGTTCTTCACTGGGTATCCCTTCATCTTGAGAAGCTTTCTGTCATGTGCCCTCAAAGAGGTTTTTCTCATGATATCTTTTGAGCATGCAGCAATTTTGTCCTAGATGTACAAGAGATCTCAATGACTGAGAAGAAAATCTGGGAGAAGGGAAAGTCACTCAGCAGGGGGGAAGATTTGTCCAACATGCAGCTAGCAAACCCTGGGTAAAGCTCTTGCTGCTCTGGTGCTGCTCTGTGGTGTGCCCCTGGTATGCAGACCCTTGATATCAGTGGCTCTTCTGCAAACTCACAGCACAGCTTATTAGTGATGTACATGATGTTCCCAGTCAAAATCAAAACACTAGTAGCTGATTGCACATGACAGTGTTACCATGAAATTACTGAAGCTTTCTGCATGCAGGGTTTTGAATGAGTCGGGCTTCTGTGGCAGCACATGTTAGTATTCCTGAGGCTTTCAGAATCTTTCTAGCATGACTGTGTTCTAGAGGGAGAAAATTGGAAAGCATAATAATAATAATTTAAAAAAGCGTTTAATGAGTACTTTGTATGAAAGTTCATTTTGCTCTTGATGTTGATATTAGTATGACAGGGGCATTGAATGCTCATTTTTATACACGCTGGTGAATATATTTTTTATAACTAATTAACTGATTGCTTGGTCAAGAACTTCAATTGTTTTGATTAACCTGAAATTAAAGATAATGTGCTCCCTAGCACAGACTGGAGAACAATGATCTTATTTTCTCTTATCCTTATGTGAAAAGAAATTAATTTTTTTCAAATAGCTTGAAAGGGCCAGGGGAGAAAGGAAATCAAAGAGAAAATTCTAAACAATTTGATGCAACAGAAATGAGATTATATTGTAACCCTTGCGTCATTTTCTCTAATGCTATCTCTTGCCTGGAATGAGAGTTAGGCCCTAATAAAAGCAGAAAAAACCCAGAAGTTCAGAACATCTGTCTCTGCCAGGGCAAAAAGGATTATGAAAAACCATATCCTTTTTCCATCAGGCTTCACTGTTCTTCGGAGTTTATGCCTTAAGAAATACACTTTTTGTACATTTCCTGAACACTTTTCGTCTGTACCTTTTGTCTTTTGCAAAGGAAATATTCAGTGGTATATTAGGCTGAGAAGAGATATGAGCCATTCTTTGTGGTAGCCTAAATCCATTTCTGACAAGCAAAGCACAACAGAAAAATTACCATTTTAGCCCTTGAATGTTCCTCTGAAATGTATGGCATTAGCAATTGCTGGATACAAGTATTAGTGGGACATCTGCCATATGGCAGTGTTTTCCGTGCATGAATTCTTACTCTCTTTTTTGAGCATTACCCACTTTGTACACTAAGAAATGGGCAGTTAAATACCTTCAAGAATTTCTAATTTCATTCCACTTATGTGTTTTATCCTGAATTTATTCTAAATAACAGTGGAATTACTTCTAGTACCATGTCCTCTAGTTCTTCATCTCCACCAGAGTCAATGCAAAAAAAAAAAAAAAAAAAAAAAGGTGAAAGCTAAGCTACAGTTTAGACACTGAATGAATAAAACAGGAAAAAAAAAAGGTAAATATTTAGAAGAACTACAAAGATGGATTTATAACCCTCTGTGCAAAAACAACTAAATTCACCATAATCCTTTTTTGTTTCTAAGACAAAGGAAAATAGTTTAGCTCTAAGATTTATATGTGACTCACTCAAATTCTATGTCTTGTTTCTCCTCTTGTTGTTTGGCTTTGTTGCATCAGACCTAAGCAATCATAGAGGACATGGCTCTTGCTGTAGCATAATGAAATTGCAGTAGCGTAATGAACTATGAAATTTTTTTTTTGAATGCTTAAAATTTGCCCTACTGGAGGGAACAAATGGTGTGGAATGGGGTGAGGTGAAAGTTGTGTCATGTACTTGGATGACAAGTAGGTCATGTACTTCATTGCTTGGGATGTTAGTTTTTTGCTCAGAAAATGTTCGTTCTCTCCTAAAACTAATGGGTTTCTGCTTCTGAACTACTCAATTCATAGCACTGATTTATGTCTCAGCATCACTTTGTATAAAATGGCATTAGAGTTAGCTAATGTAGTTTTTAAAGACCTTTAAGACCCTTGAATAGAACATGTCAATGGGCACAGGTAGGTTGCTGTCTGACCCCCAGGTACTGGTTAAGGAAGATGAGCTTGTTTCTGAGATGTGTGTAGGCTGTCCCTTACAGTCAAATTAGTTAACAGAATTATGGTTATTCTCAGGCAAATACCTTTCCCTTTTATTGTGATTTCAGCACACTTCTCCCCATATCCACATGACTAACGGTAAGGCCTTGCAACCCAGTGCAAGTGCCATTAAAACAAGCACCATTCCAGTGATCAAGAGGCAGAGGCAAAATTGGCTTGATGCTTCCGAAGACGGTTTCTTTATAGCTACAGAAGAGACCAGGTAAGAAAAATGAAATCTTAGCAGGGAATGAGGCTTTACTGCACACTGCTTGAATAACAGTTTTCACATTATTATTTGAGGTTGTGTTACAGCAAAGAGCAATGTTGTGTCCAAGAGTATGCCAAACTTTGATCTTCTGTCTACTAATATTATCAGTATTTCATTAATAAGACTTAGGGCTACTTCTCTGTGGCAAAGATTAGAACTTTTGAATTATCATTAATTTTAGGTCCTCTACAATGAAGTTTAAGGCACCTCTGATCATTCAGTAAAATGTAAATGCATTCACAGTGTAGGTTATAGTCTCAATTTTCAGAACTTGAAAAATAGCACACAGTGGAGAAATATACAGCCAGTAGCATCTTTTCCAGGCTAGAAATTGATTTCCTTTAAAAGCAACCAAGATGATAATCTCCTTCAGCTTTTAATTTACAGATTAATTGGTAAAATTTAATGAGCTTTTGCTTTTCCCAGTAGAGCTTGATATCATGGAAGAATCACTAGTTTTCTGGAGGTTGCTCTGTTTTTTTCTTTCCCTGTTAAGATCTGGCCATTTCCTGATTTAATTTAGACTAAGACAAGAAGTTATAGTCTGTTTTTGTAAGCTGTGCTTGCTGGGCCTGTTATTTAAAAACCTTTCATATCTTGCTTAAGAAGGGGATTAGTACAGCAAGTAACATCAGACTGCTCCTCACTTCTGTGATTATTTCACAAGCCCAGAAAAGCTGGTAGTTGAAGAAAAATGGAAGTAATAAAATGAGGGAAGAGAAAGAATCTGTATAGATATAGAACTAACGAAGGAAAATGTACATATTTAGTCCCATTAGTGATAGATTCATCTAGGAAAATTAACATACTAGCATGTAACAATTTGATGGTTATTTCAAGATCAATTAAGTATGGCACCTTTTTTTTCTTTTGTATGAGGAATGCAACAATTCAGAGAGAGTGGTAGGAGGCTGGTGAGCTCTTAGGCTTCTGATTCCAGCCCAGACTGATGGAATTCGCTATTTTGAGAGTTGTTTGATGCAAAGAGCTTAGTAGTATCAGACTAATCCCTAGTGATTGTATCCTGAAAGTGACACTGGTAACCTTTTGAAGTTTAAGAATTTTCAATTTAATTTTTTCTCAATTATTATAGAGAAGTGCCTATCAAAGGGTTAGATGAGTCTTTGCTGACAGTGACTCCACAGTGATCTTGGAGGCAGCCCAGACAACTTATTTAGACTAGATGTTTAAATACGAGGTGGTCAAAGTACGGTGAGGTGAGTCCTACCTTTGCAAATCACGTATCCATGATAGCTCTACTTGTTCCCATCCTAGGACAGGATACCCATACCCAGGCCAGGAAGCAAGACTATCCCTCCACACCTCTGCTTGTGTGTGGGCAAGGGGCTTAGTCCTCAGAGCTCTGCATCTGCTGCTCTTCTCCAAACAATGAAAAGTTTAAAGAGTAACATTTTAAATCTCCTGGTATGGAAAACATAGGGCAGTTATATAGATCTCACTGACACTCCTCAGGCAAGGAGTTGCCTGAACATGTGCTGCTGCATCACATGTGCTGTGAGCAACACAGCAGGGGATGCTCAGGGACTGGCATGGGTTGAGCCCTCCCAGCACAGCTGTTCCTGGTCTGCCAAGAGCTGACCCCGCAGTTTGATGCCAGTACATGTGCATGCACCTTCCTACTGTGATAGCAATGCACCAAGAGCCTCTCTCACATTCAACTTCAATACTATAACTAATGGGAGGCAGCAACTTTTTATCCCTTGAAACTGCGTTTCACATGAGATCTGTTACTTCTCTCTCATAGGGTTTTTCCATTATATTTTTCTTTTCCTGTCCCCATCCCATCCCCATTGGTTCTGTCCCTACTTCAGGTGTCCTTTCTCCTTTCTATTTCCTTTGATTCATTTCATGTTTACTCCAAGATTATTTAGAAGAGACAATGTAGGTTGTTCTTGTCTGGGCTCTCAATTGTCTCCAGCCTTTAAAGCTCCAAGTGGAAAGCACTGCCTGGTTCTGCTGCTAGGAATGCACTGATGTCCAAGATGGCAATTAAATGCCAAAGAGTGAAAACAAAAATCAGTTGCCAGGATGCAGCTAGTGGGTTCTGACCATATTCTGAACACTCATCTCAGAAATAATCACCCCATTTGAGGTAACAACTTGGTCTGTTTTATCATGTGAATTTGTTCATTAAAATTACATATAATTACAAAAATTACATAAAATTACATACATGCTAATTATAGCAAAAGGGAGAAATAGTTTTTAGTATAATTGAAGCCTGAAAAAGGGAAAATGTTTCTCAGTATAATGTTTAGTTTGCAATGATCCACGACAATTTTTATTTCTCTGTCCTAAAATAGTTTTGTTTGTTTAGTGAATTAAGATTTAAGATGCACATTTCTATAAAATATCAAGTAGGGTGTCTAGAGGGTAAATTTTCACAGATGCTCAGCTAAAAATATTATACTGTAACACATATTATCTGAGACAAAAAGAATAGTATTGTTGCTCCTAAACTAAATGAGGCACCAGTCCATTTCATGTTAATCAAACCAAAGATGCACATGAGTAGTCTAAACATTATTATTCAACAATAGATAAGATAAATATATGTATTTATGACTAAAGCTCTATTTTGGATGATAGTTGTAAAGAAATTATCACTCTTTCCCTCTCTGAATTTAAGCAGCAATCTTATTTCTGTAAAGTTAACTCTTGTGTATCTAATTGCTCACAGATTCAAGATATTTGTAGCAATGGATGAGTAGGGGCTAAATATTCAAAACAATGAAAATAATTATGGAAATTGTATATAATCTAGACTTTCCAAGGCAATCCCTGGAATTACCCTAGGATTTTAGGGCAATGCCCTTCACTCAAGCCACATTTCAACAGTGCCTGCAGGTGTACTTAAAATGTAGTGTGAGAATATGTATCATTGAAACACAAAGACTGGAGTTTGCATTTGAAGTTCAACATATTTTTAGGTGCTAATCTGGCCTTCAGAGTAGAACAGGAATGTATTTTATATCAGTTGTAATGTGCATCCTCATACATTTCAATTTTCTCTCTCTCTCTTTTTTTTTTTTTTTTTTTTTAAATGGTAGCTGTTTGAATGCAGTTTCCTGCCCTGTTATTTTGTTGTTTATCAGTATCTGTGCATCTGGGGAGAAATGCCAGCATAATTCTCTTTTGTATTCCACTCTTTCCCAGCCCAGTTGCCTCTGCAAAGCCGGGCGGCATGTTAGGACAGTGCTGAGCCCCATCATTACAGTCCAGAGCCAGTCTGGGGGATAGACAGTTTTTTCCATCTGCCTACATATTAGAGGCATTGAAGGAATCATCCTCATGATTTTTTCTATATGTATATGCCAATCCACTTCCTGAATACCTGTCAGCATGCTCAGTGAATTTTGCCAATAAATACAGAGGTTCCCATTTTTCCTATTTCATCCCTAGTGACAAGCTGCACTCTCCATTCCAAAAGCTCCCTGATGCCTGTGTGCATCCAACTCACATGGGATTTCCACACTTCTGTATAGTCACAGACTCACAGCAGGGATTAGTCTAGGCAGAATACCAGGTGACAGTTCTAGAACACTTACCTTTTGACATTGCATCGCAATTTTATGTTGACTTTTTCTGGATTTTTCTTTTTGAATGAAAAGGGAATTCTCATTCCCTATTTTGAAATATTTTCAAAATATATCAAGACTTTGTTCTAAAGTGTAAATCTGTTTACACAATTCGTTGAAAAAT
This sequence comes from Margarornis squamiger, assembly GCA_035222235.1. Lineage (NCBI taxonomy): Eukaryota > Metazoa > Chordata > Aves > Passeriformes > Furnariidae > Margarornis > Margarornis squamiger. The sequence continues at coordinate 24,525,975 of JAWWTY010000106.1, forward strand.
CACTCTTTAAAGAGCCTCACATTTATCACTGCTCACCAAGACAGTTTCCTTATTTCTTTTTAATGTATTTAGATATTAGTTGCTAGGATTCTCCTAGCACTAAATGCATGCTTTAGGATCAACCAAAAGTCTCACTACTATAAAATAATTTTATTCAGGACACTGTACTAAATCACCTTTGCTCTAAGGAAGCATTTTGGGTAACTAGCTGTGAAGTGGATTCTATTGTAGGTCTGCTTAGAGGTTAACACAGCAAATTACCATGTTCTGTGGAGTCAAATTCTTTATACAGAATCACTATTCTGGGAGCTAAATAATGATTGAAAAAACGGAACAGTTCATATTATGGTCTTCAAAATTTTAATAAAAATGTAATATATTGGCTTAATATCTCTTTAATTATATAAGGCATAACTATAATCTATGAGTAAAATTATTAATATAGCTGTTGAACTGTTGGCTGTCAAGGTGAATATATCTGTTGATTAAAACTTTTCTTACCAATTCTAGGTATGCAGTGTGCATACAGTTCCTATACTCGTGCTCTGTCTGTAACAGAGTGCATGTGCATGCTAATGATCATGTTTGTATAGGGACAGCTAAAACATGGGTTGGTAAATGAATTAATTTTTTTTCCCAGCATTTGCATTATAAGAAATGTGTGGAAATATTTGGCTGAATGCGTTAGAGCAGCAGATTCTATATGCTTTCCCTTCATGGGCCAAAAAGCATATTTGCATATAGATCTGCAGTTGAATGACTCGATGCTTGTTTCCTTTCAGTGCTGAAGCAGTTAGAAACCTTCTCACGGTAAGTGCAACTCCATTGGGAATGAGTTAACTGCAACTGCTAAAATTAGAATGTGATCTTTAGCTGTTACCAGCAGACATGGCTTCCTTTTTTGCTGATAAAATGATTTGAGAGGCATTCCTGTGGCAGCATTTTATAGGCAAATTTTCATATTCCTCACTTCATGTTCTGTCTTCAGAAGGAAAAGCTTCCCTTGGTTTGTTGAGATACTACGTAAGGATGTCACAATTGCTGTGATAATTACCTGATACCAATCATTTTTATTTATGCATGTCTCATAGCACACACAAAAAAAGCTTAAAACCCAAAGTTGCATGTTGAGAAAGAAGAGAATGTGAGGCTGACGACCAGCTTCTGCAAAATTGTTGTCTTGTTGTGCTGTCAGTGGTCTGATTCTCCTGGAGAAGTGTGGGAGAGCCAAGCTAGTGCTCACAGCCCTTTGTCCTCCTGTGCCTACTGCTATCACTCTGCAGGGTAGCTTTATCAGCGTAAACCCTAACCTATACCTTTAAAAGCAAACTGAAAACAACGTTGGTGAACCCAACACAAAGCTAAGAGTTGTGAACAATCTGCTACTGCCCTTCTCCCTCTTGTGTGTGTTTAAATCAATGCTTAGACAAGGTCATGCACTGTGTTGGAGTTATCACTTGTAGCATATTGCTTGGAGAAAAGGGAAAACTGGAGGAGTAAGGCTCCAGTGCCTGGGGTCTGATACACAGTGCATGTCTATATCCAAGTCAGAGTTCCAGTGCTAACTGCTCTACTCCTTCCCCTTCACATGTTCAATTCCTGTCACAGAAATGCGCATGGGTATGTTTACTCTTTGTTTTCTGTTTTTTCCCAGCTGTGCAAAAAAAAAAATTGTGCGCCAATAAAAAGTATTTTTAATATGTATGCAGGGCTGACCTCTGCTTTTCATAAAAATGAGGCACTTTGATTTGAATCGGGATCCTGGTTTTGAACTATACCATAACTGGATCTGGGGCATAATGCATTTTCATTTCTTTCCTGCTTGGCACCATGGCCATTAGACCCTAGTCCTGTAACTGACTGCAAGAAGATGCCTGGCTGCGCTCTTGGAGCATCAGCTGCAAGCCTGAGAATGTGATGCACCAGTCTCTAACAAAAATGGAAAAAAAAAACCCAAAAAACAGCCTCTAAGGATGTAATTTTCTGGTTCCTTTACTTCTGATGTATTATATAGTTGTCATACATCTTGAAAAGCAGGGATTACCAAATGTATCCCTTAGAATTATGTCTAATCCCCAATGATAGGATTGCAAATATCTTATTGATTGGCCACAGCTGAGGACAGGTGAACTGGCAACTAATTCCAGTCACCATGACAAAACTGCATATGGGGAATTTGGGGAGGAACTGTCCTTACTACAATTTAGGAGCCGTCCTACTTGGCTAGTTCCTGTTCAAAGTTGTCATATAGTCATGAGACAGAATAATAATTTCTGAGAGTTGTTATTTAATTTTATTTAGCATGGATTGTTCATGAGGGCTGCACACTGTTCTCACCTTATAAATCATAATTTTCTGAGCCCTAGCTGAGGTACAGTGATAGGAATTGCAAGAAGCAATGTAGAAAGTAGATCATAATGTCTTGACATTTCTCATTGAGCAGTTTCCATGAGTATACAGATGTTTTCTTTCAATATTTACCTACATGAGTTTTTCCTCTTGGACCTTCTATAGTACCTGCTAAATCAAAGTGACTCTACTGTGGTAATGCAAATATTTCTTTTTAAAAGCACAACCATCACATGACACTAAAATCAACTCATTTGAAGAATGTGAGTATTTTTTTAATGTAAGGAATCATAGCTATTTACAAGGAAAACATGTACCTAAACTGATCTCAGAGCTCAGTGTGAGTTGTGCCATTAAACAGAACTGGTAGGTTTGAAGAGCATATATAGTATTATGAGTTTTGCTTTATCAGTCTTCAGAACAAATAAAATGCAATCATTCTGGTTTGATGCTATGTATTAATCTTCTTACAGTTTAAAATGGAGTTTCGGAGACATCATAGTAAGCCTCCTATTTAAAGCTACATGGTAGGGAAGGGATGTTGCCATGGTTGGAAGTGCTTGCCTATGACATAGGAAAACATGATTCCATTCCCTGCTTCCTCCCAGACTTCCCATGAGACGTCAAGCAGGTCTTTTAAGTCTGTAACTCCAAGCATTTATATACCTAACTCCTCATATAAAAATTAAGAAGGTGCCTCATATGCAGAGCAAGTCAGAAGCCTTACAGGAGATCTTCTTTCAGAGAAAACCCTTTATCTTTGTTGGTAGTAAAGTGTCACTGAAATGCCACCCACAAGAGTCCAGAAACTGTTGACTGAAAACAGGATGATCTGTTAGTTTCAGAGCTGTCTCCACTGATTAGCAGGTGAAAATTAATTAGCACACAGCTTCGGTGATGACTGCAGGGAGGCTGAGGCTGGGAACAGATGGTTGTTGTAAACGACCTAGTTACTTCTGCCTGAGAAGTCACACTGTTAGCTCTTGTAAAATGATCTTGTCTGATCCTACCCTGTTGTGAGCAGAAATTCAAATATGCTCTCTAGGGTGGCTTAGATACCAAAGTATACTTTGCAATTGCATCTTAGGTAGGAGCTTGAGTGTGGTTAATTCACATGACTCAGCTAAAAAGCAATGGCACATTTAGAGGTGTTACTCAACCACTTGCAGTCTTCTCCACTGCTTTTGACAAAAGTCCTCTCACATTCAGATGGTAACTGCCAGAACATTTTATATTTGGGAAGGGAAATACGGTTTCTGAAATGAGCCAATTTTTATTGTCTTGGAAAACTTGTGAGGGGAAAAAAATGCCAATTGAAACACAGGGATGATAATAAGTGCATTAAGAATTGTCTGAAACACAGATGTTGGCAGAGAAGCTCCTGTATAAGCACTTGACTTTTCCATGAACTTTGCTTTGATAGACCTTCCAGACCCAATTCAGCAAAGCTCTTAAATCCATTCCTGACTCCCACTGAGCAAAGTCCATCTGCTTGAGTAGATCACATAGTCCATAATGCACCTTATATGTCAGATATTAAATTGGGATGACATGCAATTTTTTAACCTGTTTTCTTACACTTCTTGACAAATTTTGAGTTTCCTGCAGTATTGCTGGCCATTTCGAAAGGTTTTCCTTCAGAAGGTGTCTTTTGTGTTTGCACAGAGGATTTGACATAACTGAACCCAATCCTCTCTACTGGATGTTTTAACTGAAAGTATTAGGGCTTAGCTTTTTGTTAACCTGCTGCGTAGCTTTTTCCTAAATCCACATCCTCAATGGGAATGTGTCATCTTGTAATGTTTGGCCATCTTCTATTGTAGGAGTTAAAACCAGTTTGGTTTGGAACAAGAAAAGATTTTTCTCTAAAGAAACATCTTTGTATGGGAAGCCAATTTCTCTTTCAAAGCCTTAGGAAACACAAAATAACAATAAAAATTGTGAACTTGTCAGACCAACATAGCCATCTGCATCTTTAAGTATCAAAGAAAAGATAAAGCCAAGATTAATTATACAATTGTTACCTATAGCAAGGCTAGAGTAACAGTAGTTTTGGGCTAGAATTAGTCTTCTCTCGCCATTCCTATGCCTAAACCACACAGGTTTATCACATTAAATCTTAGCTGTTAAGGATTGTAATCCTCAAAGACTGAACAGTATCAGTCTTCAGAGGTATTTTTTCACTTTTGACAATTTCTGTGCTGTGTGAGCCATAGTAACTAGTAGAAGCTGGACTCGTGGTTAAGAATTATTTCATCTAAAGGCAGAGAAATACACAGCAATGATGTGCATGTAGACAGAGAAACTAGGTGAGTCCTGTGGTGAACACATTGTTGCTAAAGTTAAATAGCAAAAAAGATGATAAAACTCTATTGCAGTGAACATGTTCAAAAACATGGTGTCAGTGATCCTCACAGTCTTAAAATTCACACAGAACTGCCCACTAAATTTAATTTATAAGCTGTCCTCTATTGGAGTCTTCATTTAGAATTACAGATAAAGGACTTAATTCTGAGCTAGTACATATTTTAGTGTACATAATCAGTTATTCTTAATATTTTCCCTGATAGTTTTGGTTTTTTTAAACTCATGACTCTGACATAAATGTAAGTAAGGCTGTGGAAAAGCAAGTATTAGCTGGTTTTCTTCTTATGAAAAGGCTTGCCTAAATAGCTACATGGACATTATAAAATACCAAAGAGAACATAATGAATGTGACTGTGAAAGTCAATCACAGAGGTAGCTAACAGTTCTTGTCAAACATCTGAGGGCACTTGGCTGGCTGTTTTCATAAGTTGTGCTATGGATAGAGCCTGAAACAGTTACCTGACAAAATACAACAGAAGTGTTGTTCTCGTGGAGAATGCACAGATCCAAACTTTAAAATTCCTCTTTTGTTTGATGTGAGACATCAGGCAAGTAATTTAACCTCTGGGCAGCTCCACCTTTTTGTCATTAAGCTTGAATGAAATTGGTGTATGCCTGCTCTTTAGGCAGTTTTTAATTAAGCAGTCCAGCAAACACTGTGAGACACTGACATGAAAAGTGCTCACCATAAGGGTGGAGAGTAGGATGAGTGCCAGAAAATGAACTCAAATAGACCTTTGATCACATGAATATTACAAAGAAAACCCCCAAAAAAACCCCAAACCAAAACAAAAATATGTGATCTTTAACATGAAAATTACTTTAGAAATTGACATCAAAACCTTCTGTGGCAAACCTTTCCTCTGTCAATGCCACAGTACAGATTTCTGGTCCGTATTCTGTATTGGAGCTTCTGTGTGTAGAGAACTGCTGATTATGCAAGAGATGGATGGTGTGGAGCAGAGACCTAGGGAATAGTTTTGTGGGCAAGCTTTTGTTCTCCAACTCTTTCTGGTAAGACTGATTAATTTTTATTTTTCAGCCCTTGCTTAAGAGCAACTAACCAGGATGCCAAGAAGCTCCTCCAAATAGATTCTATTTGTACATATGTTATTCCAGGAAAAGTATATGCATAATTGATGAAAAGGAAACATATTGTCAATCTTTATAAGCCTCAGGTAATATTATAAGCTCTAATACTGTAAACACAGAATTCAGGCCAAAAACCTCAAATGAAACCTATCCTGAAATAATCAAACAAGGTAAGGGAAAAAAGGAAAGAAAAATATGAATAAAAATGTAAAAATAAAGTATCTTTTTTTTCCCCTACGGAACATATCATAGAAAGTTTTCCCTCATCTTGGACTTAAATAAGCCTGTTTATTTAACACAAAATTTTTGAAAATTTTCATTTAATATTTAATGTTGCCGGGGAAATGGCACTTAATGCTTGTAGCCCAAGGCCAGAAACAGATGTTGTATGTTCTGAATGTTTTTGTCGTCTTAGAGTCTGGGATAAGGCTGGAATTGTGAATTAATATGCAAGGTATTTGGGGTGTAGTTGAAAGCAACATTGCGTTCTTCTGTTAGCCAGCTCTAAAGAGTCTTCTCTCTAGACAAGAGCCTGTCTCATGAAAAATTGTATGCTGCCAGGTGGGTAATTTTTTCATCTCATAGTGGGTAATATTTAATCAATATACAGAATGGCCAGCCTTCTGTAGAATAAATAGATGGTTTTGAAAATTCCTGTTGGTAGGTTATAAAGTTGTATAGTGTAGGAATTCATCCGCATCCTGCTAATACCGTTAGGAAGAATAAAGGAATTGCTTTGAAATCTGCTGGCGTTTGTGCCTGTGAGCTGTAGAACAGGCTTTCTGGCTCCTTGGATTCACAGGGTGCCTGTGTATTGACAAATCTGCAGTGATCTTGTGTGTTCGTTCACAGAGAAGAGAGGTTAAGCAACTCTTTATTGAATAGAGCAGACTTCTTGCCCTGCAGCCTTTGCAGTGTGAGGTAACTAGGGAGAGGCTAATGAATTTTCAGATAAGGTGCAGAGCAGCTGTCTGGTGGCTCAGGTTACAAGTCTGTTGAAGCGTGAGCCATTGTTTTGTTTTAAGCAGCATGAATATACTTTTTTTACCCATCCATTAAGCTACCTTTGCTAGGACTTGGTCGTTCTACTCCACTCCACAAAGTTGGGCACTGTATGAAATGCTGTGAATCCAAAGGCAGATTTTTTCCCCCTTACATGGGGGAAGGACTGCCTGAGGAACATGGCTCTGTGCATGGCTCTGCCACCATCACTGCTGCATGATGATGGGGTACCATTTCTGCTGAGCTCACAAAGCTCCACCCAACATGCAGGGCAAGTCCATGCTGAGCTCTGTGGTGTCCATCATTCTTAACAACTAGTCAAGAATTTGTTTTTTTCAGCAGTTCCTACCACAAATGGTAGGGCCTCCATTGTTTTGGCTTGTGTGAGAAGTCAGTGTTGCCCCAAGATCAATGTATAATCATCGCTGTCTTAGCTGTAGGTAACCTTAGTCTCTTGGTGGTAAGTACTGAGCTCACAGATGAACTGGGAGGATAATTTCATTGCTGATTGTTAAGATTTCAATTTAGTCATCATGTGACAACTGGTGTATGACAGCATCTCTATAATGTTTCTTAGGGGTTAAAAGTTTTTCTCAGTTCCAGCATTTGTCTGAAAAACAAATAGTGATGCTGAAAATAAGCTGGCATTTCTTTAATTCCTTCTCTTCTAGCATCTAAACCACTTAAAATATTAATGAAATATGCTATTTTCAGAGGAAATGGAAAAGTCTATTGAATGAAGTGATTATTCCAAAAGCCATGACAGTTGTTTGCAGTAAAACTGCATAGAAGCCATTTCAATAGTGGATGAGGTTCCTTTTGTTCTAGGCACTCTAAAAAAGCACACAAAGAGATGGTTTCTGCTCTGAGGAGATTTTGATCTGAGTAGATTTTAAATCAACAGTAGGTAGAAAGAGACAGAGAAGTGGCTTGTGCCATACAGTAGGTCAGGAAGTAGTCATAGAAGTCTGTGCTTTAAACACTTGACCTGGATTTTTTCTCCCAATAAAGAAAATGCTTAGATGCTTTTATTTATGGCTTTGTATATATACATAATAGGTATAAGCTGTTGCTCTGAAACATAAAACATCAGAGAAGTCCTCAAGGTGGTGCAATTCTTGAAAAAAGGCTCTGTTATGTGGCTTAGGAAGATCTGACACCATAATTTCTAACTGGTGCATCTAAAAATTGTTGTTCATAGAGAACAGTCTTGCTCCATAAATATTGATAACAAATTGGAAGATAAACACCAGCAAAGGAAAACATTTCTTTGCTAGCAGGAGAAAAATAAGATAAGCTCTTAAAACATTTAAATGATGTTGGCATGCCTGCAGCGGCACCTCTTTAATCCTATAAAGGTTGTATCACTCTATCTGCCACCTGTATGAGTTTTGTAAGGCAACTGCATGGCTCATGGCAACAGCTTTCTGGTACCCCCACGCTTATTAAAACCTTCCAATTTGTTTTTATAAATTAATCTTTCCCAAGGACCTTACTTTTAAAAGTGGTATCAGTGTCAGCATACTTCTGCCTTCCAAATCTATTTTTTCCTAGTTTCCATCATTTTGTGGTTAGATTAAAATTTTAATGGAATATGGGAGAGGTTTACCCTGAAAGTGCTGAGGAAAAAAAAAAAGTCTAAACCAGCAAGGCAAAATAGTTAAATGAAATACTGCTCATTTCCAAACAGGTAGAAATGTAGGAAGTGCTGTGAGTCAGTCTCTGTATCCTGCCAGGTTTCTAAGGGTCTGTGCCTACAGCTTCATCCCCGTTAAATTCTCTTTGAGTAGACTGCAATAAGTACATTTTGGCTTTTTGCTTTTTTAAAAAGCTTATTGAAATTAATAAAAAGCCTATCAGCTTCCTAAGATAGTGCCCCCACCTGTAATTTAATCCACTGGATAGTCATAATATACCTCTGGATACAAGAAGCCCTCAGAGAACTGAGTAATAATTTCATCTAATAACTCCCAAGGAACGATGACTGCTTTTTAAATAGTTGATTTTATTAACTGGCCTTGAGCTTGCACTGGAAATTTACATTGCACAAAATTTACATTTCCTTGAAGCAGCAGCAACTTCACAAGCCTTTTTTTTTTTCTTTTCTTTTTTTAGTTTAGTTTTTCTCTCTGAATGGCTCGATGATGCTAGACTGATTACAAGTTTCACATAAAATTTGTGCCAGAATGCAAAAGCCTGCCTTCCAGTGTTGGCAGGATTTTATGCATGAGGCACATTTAAGTTGCTGTTTGCAGTTGGCGAGTCATAGCAGAATACTTTACCCCAGCTGAGAGATTAGGTGGGATTTCAATTATGATTGTCCAGGGAATCAGTTTTCTTACTCCTGCTACCAGCCTATGTATGCTCCTTGTGCTACCAGCAAGAATTGAATAACAATACTTTTCCACAACACCAGGTTTTATGTAGAAGGATGTTGCTCAAATGGCATGAGTCTGAGAAAGACTCGGGCAAAAATATCAAACTAATTTAAGCAGAATGTGAAAAATAATACTATGTCCTTCAGCTTCAAACTCTGTAGCCAGGTTTGTGTTAGGTCATTAATATATTTATAGTGGAAACAGCATCAAAAGCAATTCTGGACCTTGGCATTTAAGAAGGGTTATGAACGTGTCACAAGTGTGTATGTGTTGGGGACAATTCCTCTTCATAGGAAAATGTTTGTTTCTTTCAAAACAAGGTTTGTCATCTGCTAAAATGTCACCAGGTCTTTACATGCAATTAATTTTTCTCACAGTAAAAACTTCTGCCATAAATTGTATTTATTTGGTATTACTTCTTGAGTACTGTTGGTCGAGTCATCACAACTCTGAGTCTAATGCAGAGGAGGTGAGACCGATGCACAATTTATATATGTAGTAGCAGATAGATAAGCTCAATATCAACAAAGCTAAAGCAAGTAATGCCTGTAACTCCTACTGGAAAAGGCTTGAAAAACACATTTTTTACTAACATCAATTGGAAGTCACTTCTCTTTATTTTGTTCAATTTTAAAAATCCTTAAGGTTTTAGTGTGTGGCACAATTAGAGATGGGAACTTTGAGTCAGCTTTCACAAATGTGAAATTTTGTCACCAGCTATCCTGTTCCTGAGAAATCTGCACATAATAGATTATATAGGATTGTGTTTAACTTCACCAGATGGTTAGTTACATGGAATGCACTCAGATCCTGAGAAAGGGTTGGTTAATTAAAATGATTCACCTGCTTAAATTTAAGTGTGGCATAAGTGCCCTATACAGCCTAACTATTAGTTCTACCCAATAGGCTTCAGTCTGTGTATGAAACTTGCAAAGAGATGATAGGTCTTCATCAAGACCTTTATTAAGACGTATGTACATTTCCATATTTCCCTGAGTAGGTGTTAAGGTCTTGCGTACCTTTATCTACAGTTATTGATTGAAGTATCATACAGACAATAAAGAATTTGTCTTAATTCTACATTAGCAGCAGTGCATCACATTTGACATAAAAATGAGCACAGTGGGCTTTATATATTGATCACCTTTTAAGAGTTTTTTTTTGATTCTCATACCTTTGGTCTCAGGAGGGCTAGAAATACAATGCAGAGTCTTTAACATACTTTTGAATTCACATTTCAAGGCTGTAAAGCATCATACTTCAAGCACTAGTACCAAAGTCAAAAGCAAAAAGGGCAGGGGAAATGGCAATTACTCTTTCATAACAACTGCAAAGGATGTTACCCACGAAACAGATATTAAAGCCGTTTACTTGCCATCACCAAATAAAAGCTTTATGTAATTAAAACATATGGCTGGTATTGAGTGAAGAAGAGACAGGAAATTGAACATTAAAGGTGACTGCCCTTAGTTCAGTGTATCCTGGTGGGAGGGAGAAGTGCTCTGAGTGAAAGGGTGACAACAACTTTATCTTTGAATTTCCTGCCTTTCATCTGCTACTATTACAACCTGCATGTTTAAGTGTTAAAAAAAACAAACCAACTCTGAAGAATTATAAAACCTGATGAGTGCTTCTTAAAAATCTTGGCTGTATTTAGATGCTAAATTCTTCAGTGTAAATAATCGGTTCCCTCCACCTTCTCTATTTTTTATTTTTTTTTTCTCCCAGTAAAAAGAACAGTTTTGGCTCTCAGTGAAATGGTTGTTTAAATGTAATGTTTAATGAAGTCAGTGAAAATTTCCATTTATGCAATTTTATTTCTGAAAGGCTGTATCTCAGAAAGCTAATTTCTGGAAGCATTTTGCACAATCCTGTTTAAATAGAAGTGCTGGATTGTCTTTGCAGAGGGCAATCAAGATTAGCTCTCCTGACAGTCTACATAGAGCTCCTTTATACTAAGTGAAGAGTTTACTCTGTTTGTGTTTTGCTTGATGTTATGAAGGGATGACTTTTTTGTTCTCTCTTTGTGCTGGTTTTGAACCAGTATTTAATGCGAATGACTACATCTTTTTCTTTACTGTCCTTACAAAATAATCACAGATTGTAATCCCAAATACTTTACTGACCTTACATTTAATGTCTGCTGCAAATTGCTTTCATAAGTAAAGACTTCTTGGCAGTTTATAAAGTTGCCTTATTAAAAATTTAGAAGGGCAAACACTTATCTGATGTATTTGTAAAGCATGGGCTTTACAAAGGATGAGTAGCCACATATGCTCTGTAAATAAATACGAAGTTTTTCAAATATATATATCAAAAGGGATCTAGTTCTGTAACCTTTTACTGGAATCATCCCCATTTATAATCAGTGTGGATAATGACTATTGTCTATTCACATGAGTATATAAAACCTAGCTGTCCCATTATTTTAAAAATACATGTTTCTGCCAGTCTCAGGTTACATTTCTGTGATCTTACAGTTCTGGAAGGTATGTGGTATCTTGTCTATCAGCCTAATATCTTCTTAGGGCCTAATTTAAGATGACCATATAAAGTAAGTACTTAAACAGTAAGATTTTTATTCTGTGGGACTGTGTGAAAAGCCTAAACTTAACTTTCTAGTGATTCCTTTTCTTCTGTTGTGCTTGTTGCTGAATGATGCTAAATCGTAATTTGGTATTCCAGGCCATGAAGACATCCTTCTTTCAGATAATTAAATGAAATACATCTCTGAACCTGAAGCTTCCTTTAACCTCTAATGGCAAACTTTATTCTCCTGGTTTTTGCCTTGTTCTTTTTTTAATTTATGTTCTCTTTTGTGGCCCAGTCAGTAGGCTGGAAGCTTACATCCCTGGGGAATACTCAATGTGTAACTAAATATGTTTTTGAAATTTAATATGCAAATTGTTCTTCTAGAATTCAATAGAATTTATTTAAAGGTGATCCTGTATTTTCAATGTCATGTGCCACCATTTTTCAGTTTCAGAGATAACAGCTCATTTAGATGAAAGGGAAAAATCCTTCTTGAGTTACCACTTCAGAACCTTGATGCAGGTAGGCACCTCATCACCCTCTAGTTTGTAGGTCACACTCTCAAACCAGAAAGCTTGAATTAGAAAGCCTTGTCTCATCTAGTATTAGAGCCTCCTGTTTGCTTTAATTCATTTCTGGAAGCTCAAAGACCCTGTAATTTATAAAACTACCTAAATGACAGCTGTGATTCTTGACTTGAGGGGATTCAGAAAATATGTAGTTTTCCAGTAGCATTTTATATTCAGGACTCTACCAATGAAGATGGTTCTTGGCATGCTTTGTGTGTCTCGTTTCTGTGTTTTCCGTTACTCTACCCTGGATATACTCAGTGTTCTGGTTATGGATTTATAATACTAGAGAGACAGAGCAGTCTCAGAGAGACAGATGTCTCTCAGACATAGCAAGACTTTATGCTTCTTTGTTGTATAAGATTACAATAGAAACAACATGGCCACCTGTAGTCAATATGTTTGACTTATCATCTGAAATTCTAAAATGAAAGTGAATTTACTGCACTTGAATGGCACTAGTGAAAAAGCCCAGAGATTTGGGTCATGTGTTGCCTGCAGGAGTGGTACAGTGCAAAGAACAGTTGCTCCCAGTCCACCACTTTTACAGAGGTACCACATTCCCTTGGGTGCTAACCAGGATCTTTCTTCTGTGTTCCTTCATTCCTGCATTAATATCACATGTGAAGATTCACCATTTGAGCATTCTGGCCCAAGATTTCATATAATTAAATAGTACTGTCCAAATATTGTCTAACACCAACCTAGTTTTCACTGACTCATTATCGGACAACTGTGAATCATCAGTTGAGGGACAGGGCTCGCTCTTGTTGACTGCCAGTCTTTTTCCATGAACTAGCCTTCCTGCTCTGGTAAGAGTATTTGTTATGTTTGTTATTGGCTCTTAAGCAGTCTTCTGTTAAAGACTGAGATTTATCTCTTCTGTTGTCTCTCTCTTCTTTCTCTCCTTTTCTCCTTCCCTCCTTACAGAAAAATCCGTAAGAAGTTCACCAGATCACAGCTGAAAAGAGCTTCCAGAACACCTTGTTCTTCGATCATTGCAAAGACAAAGTCTCTCATGAACAATAGGCAGGCACGAACAGAGCCAGGAAGCATCATGCACTGAAGATATAACAGCATCAGCACCATACTAATGTCAAAATCATGTTTAATTGTGAATGCAGATACAACAGGACTTCCCACATCTTTGAGACAGAAACAATTTAAGGACATATTGCGGCTGAGTTGTGTGTTCTGGGCAGGATCCAACAGCAGCCCTTGTTTTCCCTCTCCTCTGCAAGGGCTACTTCTGGTTCGCTGTGCAGGCCTATCCTGGATTTCCTCCATTCCCAGTCATCAGTGTTAGCTGGTCAGGGAGGAACTGTTTGCACTGACCACACTGAAGGAGTATGGATGCAGAGTCCACCCACTACATTTGTCTATGCCTTCTAGTGGCTCAATATAAAAATATGCAGCTGTCAAAACTATTGCAGTGTCTTTAAAGCATGATTTAGCCTTGAAGGGTTGCATTTGCAAAAACAACTGCAAACTTCAAGTGTTCATATCTTTCAATATTGGCTTGAGTTGCTTTGGATTTGATTTTCTGAGCTGCTGAGCGTCCAGGTCCTGAAACAAGGACAAGGTGTTTAGCAGCTTTGAAATGTTGACTGCATTAGAAAGTGCCCATAACTAGTGGCCAGTTTTCAAAAACATTGGCCATATTAGTTTTGGTTAAAATCCTGGAAATTGTTATGTGTGGCAGTGAACATCCAGCTGGACTAGTTGCATGTGTAAGAGCTGGAACCACTGTCTATATATTGCAAGCATCCACTTATTTCTTTGGGTATTTTTTTGCATTTCTTGAAACCTACTCTGAATAGTGAAAACCAGCAGAACACCATTCCCAGAAAACATGAAGAAATAAATAATTTCCTATTAGAAAAATCTCTCCACAAAATGATTTCTACATTTTGATATGTCTGGATAAAAAGATGTCTTGCAGAATGCTTTGAAGTTCATAAATATAAGGCTACAGGTGGACACTTACCATGGAGAGATGATGTGCCTTTTGGAACTACTTGTAGGAAACTGTCAGTCTCCCTGAAAATGGGAATGGCAACAGAGGCAGGTCTTTTTTCTACTCAGGTACTTACAGGTGAACAATCTCTGCCCTACTTCGCAAACCAGTGTGTAGCACTGCTGTGTAAACCTACTTGGGATATGTCAATTACCTGAGGCAAGTTGTCCTTCAATAGGTTTGGATTCTTTATGGCTTTTTAAGATGTGGTCAGACACTGAACACATCATAGTAAACTGAGATGAGCTTCAAGACCTCTTTTGCTCTCTCCTTATTAGTTAGCTCTAACAGTATAGTAATAATTGTGAGGTTTTCATCCAGTTGTGGACATGCACTCAACTTTGGGGTTAGAAAGACAAAAATGTAAGTGATGTGTCATACCTCTGGGTGATTCCCCCAAAATTATTTGTCCCCATGCATTTTATGGTTTTAGTCTAAACGAGCATCTGTGATCTCAGCCTGTAACTAGCCATATTCTCTGTGTCAGATTTTGAGCTCTCGGGACAGTGACCCAGATGCTTCTTCAAAGAAGAAAGCACCCTGACCTCTTGAGGGGACTTGCTGATGGTTTTCTGGAGTGATGGATCCAGGTCTTTTCCACTGTCCTTCACCAGCAAGAAAAGGGTCATGGAGAGATTCATGACATGAAGTGCTTGCTCCTAGTGCCCTGAACACCTTAGTGAATGTCACTGATTTGGACTCAGTTGGAGAAGACCTGTGATTCATCTGCTTACAGTACTTTCCAGTAGCCACTGAAGTGTGCAGCCCTAGGAGTCTCTTCTAGGCACAGGATCTGCTTCTTCCTCTCAACAGGAGGGCTTTTCATCAGATAGCTGAGCGGAGACAACCTACTCTTATTAGTAAGGATTGCCTTTATTAACTGCAACATATGGAAACACCCTCTGTATAATAGCTTCCTCACCCATTAAAATAAATAAAGAAAACATGATTACTCAGCAATCTGCTTGACTGAAAGTATGAAAAACAGTAACAGAACAAGCTTTGTCTCCCTCAGACATCAGTGAAATCGCACACAGCAGACTCATTTTCAAAGTGTCATTAGCTGTAAGGTGGTAGATTTTTTTTTACCCTGCCTTATTAAGCTTGTACTCAAATTATTTCTTTTAGTCAGTGTGCTCCAGTGTCTAGAAAATGTTTTGTAAAATCTCTGTGTGTTTCTGCTTTTGACAATAGTATTAATACCTGTAACAGTCTGATGTGAAGTCATTTTTTCTTCTTTCCCTCTGAGGAGAGAGATATTGCTAACCCAGCTCTCTGTTATGCAGCCAGCTGCCTGATACCATTATCGTTTGCATCAAATAGCCAAGGTAAGGAAGAATCCTTTGCGGCTTTGAGCTGAGGTGCTTCATCTGGATACACTGGAAAGAGTTTTGCCTCTGCCCAGCAAGGTCATTTCACAGGTTGTAATAACCAGCCCTTGGGATGGGTAAGGCATGGAGAAGACCGATTGCTGGAATAACTTCTGCTCTGTCTTTAAAATGATCTGCATGCAGCTGCACAGAGACTTTCTCTCCTCTAAACTGCACACAGTACACAGAGAAACTGCATGCCATGTATTGCACCTTTGTCTTTACCTGCTCTCTCTCCATCTCACCTTTCCTGCAAGATGTTCTCCAGAGATGGATACAGGATTTACATGTGAATTTCATCTGAGGTTGTTGATAGAAGACCCGCTGAAGACATGTTCCTGCTGCGTTTGGGCATAAAGTTTTAAACTTTTGTAGAAATTGTGACACTCCTTACCACAAAATCATTCAATTCCATGCTTTCTGTTGAGTTAAAAGATTTTTCACTGACTGTGAGCAAAGATGACACATTCCTGTATAAACTGTAACAGTATATCCACAACAAATCAGAGCTCTGTACTTTTTTAATCAAGCTTCCCAAGTTAGTTATTTTAAAACTAGCTAACATAGATCAGTCATCAACAGTGACATTGAGTATAAACATAAACCTTGTAAGCAAGAACAAGGGGTCTGCTGCTTACCATGGATATGAGCAAGAGAATCTAGGCAACATCAGTGCTGCATTTACCATATGATTTATTTTCCTGTAAGCTAAATAAAAAATCTGTCTGAAAATTTGCCTCTCTGTTTTCAGATGTGGGGCTAGAAAACCATGCAAAATGCACAATCTTTTTGTGTTCAGAGGCCTCGTACAGGAAGTAGGAAGGTTATTTTAACATTTAGAATGTCTATGTTGCCATTTTCATCTGTATATCTACTCTGCTCTCTTGAAATATTGTGTATACAGTTTTCAGATTATTTTTAAAGGCCCCTACTTAGTGATGGAAGTTTCGAATCTGTAGGATGGAAAAAGGAGGTTTTGAAATACTTGAGATTGCTTGAGATGTGTTTGTGATATGAAAACAACATCTTTTAAACCACTGTTTTGATTAAGGGCAAATATAGCCTTCTTTTCTGCAGTCCAAACCTTGCAGCATGTTGTGAAAAACTTGGAATTGGAACTGAAATTAAGAACAAACAAGCAGCAGAAATGGTGAAATGGAGCCTGCACTTACAGAATGTGCACTTTTTCTAGTAATCTAAAGTAAGATTTTTTTTCTTTTTAAAATAATTTCAACAGAGATACTTTCCTAACTATGAAGGCTGAAATAAAATGGAATGGCTGCACAATAGTTTTCAATATAATCACAGGATAACATGCCACAGCCTTTCTCAGAGAACAATTGTAGTCCTCCAGAAATACTATATTGCATATTGTGATATACTGGACAGAGTGTCTGTATATATGTGTACTGCTATGGTCATGGAGTTGTTAGAAACCTTCGGACATGTCAGAAAAATAATATTAATCTTTCATTTTCTTTTGAAGGTCCTTTATATAAACCTGTGTCTTCATAAGCCAGAGGGGGTGTCAAGAGATCTGAGTTTATATAACTGCCCAGTGGAATTTTTTTGAGTAAGTCAGGACTTTTTATTCAAATGTTGCATGTTGAAGGAGGAAGCCTAATTTTGGAAATTTTGGGTTTTGGATAAGAGTTTTGAGGTTTTACTATATAGCAATCAACAAATTTGCAGAATATGCTCCTGTTGCTCATAAAGATTTAACAGTTGGTATTGAAATACAGTATTGATTAAATAAAACCAAGAAGCATTAAAGAGTTGTCTTTTTAAAATTCTGTTGTTTAGACTAAAAATTAATTTGTCGATGGAATGGTAAAACTGGGAAGCTCCGTGCTGGGCGTTTGAGGATATGTGGAGCACCTTAGAATGAAACAGTACTATTTGATTTGCATTAAAGTGTCTTTGTGTACAAACTCTGTGACTCTTGGCCCTTTTTGCAGGAACCCAAATTTCTACATTGATACAGTCATCTCATTTTACAGTAGGGTATTGAATAGTCAGGAGACTGAAAACTGATGAACTGCATGGGAGATAAAAACAGGAGTAGATAAGATGGGGATGAGGAAAGAAGTTTCAGAAGTTGGGGAAAGAGAGACATGAGGTATTGCTCCTTGTATTGGAAGACTTCTCAGGACTGAGCTGAAATCTAGGCAAAAGGGCTCAGTCCACCAAAAAATACTAGAAGCTACAGTGCCTTTGGGTCTCCAGTGCATTGCGCTATTTAAACTTTGCAGGTCTGTATTGGTGTCAAAACTTTGCGTGTTGTTCATCTGGTGACACCTGGAAGCGGTGGCTTCTATGTAAAGATGAAACGTTATCTGAATCCGCTTCCTTACTGACATCTAAAGTGACTTCTGCAAATTAATTGGATGTGTTTTTCAGAGAAGGAAAATCATATAAAGGGCTGCTGAACAGGAGTAGTGGCTGCTGCTTCACAGGTTTGTTCAAGGCAACTGTTTCCATCTCCTAATTCCCTGGTCTGTCTTGGGGAACGCAGGGTGCTTGGTCCGCACCCTAACTGTTGTTTTAAATGTTTGAGTTAGAATGGATTATCTTTTTCTTTCCCCCCCTCTTCCTCTAAAGAGACCTGTGCACATTCCAAGTAGCCAAACTCAAGTTCTGTGGTGTTTGAATTTAACTGGCAAGATGAGTTGTATTTACTAGTGCTTCTGGGTGAGTTGCATTGGTAGCAAGGAGGGGATAATCTCTGGAAGCAGTCCTTTGCTGGCAGAAATGAGGAACTGAGCATCTCTTTAAACAGGCTTACAAGGAATCTCAGTCAAAAAGGAGGCAGTCCAAGGTATTTCTTGCTTTCAAAGTACAAAGGTAAAGCCTTTCCCTTGTTTAGCTGAAATAGGTACTTAATGGATCACTTTAGCCTCTCAATTTTTTAGTTCACTGTAGAAGGTATTGATCATGTACAAAGCCTCAGCAATAAAAGGACATAAAGTGTTTTTCTTTCCTTCGCACTCAAAGTCAGAAAAGAAGAAAAAGATAAAAAGACCCAAATAACCCCAAAACAACTAACCACTCAAAAAAAACCAACCAACCAAACATGGCTGTGCTGTCGACTTGAAAGCAGAAATTATTAGAGGGCATTTTACTAAGAGCTGAGTTTTGATTTGGTCCTTGGTATACGCAGAACTTTCATAAAACAGTGTAAATACAGAAAGCACTTTCTGTGAGACCTGACACCATGACACTTTTCCATGAAGTCAGCTGTGCAATGGCTGTTTTATAAAACAAGAAAGTAGTAGGTGTGTGAGACTTACTAATTCAGCTTAATATTAAAGTCCTACATGGCCTTTAGGACCCTGTTATATTTCAGCCACTTGTTACCACTGTGACAAGACCAAAGGTTCTTTAAATATACATTGTTTGTGTACACATTGAACTGTGTTCCTTATAAGTTGAGCAGAGGGATCTTTAAAGAAATTAAAACTCTCTATTACTCATTTAAATGATGATAAAACCTAGATGCCAAGCCAAAGAACTGTCTGCATGCAATAATATTTAAGATATACACTCAAGTCAAAGTCTGCTTTGTGCAGCTGGGGCATTCCTTACGCATTAGAATTGGCACTGATGTTATGTGATAAGGACATTTGGTTTTAAATGGCTCAACAGAGCGTTATAAGGAAGAAAATCACCTGCAGAAATAAATCTTAATCTGTACTGCTTTGGGCAGCAGAATGGGAGGAGAAGGATTAGAGCCAGATTTTGGTGCTGATTCTCTTCCTACCAAGTTATCAATTCATGGCTGCAGAATTTCTTCATCAAAACTAAGCCCCAGTGAGTCTGGAGGAGCATGACAACTCCCACATTTATTTGTAGGGATTTTTTTTCCCTGCTTGCTAGCTGTGTTATTACTTCAGAGATTTGCTCCTCAGTAATCTGAATCAATAGTTTCATTAATGTGGATGAGGCAGATTATATCTCCTTTGGGCTAAAAGTGGCTCTTTCCCTAGTTTCTTTAGGTTAGGCACACTCTGCATGATAGCAAGAAAAAAAAAGAAAAGAATTTCACAAGGATTTATGTGAAACTAAAAAGTAAGTAAAGAGTGTACAAACTTAAACTAGAAGGATATAGCAGAGTAAGATACTGAATGTGATTTTCTTGTGTTACATGGGTATAACTGTCTGTGACTGAAGGATCCTTCTTTCAAGCAGCCTTTTCTGTTCCAGTTCACTGGACACTGCACTTGCTTTTCCTTTATTTATAAAACTCCTCCATTTGTGCTGTTTGCTCTGCCCAGTAATCACATATTGGGAAAATGAGCTACTCATGCTTTAACTTTTCAATAAGATAAGTTATTGAGGCAGATGCAATGGACATTTAGAGACTATAATACTGATGAATGATTCCATATTTGCTTTCTTTCCTTCAGCCTAAATTCCATTGGAATTTTAATATTTTTTTAAGGCAGTGAATCCAAGAAAAGTGACACTGAATGCCTTTGATCATTAGGATATACATTTAATCCATAATAAGGTAGTTGTGTTGCCAGTCTGCTTGCAGAAGCCTGACTCTATCCTAGCTGTTTGATAATCCTGCCCCGTTGTTTATTTTCTGTATTAGGAACAGTAAGTGCAGTATTGATTGGCTTTTTCAAGAAGACTAGACTCCATCCTGCAATTTGTACGTGCACAGTTAAAGCATATTTAAATATTTTCTCTTTTTTTATGGTGTCTGCTTGCTCTCCTGCTTCTTATACATGTTCAGAAGAAAGAAGCAGCACCCAGTGTGTGTGGGGTTGGCTCGGTTGCTGCTGAATGCCAGGGAAAAGGAAAGATTGGATCATTAATGAGTATCCATTTGTGTGCAGACTGTGCACTGGGCACTACAAGCTACCCAATACTTCTCACTCTGAAATTCTAAGTATGGGCACAGCCTGCCTGGCTGTCACCCATAGAATGAGAGTGTCTTGCTGTATGGCTAAAGCAGGCTCCATGGCACTGCTGTAGTTTGGAGTGTAATAAACCATTCAGAGTTGCTGAGCTCTCTGGAGATGCTCCCATTCCACTGCTGCATAACTGGAATACCCTCTCATTTAATGACATACTTGGATCCTAACGGTATGTTTGGATCCACTCCCCTTCTGAGTTGCTTCATCAATGTTCAGGCACCCTAATCCTACCATATTATGTTTTGTTTGTTTTGTTTAACCCTAGCCTCTATGAATTTTAACTGAGTTTTCAGCATGTTGTCAAGGAAGATTGTAATTAGGATCCTATAAGCCTCTTAGAAGCATTTGCTCTCTCACCCAGTTTTCATTTTTCAGCATAAGGCCATTTTAATTCCATTACACTTTGCTTTTCCCCTTCCTTTCCATTGGTCTGTCATTTACTGATAAAGATTCAGGTAATGTGCTCAGACCTTATTTGAAATATGACATAATCTTCAAAACTAAAAAATTTGTACCTATCAGGGTGAGTGCAGCGAACATTGGACATGGCTTTATAGCTCAATAAGCCTAAATAGTGTATGGGCTAAATCATCAGAATTCAAACCCAGATTCATATTTTAAACCTGCTGAGTTTCTGAACTATTTGAAGCCAGTGGTTTTGTATTGCCCCTTCCAAAGACTGGGGCTTGCTGCAGATTTGCAATCTCAACATGTCTGGCTTTCTTTTACCATTCTTTAAAGTTTAGAGGAGTTCTGCTCTAGGGTTTGGCTTGACTGTGCCTGTTACACATGCCTTGCCAGCCTGTAATTAGACCTGCTACTTAAATGCTGAGTAGCTTTCTTCTGTTTACTGGTTGTATGGATTAAATTTGAAAGATTTCAATAGAAGAATAGAAATGAAGTGACTGCCTAGCTCTGGATTTTCTCCATCTTCCCTTGATGCACTAATGAGAATCAATTGCAGTTGCTTATTATTTTTAAATAGCAGTTAATTTGAGAAAATCTGATTCACTAGCTCTTTTCATTTTGCTGATTTGATTTCAGCCTTCTGCCCATCTGGGCCAAGCTACAAATACTGTTCTAAAACCAGTGCATAAACTTACTGGAGCACATAACCAAAGTCAAAGACACTCAGACAACTCAGGCTGTCACTCAGCAAAATGTTTGCAACAGTGGGCTCCAACCCTGCTTTCTTGTTGGTAAAATCCTCAGTGAAGGAGGAGGCTTTACTTTGCAATTAATTCTCTCTTGTGCCTGAAAGAGAATCAGAGAAATTATAGAAAAAACCTCCTGTTTATCCATTCAGTTGTTTGAGTGTTCAGATCTGATGACAGTATATTAGACTGTGGAGTTGCATAGTCAGAGAAATTGTTTCCTGGGCAGATCAGTTTATTCTGCCTGGGGATGTTCCAATAGAATCCCACACTCACCATAAAAACTGTAGAATTAATCTCTGTGAAATCACATGATGCTTCTGGAAATGGCCTTCTGGTCAAACTGCTGCATCTGTGCAAATCCCCTTGACAACAATAAAGAATCCTGAAGTAGGATTGTAGGCTAAGCTGTAAGCTCTTTAGGTTAGGGCTAATATCCTCCTGTAATTATTTAAAAATGCTTTTTAGATTTATAGTTTTGTGGCAATGTCTGTGATAAAAAAAGACTATTCAGGAGCCAGTAGTATACACAGTGTCTTTAGCGACAGACGCAGCAGTGGATGTCATTAGTTTCTACAGAAGAGGTGTGCTGTTATCTGATGTGAGGAAGAAAAAGATGTATTCTTCTCTGAATAAAGGGCTGGGTGAGGGTTACTGACTCCTAATGGTCTCCCCACATTTAAATCCATGGTGATTTCCATTCACAACTTGTTATATGCTTTTCCCTTCATGGCAAAAAAAAGATAGGATAATACACTGAAAGTACAGTATGGTTATATGTGATGAAACATGGCTTGGGGGGGGGGGGGGGGGGGGGGGGGGGGGGGGGGGGGGGGGGGGGGGGGGGGGGGGGGGGG
>JAWWTY010000106.1:24548686-24615114 GCA_035222235.1 Margarornis squamiger
AAGGTTGCCTTGGTGGGGATGCCTGCCATCACCTGTGAGCCTGCTGACCCTTGAGGATGCAGCCACTGCTCGGGAAGTCTGGGCATTCCAGGGGTCAGTGAGACAACTCCATGGGAAACACCTGGGCAATTTGGGTGTTGGCACCTGGGGGCTTATTTTCCCTTTTCTGTCTCTCTCTTGGGTATTTTTCCTGTTTACTTGGCCACTTTTGGTAATAAAACTACTGTTTGAGTTAAGCTTTCTGCGCTGTCTCAGTTTCAGCTTCCACAGCCCTTTGCACTCCATGTCCGCATAGCCTGTCTGGGCAATCTGTGCCAATACTGTCATTCTCACAGTGAAGAAGTGTCTCCTGATGTTTGTAGGGAATGACCTGTGTTTCAGTGTGCACCCATCACCTCTGGCCCTGCCACTGGGCACCTCTGGAAAGAGTCTGGCTCCATCCTCTCTGCGGCCTCCCTTCAGGTGTTGATACACATTAATAAGATACCCCCTGAGCCTTCTCTTCTCCAGGCTGAACAGTCCCAGCTCTCTCAGACTCTCCTCAGAGGACAGATGCTCTGGTCCCTTCATCATCACTGCAGCCCCTTCCTAGACTTTCTCCATGTCCATGTCTTTTATGTACTGGGGAGCCCAGAACTGGACCCAGCACTCCAGTCTCACCAGTGCAGAGGAGAGGGACAGGATCACATCCCTCCTCCTGCTGGCAACACTCCCTAATGCAGCCAAGGATACTGTTGGTGCTGGGTTTTTTTTTTCACCTGAAGGGCACACTGGTGGCATAATGAGCATTTATCTCTATGTGTGTCACAGAAGTCTGAACTGGACCTCTAAAATTATAATTTCTTGCAGAAATTATGAATGCATGATGAACTGAAGAAGCCCCTTCAATCCAATATTTGAAGGACTTCATATTTAGAATTTTTCTCTGATAAACCCAGACCTTTAATCTGTGATTTAAAGTCATGCTGATGGAGGTGGCCTGATCTGGAGGAGAATGGTATGTAGCCTGAAAATATATATAACACTATATGATACAAATATGATTACATTTTTTTCTGTGTGTTTTAAGCTGAAGTTTTCTATATATATCAGTTAGGAAGATTGATTCTTGAAAAAAAAAAAAAAGTAATAAATTAGATAATGCATGCCAAAGATGGTATTTCTTAATTTGTGTTGCTGATTTTTGTACTATTTTTGGCTGTGGAAGGCAGAAGGAGCAATATTTTGGGATAGGTACATATTAGTATGCCTTCAGCAACAACATTCTCTGAATGTAGGAAATAATACAAATTCCTGTAAACTGATTCATAGCTGTTTTCTATCATTAATTGTTTACTATTTAAACATTTCTTCATAGCAGATGGAATGCAGCAAGTCTGGAATGTCAAACTAATAGTGGTTGATTTTCAGGAAACTGACAGAGTATCTTCTAGCCTGGAGACATTTTCACAGGCTGTCATCCAGATCACTTTAAAATCTCCATGGTTTTAATTTTTATTATTTCAGATACAGAACATTATACATCTGTACGGTGTAAGATATCCATAGCAGAGTAAAACGTTTGGGAAGATTGTAACAAACTTCAACACAGTGTAGGTCAGAACTGCTTTTTATTCTGTTCTTAGTTGTCAGTATGTTAAGTTGCCCTTTCAGTACTGGAAAAAAAGCAGGTAAAAAAGGATGTTGAGTTCCAAACTGATTCCATCAGATACTTATGCTGGAAAAGCATAGGTGAAATGTAGAAAGGCTGTCTAAATGAAAAGTCAGATGCTAGAGGACAGGATGTAGCTTGCAGTATAGGTGTTTTACTCCCCAATTTTGTCCTCCCTTGATCTTTTGGTGCAGGTATAGCTGACCATACCTAAACTTCTCTCTGTCAGCAATCAGATGTTCTGGTGCAATTCTTGACAGAGATGACTTAGTAGTACCCTATATTGCATTTTACAAATGAAGGTGTTTTATTTTGTTTCTTTGCCTTGAAACCATTGTCATTTAGGTAAAAACCTGTCAGCATGCTATTTGCAAATCTATTGGTTGAACAATATAATACTTAAATATTACTATGTATGCATACTGACAAAAACTTCTGCTAGTCTAAATGTAAAAGAACATTTAATATGTACTAGTGTGACAGTATAAAAATATAGCTATAATAAAAATAAAATATAGCTGCAATAAAAATAGATGCTATTATCTGTAAGCCTGCTAGCACTGCAATGACTCAGAAATAAAGGACATTAATGATGAAGACAGTTTAACTCCTGGTAGGAAATCAAGAATTTCCAACCTATTTTGGGGCATTTTATGTGCTGGATCCTTTAAACTTTTGATGGAAGATATACATGTATCTAGACTCCTGAGAAGTAGTTGGTTATACTTTAGGATTATTTTCTTAACATTTTGTTATACTCCCCAAATTCAGAAATACCATTTTAAGCATTGTACCATGGTGAGGTATAGCCTCCTGTGCAGTGCAGAGGCACTGTTTGTCTCAGTGCTATTTACCCACAAGACTATTTTTATGCAGATATGTGGCTTTGTGGAATCACTGATCTAGGTAATGTAAGGTTTAAGGTACCATGTTAAGGTACTGACCTTTTATTTAGCATGTATACATCTCTTGCCAAATGAGTAATTTAGGGGATTCTCAATGTAAAACACATACATCAATTTATTCAATTTATAAAAGACTTTGTGTTGAACTCCTTTTTTGAATAGATCAGGTGCCTACACTGAACAATTATTAATGTCCCTCTTTACTGTGGCTGATGCCAATTGGTGTCTTAGCTGTCACACTTTACTTCATTCTTACTCCTTCTTTCCTTTCCCACGTCTATGTCACCCCCAAGTAGTACATACTAAAGAAATCCCGCCAAAAATAACTAGTTGGTATAATTGCTTAAATTTATCTTGACATTCATCCAAATATGATTTCCAAAGAACACTATGTTTTGTTTCTAAAAATGCACACCACCTTCCAAAAGATTGTCCCTCTAATTGGCCTCTGATAAATGAGGATATACAGACAACTCTCAAAAATGAATTCATGGTTTATCACTATCCTAGTATGAGTTAGAAAGATTTTATTGTAGTAACAAATGAGTATAAGCCCCAGAAGCCTGTAGTTAATGAAACAGACTTATCACCACCTACTTACCCACAAGCATAGACATCTTAGCTTCATTTTATTGAATCAATTTTGTGTAGTGATTGATTTCCAGTAGAAGTGGAGAATAAATCCGATACTGAGCTGTAGATAAAGAGCAGCGTAGGACTTTTTGAGTGTTTGTGGTAAATCTTGCATGAACAGTCTCTTTCCACTCAGCTCATCAACTACATTGTATCTCTGACTGGGAAACAAATTAAAATCAGGCCTAGTATGTACAGTTATTGTTCAGAGATATTTTATGTAGTGAAGCACATTCTGTAATTAGTGTGGTTACATTGTTTCCTATGTGAATGAAGGCATGACTGACCAGTGGAACCCTATGCGGTTGAAACCTTGAGTGAATTAAGAAGTGTGTTCTGTTTGTCCCCGTTTTTCAACTTTTCAGAAGACAAATATTGAAGGACAGTTTTCAGGCATCTTTGAAAATACACTGAAAGTACAGGATGGTTGTATGTGATGAAACATTTCTGGTTTTCCATTATATACACACAGGGAAGTTGAAATGTTATTTGTAGAGGATAAAGGTGAACTTTGCTCATGATTTTATGAACTTTTTTATTGCACAGTCCTCTTTGTGCAAACAGCACTTGACACTCTCTTGCCTTTTGTTATTTCCAGCAGATTGGAGTCATTTGTTTTTTAATGTTGAACTGTGACAGAGCAGCAGGTGTTGGGTAAAAAGAATCAAGATCAGTTTTGGGTTTTGTGCAAATATTTAGGGGGATTTGTGAAGTACTGTAAAATGCAATTAGTTTTGCTTGCTATCTCCTTTTCCCTAGATCATTGATTTGCAATTCTGGAATAATTCGTCACTGTTTTTCCAAAAGTGGAGCTGGTAGCTGCTCTGGGCTAAGGCTCTTAGCACAGTCGATGTTTCTGGGGTTGGTGTTCACTTTGTAAACAGCCACGCTGGCTGAAGATGTCACCCTGAAACAGCTGCTTGCTACTAGTCATCTGCTGGGCATTTCTGTCCTCTCTCAGCAGAGAGAATAGCCTGCTGTTTTCTTCTTCAAAGTTGGATTGAAAATTAAGCTTAACTGCACAATATTTTCTGAAATGAAAAAAAGAAGATTCAAATGAATCCACTAACAGAGAGGGAGGGGAGTAGAGAAGAACCTCTGATGGCCATGGAAGACAAATAGCTCAGATCAGTACCATCTGCAGCTGCACAGCCAGATCTGGAAGCGGCCATCTGTCCAGAGCCCAGGTTAGCCTCTGGATTTGTCTAGGGAATTATTAACCCTGCAGAAATAAATAACTCTACATGAGGAGCTATTAGGTATTGAAAAAGTAGGAAAGATCTCAAATTAATCAATGCAATGTCATCAGCCAGATTCAAGCATTTATATATTTCTGTCTAGTTTGTTGTCTCCACGTACCTCTGCCTGTGACTGGTCCAGCATTGTTGTCAGTGCCCACTTCTCACCAGTTTTGCCTTCACCTGTGTCTGTGACCCCTTGTGTCCAATCACTGTCAGGTCAGGAGGGTGTGTCAGTCTTCAGCCAGGACTGGACACATATTGAACAGTGTCAGACTCTGACTAGCTTAGTCCTTTCTCTCTGTGCTGCTTGAAAAGAGCCTGATTTGCTCAAAGTTCAGACTCTGGCTAGGATAAAGGTCAGTGACATACTTGGTACAGTTTGTTTGAAATGTCAAGTAATATGATAACTTCTCCATAAACTAATAGGTTAATCCAATATGATCACTGAGAAAGAAATTCTATTTTCAAATGTTTTCACAACCCAGTATTGTCATGAACACAGGTACTGAATTTCTGATGGCTGGTGAAATGTATTCCCATGTTGTTTATAGCTGTGTACTTATATTCAGGTAATTCATTCAGCTTTCAATAATTCAGGATGCTATAAGTGACTGCAAAAACTTCATAAATATGCAACTTCAAATCAAGAGTGATTATGAGCAAAGCTAGCAAAAAGACAGTTTTAGTAAAATGATCAGCAGTCAGGAGGAGGCTCAGGTGAGTAGTCAGTTTTCCCTGATTTCTTGTAAAAAGTACTGAGAAGGAAGAATACGTATTTTGCTAATCTCATAAAAAGTCCATCGAAGTTGCCATTCATTTTTTACCTTGAGCACCATCTAGTGTACATGACAAAAATAATATAAAAAATAAATATCAGGCCAGCTCATTAAGACACTTAGCAGTGGAAGTGCTGGCATGTTTTCAAAGTAAAAAGGAGAAATCACATCAGAGCTCATGTCCAGTTAACTTTTAGTAAAACAAGCTTCAAGAGACAAACATTCTTGTGAGCCCACTCCCCCTTTTATTTTGTGCTTCACTTAATCACTTGCTTGCACTTAAAATAAATGCAAGAAATGAAATACACAAAAATAAATGTATTGACAAGTAGATTAAAAAATAAACAGACAACTCGTTTGTTTTTTTTTTCTAAATGTGAATACATATTTGTATACTCATGCAAATATAAATACAGAGTTCTGCGTGTTGCTGAAAATTGATACTACCTTCTCCACCAAACCCCTAGCTTTCAGCTAAAAGTGTCTTGGCAGATGGTCTCTAGATCTACCCAGACTTTGAATACAGTCAGAGAGGAATTTCTTTCCTGTGTGCCTGGATCAGAGTGAGTGCATTTATGAGAAGCTCAGCGTGCTGCTATTTCTTCTATTAGCATGTGCCCCATGACATGCTATGGGAGCAGCCCATCTGTTATTACCATTGCTAACGAAGTTCATACTGCTCTTTTCAGTATGTTTTGTTTGCACCTCTGCTGCAAAGTCCCTCTGGCAGTAACTTCTGCCCTCTTTCTGGTCACCTCACGTGCCTCCATATAACAAGATTTAGAGATGCTGCTGGGGTACGTTACTCATTCTCATGCAACCATCACCAGTCAGGGTTCTGCCCCCTTGCTACAGGAGTTCCTGAGATGGGGGAAAGATCTCCTGCTCCCATGTGTACTTCTGGCTTCTGAGTAGTTTTAAAATAAGAGGATATCAAAAACTACCATTAGATTTTTTTAAAAAACAAACTTATGATGTGTACGTCAAGTGAATGATTCCTTTTGGGAATTGGGAGGCAAAGGAAGAGGATGTTACCAAGTTTTTTTAAAACTTTCAGCTTGAGAGTCTACTTAGTTTTTGCTGCCATTACTTAATTATATAGGGGCTGCTTAGGCAGACAAACCGGTATTAATTTAAGCCCAGGAATGAAAGCCAAAGCTTGTAGAACTACACCCAGAGAATCAAGTTTTCACAAGACTTCAAAAGGAAAAAAGGCTTATTTGGGGCACTTATCTTTCTCAGTTCAAACAAAGTTCTGGTAATAGACCTCACTGGCCCTAACAGGCCCATGTGCTCTGGCAAACTTAAGAGCTCCTTCCTTCTGTAGTGTTTCTGTGTGACCTGGCTCTAAACTGAAATGATTCTGATCAATAACTATAATTTTTAACCCTTAATAGCTGTATCTGGATAAAGCTTTTGAACTTGCCCTATCATTTGCTGACTTGCTGCCCAGACATATATTTTCTAGTGCACAAAAAACTGCAAACTTTTCACCAAAGCCACACATCAAATGCATTTTCAGAATGTATTGTCCAGATAATGTGATAAAAGCTGCATTATGGTGAGTCACCCTGTTGCACGCTGGGGTTGAAAGCTGGTAATCACCTTGCATGTGTGAGAGTGGTAGGCCATGTGATCTAGGGAAGAGATTTAGTAAACTCTTGTTTCAGAGGAATCCTCTGGTGGGATTTGCCTTCTCCATCCAAAAACGCTTTTTCTTTGAACTATGCTAAGTAAAGACTCTGCAGTGGGAGGTAACCTTGTTAGGCAGAGGAAGTTATCCCTTTCTTGACATTTGGTGTACTCTAGGAGTGAGATGCCAAACGGAAAATATACTGGCCTAGAAAGAAAGGGATGGCTCAGTGCAAGTTCAGGTGAGATGGCAGAAAATGGAGAACACCAAACATTCATGAAAATAACTTAAAAAAATGTGGAAGTTAGATGCCCTACTGTTGTTAGTGTTGTGTTTGCTGCCTGGTAGTTTTATGACATTTATTTCAGCTGAGATTGTAATATCAATACTGTTGAATGATTCATAATAGACTAATTCAGTTTTTCTTTTGGAAAGGAAAATATTGCTGCAAACCAGATGTTGTCTGATCTGAATATGTAAACTGATTACAAAAGCGCACACAAATGTGTACTCTGTCAGAGTCTTGAAAGTGGACAGGAACTACTTATTCCCCTTTAGTGGAAATATCTTGAAGAAAGACAGAGTAAAGTGATTTATAAGGACTGTGAAATTAGAAGCCCTCAACATTACTGCCCTTACCTCTCCCCACACACACATCTTAAAAGGCTTGTAGTCTTCTACATCACTAAGGCATGATTTCCATTCCGATCTCACCAAAGTTCAGGCAGAATTGTTGCTTTCTGGTATGCAGCATAGAAAACATCACCAACCTAAGAATTAAGCATGTGGTTCTAACACTACTGGAATTGGTTTGCTCACCTGAAGCACACAGCACAGAGAATTTGGTGGCACTGTCTCTTAGAAAGCTCTGTTTTGGTGGTTCTTCATTTCTCTGTGTAATTTCTCAAAAGTTTAGCATTTAATTCCTAGGTGTTTAAATACTTCTTGCACGGTCAGCTATTAGAGTTATTTGCATGGGGAAAACCCACTTCCCATTAGTGCTTTACTGTCAATGCAGGATTTCAGTATCTCACAGAGGATTTGATTTTATCATTTGGAACATGGTTCAAGAGCTTTGCCATTCTGCCTTTTCATTGAAGTTGTAATTTTGATGGGATTGTTAATGGAGAATTTGGAAGCAGAGATATGTATTTTTTTCAAGGACATTTTTTTTTTAAATCACTTTGATTTAACTTAAGTCCATACTTCCCCAACAGTAGTTTTGTAATACTTAAAGACTGTTAAGTCTACTTGCAAACATTGTTCAGTCCCCATCCCCTCCAAGAGTTTCTTTAAAAGATGAAATCTAATGGCTGGATGAAGCAGTTTGGGCAATCATATCACATGGGGTGAGAAAGGGACAACCCAGCATGAACTGCAGCCTGAAGCCAGGAAGAGTTAACACCACATTGCTGACAGTCTGTGTAGCTACTTTCAGCTGGGGCAAGCAAGGGACTGTACTTGAGTCCTTGTGAC
This sequence comes from Margarornis squamiger, assembly GCA_035222235.1. NCBI lineage: Eukaryota > Metazoa > Chordata > Aves > Passeriformes > Furnariidae > Margarornis > Margarornis squamiger. The sequence continues at coordinate 24,557,002 of JAWWTY010000106.1, forward strand.
AGTCCCATACAGAATGTTAAAATGAAAACAATTAGTTCTTAAAGACATGAATGAAGAGGAGAGAGCTGCTGGTGTGGTGCCAGTGAACAGGGAAGTCTGAACATCAGCACTGCAAGCTTCCTGCCAGAAGAACTGTAATGGCTTTGAAAGAGATATCCTGAGAGGCACACTGTAATTGTCTCAAAATGTTGTCTTTTTTCTGTCATTTCGTTCCGTGGAAAAAGTGGCAACTGGTCCTATTCCCTGACCTAGTCATCTGTCTGCATGCTATGGGAACACCATTTGTGAAGTTAATGAGTAGAATGAGCTCAGTGAATTCCTCTCTTAACAGATGTTCATTAGTTGTTGATATCTCATGAAAGAAGACAGGCTGCCTGATGAACAAATTGGTTATCTGCATTTTTGTTTTGTTTTTTTGTTTGTTCGGGGTTGTTCTATTTATTTATTTATTTATTATTTTCTTTGCAAGTGCAGGGACCTGAAATCTTCAACTATTTCCTTTTCATTATAACTGAATACTTCTTTGTGCCAGAGTCTGAAGGCCATATGCCTGCATGTTCCCATTTCCTCACCCTATAATTAACTCCTGAAAGCAGCTCCCAGGAATACTTAAAATCTTGTTGATCTTATAAAAATGAAGCAGCTAGCCCTAGGAGAATTGTTTTGTTTAACAGGCAGTGTTTATAAAATGACTCTGAACAGGGAAATTAAGAAAAAATGAGAAGCAGACTAACATTTGGTTATGGTTATATCAAAGAGCATCCTTTATGACTGTTTTTTTCATATGGATCTATTGCATATTGTGCTTTCAGGAGTAATTGGATTAGATTATGTTAATAATTTCCTTGTTTATGTCTGGAAATTAATGTGACCTATAATTTTTTTAGTCTGTATGTATTATTCCTGAAGATAATAACCTTGTGTATCGTGAGATAAAATAGAAATAGACAACAAAATATATTCAAATATACATATTGCTCATTTTTCTGTTTAAGCCCTTTACCATCAGTGATTCTGTAACTCAGTGAAATTGTGCCTTATAGCATCTTCCCTGCCAGCAAGCTTACCAGGGCATTTTACACTTGTACAAACTCATCTAGAGATCTCCAGTGCATGCTTTAAGATTCTTCTCTATCAGCAGCCACAAGTGTAGCCTGAGATGGCCTAAGTAGTTTTTGTCAGTGTATTTACTATCTGAATCCTTCTGCTGAAACACCACAATTAAAACCCAGCGTACGAAAGTAATTTGACTGTAGTGCCTGTCCTTCTAAATATTTTGCACAAATAGCTATGATTCAGTATCTGCTGCATCAGCAGTGCAGTTGCTCCTGCAGCAGCAGCCATCGTGATGCAGTGATGACTGTTTTGCTTGAAGGAACTTTACATTACTCCAATTGGCAGAAGGGTAATTAGAAATTGTCCTTATGCCAGGTCACATTTTCCTCATGCGACCTTTTCTTCTATTAATCCAATGGATCTCTTTATATACTGTGCCACAGGCATTAAGGATGGTTTCTTGTCTGGATGTAAAAACCGGGAGAATTGCTGGAAATCATCATCTGTCAAGGAAAGATGTGCAAGGAAATCCCACACAGACATCTGCTTTGGTCTGCTTGTATTTGTAGTTTGAGTGGTCATGTAATGCATGTATAAGAGTTTCCCACAAACTGTCCCCAGCCAACATAGCTCATAGGAAGGGTGTAACCCTTGATCAGGACAAAGCTCCCAGTGATTACAATGGGGATCAGGAATGTGTTTCCTTGTATCCACAAGGAGCTTGTCAATGACAAGTAGACTGAAGGGACCTACATGGAATGATACCTGAGGTGTTCTGCAGAGTGCCAGGAGTAGGACTTGATGATCCTGATGGGTCCCTTCCAGCTCAGCATATTCTATGATTCTATGACTCACTCTGAGCTGTTACCTGGGAATGAGGCTTCTCTAGAACCCACAGGAATGTATCCATTAATTGTGATATTCTACTAAGAATATTTTTCCTTAAAAGACTACTTTTATAAACAAGCAAACAAAATAAAACTAGTTAAAGAAATGCAGGAATAAATCGCTACCATGTTTCAACGGATAATTCCCTGGTTCAATTTTAAGTGATCCAAGCCCTACGTTCTTTGTCATGAACTAGGTACAATCAGTCTGGGTTTTGCTGCTTAAAACAACTCCTGTCTTTGTAGATTTATAACTACTGAGCTCTGACTCTGTTTTACATCATCTCATCAGACTTGTCTATCATGTCAGATCCACAGCTGACTCTCAGCAGCTGTAAATCAACATGTCTTTTTTGATTTCAATGTTAATTTGTTTCCTATTCACCAGCTGAAGATCAGTCCAAGAATTTGTTGACTGACTTTCCCATTTGGGTTGTGATCTGTATTTCTAGTTAGATACTTACAGTGATGGTAGTTTTTCTTCTGGATTTAATTTTGCTTTGGGTTTATTTGCTATATTAGAGTTGTATTTTAATGCACCTCTCCTATTCCAGCAAGTTACCTTGAAGAAGCTTATTGAATCAAAAAACAAGAGTGCATTTTTAAACTACAAAAAGAAAATGTGGAATCTCAATTGTAAAATTCCTGTCTTCAGAATCATTGCCTGTAAGTAGTTGGCACCTTTCTCAGCTGTCCTTTACTCCAAACTTTACTTTGGGTTTTATTTCATCCATCATTTCCAGACTGTAGCAGACATGAGGCTGTTTAACTTTGTGTCTTAGGTTCCTTTTGACAGGTAAAAATCTGGAACAAATCCTCATATTTCCATAAAGCAAATAATGGCAATGTATTAAATTCAAGCTCTCTAGTTTGTCACATCCTGTAGAAAAAGAAAAATATGCCAGGTGTCTTTTTTCTGTGACCTTGTGTTTCTCCCCAAATTTTTTAAAATTCCAGAGATTAGGTATGACTCAAATACATTTTCCTTGTGTTTGAATCATATTCAGATTTCTATTTTCTTGTATTTTGTATTAGGAAAACAGTATCTCAGTAAGTGTTTGAATATTCAGGTACCATTCCAGGTGTGTTACTAAAAAGGAACATTCCCTTTGTGCTCCTATCTTACAGCATTGAGCACATAGTCCTCGTTATGAAGAGACAGGTCTTCTGAAGAGGCTCACCTCATCCAGAAATCAGTGTGTCTCCAAATTCTCCTGTTTAGCGCTTTCAGAGATGGTGATGCCTGCTGGAAAGGGCTTTGTCTTCCTTTCCCAGGTGTTTATTCAAAATATGCTCTTGGCACTCACCATTAGGAATGGCAAGTGTTACTTAAAATAACTAGTGTAGCTCCAGGTAGCTACCTCTGTTCCCTTCAGAACTGGATTATAGGTACTCCTACAGCCACTGAGGAACATTCTGGTAGAGGTTAAGAGAGGTTTTTTTGAGAAATATGGTTAAAACATCTTCCACAGGTCTCTTTTTAAAGAAGAGAACATTAGGATCTCTCTGTATTGCTTTTATTATTTTGTCTTTAGGACAAACTCCCCAGAAGCATAATAGGGAGTCTCACTTGCTAACAGTAACCTCTAAACTTCTGAATGAGGTATGGGGCCACTGGCAATATTTGAGTCATGATGCAATGCTCATTGGGCAATGTAATGTGCAATGTCATGGGTTGGCTGTCAAGCTCATGGAAGAGGAAACAAGGGAACTGTGTTTTCAGTGGGAGGGGAACTCTGTTTTTAGGAAGGGGACTGAACCTCTAGCTCTTTGAAAGTAATTCTTTTTAGCAGTCCATTTTAATTTAAAATTAAGGAGGTTGACTTACTGTTGTGAAAATCATGCTTCTTGAAATGATATGTCTGCTTGGATGAGCAGAAAGAAACCCGGGTATTTGCAATGCCAGTCATCTTGAAGAATGCACAAGCATGCTGTTAAAAATGTCATCACAGCATAGACTGCACGGCAGAAAGGTACTCAAGGACTGAAATGCAGCTGGATATGAGAACCCACAGTAATGCCATCTCATGGCAGTTTGTGAATAATTGGCAATGGGTGGAGTAGAACCTCGTTCTCAGTTGACTCTTGCTAGGTTTCAAAATTAGAATTTTGATGAGGTTCAGATATGAATAATATTTTCATCTCCATGAAACTGGTGACCTTCCTGGATAAAACGAGGATTAAATGGTAATGACTGGTTAAGCTTTGTACAAAAATACAGCTTTGGGCATTGGGTCTGTGCACAGGGAAGTGGTGCCAGCTACTTGTAAAGGCCTCTCTTTAAGTGGGCTTATTATGGTCTTAATTATTTTTCCTGTCTGACAGCATGAAGATTATTAGGAATGCCTGTTGCAGTTGATTATGGTTTACCTTTTTTTGATGCTCAGATATGGCACAGGAGAGTGGTAAGGGAATTAATGAACTCTTAGGGCCGGGAAGTTAGCAAAGATTGGCTGTGGTTCTAACTGGAGAGTAGAGGGAGTGTTCTGCTGTAATTCCAAGGGACAGCTTGGATAAACTGTTCCTTTCTCTAGAGGTGACAATTCATCAGGATTTCCTGTATTAGGGAAGGGAGGGCAATATCTCTACTGTACTGAAGACAGTAAGTGTCATGTCTGCCCAGATTGCATGAGTAATCTAATAACTGAATAGGACAGAAATACCAGTTTTATTGACAAACAAACCAAAGCTGAACTGACAAACAGCTTTAGTATACCAATCAGTAAAATAGCTGTGGTTTGAATTGGCACTTTATATTAGCATTTTTTTAGCATTTATCACAGGATCACAGAAAGGTTGAGATTGGAAGGGACTTCTGAAGGTCATCTTGACCAGTCCTCTACTCAGGCAAGGCCACCCAGAGCCAGTTGCCCACGTTCAGTGGCTTTTCAGTATCTTCAAGGAGGGAAACTCTGTAACATCTCCGGGCAACCTGCACCGGTGCTCAGTCACCCTCATAGTACAAAAGTGTTTCTTAATGTTCACAGGGAACCTCTTGTGTTTCAGTTTGTGCCCATGGCCTCCTGTCCTTAACTGGGCACCACTGAAAAATGCCTGTCTTCATCTTCTTTACATCCTGGCTTCAGGTATTTATATATACATTGATAAGATCTGGCCTGAGCATTCTCTTCTCTAGGCTAAATAGTCCTTGCACAGTTGTTTAGTCTGTTCACCCTTTAAGAACATTATTAGCTTTTAGACAGTTCCTAGCTGCTCAGTCATTAGCTGTGAGCAAGAGGAATGAAAAATCTTTTTCCAGGTCTTGGTTTTGCTGTAATTACAGTAATGGCAATGTAATGGCATTCAGCCTTTGTGTTCTGATTTCTGCAACACACTCTGCTTTGCTTCGCAGGGTGGTATGGAAAAAAACCACAACACAATGAGATCAAATACTAAATTTGGCCATGGCCTTCCTTTCTGTACGATGTACCACAGCACTTTGGTCTTCTTAGCCTACACTGGCTGGCCATGCAAGCTGACCGATGTATGACTGTCCCCCACAGTCCCTTGAAGAGTTGAGCATTGTTGATGTGGCAAATTTGAATTGACAGGGCAGGTAGGGCATGGGGCAAGCATTTGTGACCTTTCTTAGTGAATGGAAAGTAGTCACCTGAAATTGCTTTTGTGTGTAATGACAAAAATTTTACCAAGAGTCTGAGAACAGAGCATGCTCTGTGTAGAAAGAACATGATGGAGACCTGCTGTGGAGAGAAATCTTGTGGTAATCACCAAAGATTGGTTATAGAATATCCCAGTTTAGTCTTGAGTATGTGAGAAACTTAAATACATTTCTCATTTTTTTACAGATTGTCTTCTTATCTTTCAGGACCGGCAGGGTTGGAGTAGTGGTGCATTTTGTGAGTATAACCTGTGTTGCTTGTTAGGTCACAACAATAAATTCCTAGCAGCTGGGATCCCTGTGCTTCTTTAGCCTCTGCCAGTGCTGGTATGTGCTCTAGAGAGCAACGCTTCTGCCTCAGCTGTCAGAGGGAAGCCCAATCAGGAAATTTCACACTGCCCGTTCAGGGTATATGGAGCAGCTGCTCATCCCATAGCCCATCTGCCAGTGACACATCTGTGCAGTCCCAGAGAGCTGCCTCGGGAAAGAGCCTCTGTGCCTTCCAGCTAAAGCTGACTTTGGCAGCCCCTAAGACTTCAGCATGAATTTTGACTGTGCCTTTGAAACAGAATATTCTGAACTCCAGTGGAATTGTACTGGTGTCATATAAGGGAGAACAGCATCTGCTTTCCACTTGCTTTCAAATGGGTTTAAAATGTAGATGTCAGGTTGGGTACATTGCAGACTGTTCCATGCAGATATAATAAGCCTGATGTGTAAGTACCATTGCATACAGTGAATTAAAGTGCAACATTTTCATGAACTTCTTTCGGTATTTTCCGGGAACTAACTTTTATGTCACACGTATCCCAAACTAATGAAGAAATCCTGTAGTAAAAAGAAATTGGACAAATTGATATCTAGCTTTTTTAATTTTTTTCCCCCAAGTGTATTCTTACTCTACTGTTGTTTAAAACTAGCAGATATAACTGAAATAAAATTATAGAATAGTCATGAATCTATTATATGATACATTAAATGCAATATCTAAAGGGACATTTTTCCATGACATCTCAGTAGCAAAAAAAAACCCATTAGGGTTAATATGGAAAGTTGGATAACTATGCTCAAGACCATATTCTACATTTGTTACTGCCCTTGAATTTGCTGCAAGTGATTTGGATTGCTGTTTTTAAATTAAATTTGGAGTTTCTTTAATTTTTAGAAAATTCTACAACAAAAGTCTGAGAAGAAAGCAATGAGGATGCTCATAGGCTATGTACAACCCACATCAGAAAAAAAAAATAATCTTGTCAGCATCTTAGATAGTACAGAAGTGAATGAATTAATAGGTACTCTGCAAATCACCTTCAGCAAGAGGCTATCCTTGGTTCAGATATGCAAGGCCAAGCAATGTACCTTCAAGGGTGCAAAACACAGTGATTGTCAAGCTGCTTGGCATTTACTTTTCCACTTCTTATGCCTTGCATGGAAAAATTGGAAGGAAGGAGTAGACATCAGACTAAGCTCTCCTAGAGGTATTCAGCCATTTTCCTAGCTGGGCAAAACCAACTCCAATTATTTGGTGATTTCAGAAGACTTCCGTATCACAAATAGGAAAGAATCAGCTTCCAAAACCAAACCAAAATGTAGCAGGGGGAAAAAGAGTTTTCTGAAACTTAGGAAAATGGTAAAAAATATTGTTGTGAAATTCAAAGAAAAGAATGCTTTTAATATGAATAAATTTCACCCAGCATGAAGATTCTGTTGGTAAAAGTATGGTTTTAGATATTTTTATATTACTTAAAATTGTTTTTCCAGGAGTTTACAAACTTGATCTTGATCAAGTCCTTAGAAATACAGTTGTCACACTATGCAAAATTTCATAATCTCTTATTGGTAATTTGCCTCAAAATATAAAAGTAAACAAAAAGCTAATGAGAGAAAAATATTAAATTAAATAATCCCATAAAATTTTCTACATTTCTAAGTTTTTAATCCAGCGATTTTACATGGTCCTAAACTTAGTCCATGGAAATACCACACAACTCCAAGTGGATGGAAGCACTTAATTTCATTTGGTTAGACTCTGATATTGAATATTTGAGTATCTAATCCTTTTAGATATACAAGGTATATAATTAAGTTGGTTGATTAAGACTGTGAGGTCCTTGAGGCAAACGCTCTTGCAAAAATTGCTTTTTAAATATTCTTTAAAGACTCATTGTAGTATTAAATGCATAAGAACAACAAATCCATATATTAGATTGAAGAATTTCTTTAAGTAATGATTATGTGAATATCTTTGTATTAGTGTAACAAACTTGCTTTTTCCTCTGTTATTTGCTACAGTAAAATGGCTAAGCACTTCTAAGAAAAAGTTTAAACCTCTGAAAATCGATACTCATTAAATACTTTGGAGGTAAAATATTTGAAGCCAAGCTGATAATGTTTGTCATTAGTAAGTACCAGTAAATGTTTCCATTTTAACCACGAGGAACAGTCTTCTACCAGTAAGGTAGACACATGAGTAAACGCTATTGCTCTGAGGCAAAGACTATTTCTTTTCAGTCTTGGAGATCTCCTCTCCCCACACCACGTGTTTGTATTTGCCCAGCTCAGTTATTTCATGTAATGACAGTAAAGGCCTGGTAATGGTTCTGTCACAGTCAGAGTATTTCCTCCTCTGAAAATTAATGCCTTATGTTTGCCATATCTGTTCACAATGTGAGGGAGACCATTTGTTATTGAATAGCACAATTGAAATATCTCTTTGGTAAATTACAGAAGCCTTTTTTAAAGACAGTTTTAGTTCATCAGTTTGTTCGGTAGGCAAGGAATGCCTTGTCCTAGCAAAGTGCTGTCTTGCATACGCAGGCTACTCTCTCAACATTGTGCACTATTTTTTTGCAAGCTTCTATATATGTCTCCTACCTTATTTCAAGCAAACAGAAATTTTAAAGTCATGAACTAGTAAAAATAAAGCTGTTTATTTAATATTTATTGAAGTTGCAAACAAAATTTCAAATCCTGAGCAGGTTGTTATGTTTTTGTCTGAGCTACCTTTCAACCTGAATTATCACATGATATCTTTTAATTTTACAGTCTTCAAAGTCATATATATAAAAGTAGAATAAAGCCCCCTTCCACTCAGCTACTTAAAGGTTGCTTTATTTTGAGAAATAGTTGCAGTCGCCTTATTGGTGAAATGCTGCAGATTTTCAAAAACATATGCTGTCCTGCCAGGCTTAAGCAACCTTGTCTATTGGAATATGATCCTGCCCGTGGCAGGGGAATTGGAACTATATGATCTTTAAGGTCTCTTCTGACCCAAATCATTCAGTGATTCTGTGATCTGCAGGCTGCTATGCAAATCAGTTCCTGTATTCTGAAATAACCAACTGCAGTTTCAGGTGTGCAATCTGAAGGTATTGATCATGGAAAAATTGAAAGTATTCTGTTGCTGTAAGAAATACAGGTTTGGTAAGACCTGTGCATCACTGAACTCTTCACCTGCAGAGGTATTCAGGAGAACTTAGAGCTGATTCCCCAGGTCTAGACTGCCATGCCTCATGGCACATACTCTAGGGCACATCAGTACACCAGATTAGAAAGGGAATGCAGCAGGAACGATGAAGTCTCACCACCCTGTCACCCCACGGCTTCCAGATGGGAGTAGCTCTGTCAGCAGGGAGCCCTGAAGTGGCCACCCTCCAAGGGAGCTGCTGTGGAAGCCAGTGATGGAGCGTGCCTCAGGGGGGTTACCCGGGATGGGTCCTGTCAGCTGCTCTTTATAACACTGTGCTCAGGGAGAAGCAGGCGAATCAGCACTGCAGTAAAACCTCCAGAGCTGGTGAATGATGTTTTCTGGGTGTACTGCAGGTAGACATGATTTGCAGCGGGGGTTTCAGGAACTCTCATAGCCCCTCCTGGCCTCCTGCTTTAGGAGGATGCTTTTAAAAAACTGATGCACTTTCAATCACTTATAGAGTTTTGGCCTGGCTGTTCCTGCACAAGGTAGTCCTCACAGACCCTGTGGGCTGCTAATGGAAGTGGGCAGCACTTTATGCCTGCCTTATGTCCTGGCCCATAACGAATCGCTCTCCAAAGTCCATTACGGACCAGTCAAGGAGGGGCTGTTGCTTCAGCAGAATGTTCTATAATGCAGACCATTTCATTCCTTTGTCTGGAATGGAAAAAGTGCCTTTCCAGCACGTAACACCACAAGAGCTGGGCTCTGCACCACATTAGAGACTCACCCTGCACCATATTAAATAGCTGACTGCTTTTGTATGAAGAACTGCTAATCAAACTCCCTTAATAAAAAACTGTCAGAATGGACTTACACTTCTGCAAAGCCCTCCAGGGTCAGTAAAAATCATTAATTCTTTTTTTTTTCAAAAAGCATTCAGCTCTCTAAAACATGAGGAAATGTGTGAGGCTTATTCTCAAGCCTCTCGACTCTCTCCATTTATCTCAACATTTGTTAAATCTTTCATATAGTCCCTGAACTCTGGGAACTTGGGCATCAAAAATTTACTCACTGTAGTAATCTAGATGTGAGAATTGACACTGTGCAGATATTTTCCTCTTGCATAGTACTGCTGGAGCTTTGGATCAAGTATGGAAAATACAGTTAGGAGAAAGGAGGTGGATAAGTAATGTAAAAGAAGCTAGGAAAAACATTTTTTTTTTAGCTACTGCATAATTATGGAATGTGCTGTTTTCTGTGGCTGACTTATGACAAAGCTTTGAATCAATAATTTGGTAAATCCATTATAAGAACCATTTTATGACTAGTAAAAATAATGTTCAAACACATTTCTAATGCAATGGACATTCCAGAGAAACAATAATAATTATGGTAGATGGCAAGCAGAATAAAAACTTGCTCTGAATGTAAAATTGCAGTTCAGGCAGCCATTTCAGTTTGCTCAGAGGTTGTCTGTCTGAGGTTCTTGCAAGCCAGATGTATGCAGTTAATCTCACAGAAATCAATGAAATTGTATGCAGGAGTGTGAGAGAAAAACTCTTTCTGCAGAAGGTAACCATTCTATTTAATAAAGTTCCCTGCTTATGTTTATCTTGCTTCTACATTTCAAAACAATATTTACTTCTATGGTCAGCCCTTGTGTCCCTTATTCTGTCTGCCCAGTGCCAGAGGAAGATGCAGCACAGCTTCTTTCTCTGCCACTGTACTGCTGGGGCAATATACTGCTGTGAAATCCAGCCTTGTCCACAGAAATAGAAATACTTTAGCACCCCAAATTCAAAATTAAATGTTTAGATAATTTCTCTGACCAGTGTAGTTATTTGTATTTACCTCCATTTGCTCCAAATAGTCAGGCTGATTGCCTTTTTTTTATAGTCAATATTGATATTTTGTACAAGAAATGTGGGGGTTTGACAAAAAGTATTTTCACAAGTATCTCACTTGGGTCTATAATTTTCCTTCAAAAATTCAAATAGTTGAATAGGTCAATATTTGGCTGATAATAACACATTTCATTCAAAAATTCTGCTACAGTGCATTGTGGGAATCACGGTTGTCTTTTCTTAGCTTATAAGACCGGGATCTGAAGCTCCATTGAATTGTTCTTGATGTGCTCTGAGCACAAAATTCCATGATATACCTAGCTTCTCTCATGATGCTGAAGATTATGTTGCAACAGTGAAAAAGTGCAACCTGGAAGATAAATTTGTGAGGGAGATTAGTAATATGAAATACTAGAACCACAGTTCCTCTGGATCTCCCATTTGGCTACATTTCTGAAGTGAAATATTTTCTTTTCTTCTGAAATAATTTTTGCTGTTAGGTTTCCTTTAGTGGGAGGGCTGTGGATATGATGGTGGGGAACAGAAATCATTCCTTGCAAAAATGCTGATAGCTCTTTTTCATTGTTTTTCATTTCTGTTAGCAGTTTTCTGGGAAAAGCTCTTTTTTTCTACCAGCTTGTCATATACTTAGTATTCATTATTAATAATGAAACTGTACAACAGGTTATATTTTGAATGTACCTTTCTGGTTTTGACTTAAAAATGAAGTTTTAAAAATGTCTTACATTTGAAACAAAAAATTTCATCTCCTTATGTATGTCAGCTATGGACACAGAATTTGTTTCTATTCATTTCTGTTCATTTTTGTTTGCAGTCCTATGAAAAAAATGTCAAACATATGGATTTTTAAAAAGGAAATAAAACAAAAGGGTGGTAAAATATTGTCACATTTCTAATTAGAAGCCAGTTGAATATCTTTGGTGATGTTAATGGTACTCACACAGTTGCACTGGCAACTTTTTTTTTTTTTTTTTTAATGGTGACTGATCTGTTTGTATTTAATACTGGTAAAAAGGATACCACTGTAAATAGCAATTGAGAACATCAGGTTCAGATGCATGTGCTGGACTTCTGCCTTGGTTCTTTCTTCCATGTGTGAAAGAAACCTTGTAATGGGAGATGGAAAGATGCTGTGGTTCAGGCCACCAGGCTGAACATCCCATGGGAAATATTTGGGTTTTGCTGAGTAAGATGTGTAAATTAGATACCATGGCAGCTCCATAGCTGCAATAAGCATAAATGGTGAATGCTTAGTAAAATGATATGATAAGTATTTTGCAGGGAATCTCTGGTCTATGTTCCTTTGAGTATTTTTTTTTCCTATATCTCAAAAAAAAAGCAGTGAGTTGGTAATTAATAGAAAATATGCAAATGGATCATTTGCATGAAGGAACAATTGTTAAGAAGTGCTTCAATCCCTGTAATGTTTCACTGGTATTGATGAGGAAGGCCAGCAATCAGCTGAAAGGTAATCTATTGAACTGAAATAATAAAATACTGGTTTCTTATTCCAGCAGGATTCCCAGCTGTGACTTCGTAGTCTCTTTAGGTTGCATGTCTGATGTCATGTGAGCTGTAGATGGCAAATGTGTGAACTATACACTGTAAGTACTCAACCTACATACCTCTGTGAAGGATATGTCACAATAACACCTGGATGGAGAAAGCTGGAAATATGTACCAGTGCAAAAGAAAAAACTCCAAAACCTAGAGTTCAACAATAAAGACTGCCTGTAGAATAGCAATAGCATGGCTTAGTAACACCTGCAACAGCCATCATTTCCAGAGTAAAGAGGAAAAGTTATTTGTTGGATGTCAAGATGATCAATAGATTGTTTTTGCATTACATCAGCACTGCTTTTTTTTTCAATATGTTGCAGGGTTGAATAAACATGTTACAGAAGGCAACTCTAAAAAGAAAAAGAGTTGTTAGGTCAGCAGGAAGAACCAGTATTTTTATTATCTATGACACTTTCAATTATTAAAACTAAGACATGCCCTGAAAACATATTTTCCAAAATCTTGCTTCTATCCTGCACTTGGAGGAAATATTGAAAACTCTCCAGATGCCTGTTCCAGATGACGATTTGTCTCTCTTCTTGGTACATGCAAATTGCCTCAGGGCTGCTTCAGGGTTTCATTGTTGAAAAGATGCAAGTGGCAAAGTCAACAGCAAACAGCTTGTTTTGAAGGGAGATCATGTCAGAGGATCATTGAAAAACAGTTTGAAAAGGACTTTATAAATTGGAAGGACCTCTGGAGAGCATCTGGTTCAATCCCCTCAAAACAGGGCTAAATTAGAAAAGCTTTCTTGGGGCATTGTCTAGTCAGGTTCACATAGGGACTGGCTTTAAGAAGAGGTGAATCATCTGCTTTTTGACTGTTTGCTTAGGCACTCTGAGTCTGGATGTTTAAGGTGTATCTAGACAGAAGGAGATGTGTCCAGAGCATGGTGCAGGGACATCTTTGTTCAGATTTTTTGGTTTGCTTCTATGAGTGATGCCATCATGCAGCAGAGGGACTGGTAAAGGGAAGATCAAGAGGAAAAAGGGACCGAGCTGGTTGTTACTGTGCCTTCATGACCATGCTTTGATTCACAGTAAGTATAATGAATAACAGCTGACAAGAAAATGCAAACAAGAATGGAGTGTATTGAGCCTTGGCACAGGCCATGGATCAACATGCTATGAAAGTGCATTATTTGAAACTGCTGGAAAGATAGACAGTGATATTGCTGGGTACTGATGTGGTTGGCAGCCTGTGCCGAATAGTGGCTATAAACCCCTCAAATAACTAACATCAAGGGAAGCACTGGCATGCAGACATCTAACACTGGATGACAAGAAGGAGGACACAGAGGGAAACCATTGTTTCTAAGCCACTGAACAGACCCTGATGCTTGGTCTGTTCATAGTGGAGTGTTGTGCCTCCTCCAGGCAAGACAGCCCACTTGCTCAGGTGATAACTGGGGTGGGTCCTGGCTTGTGTCTGTGAGTGTAACACTTTTTCAGCCAAAGCATATCCCTCACTTGGTCCACCTAGTGAGTTGTGCTTAGTGGTGTCACATTACCTGGTGTTCCTTTTCCCAGCAACACAAATATGCACCTGAATCACAGGATCACAAGGAGTCCAGATGTGACTGGCTCAGATGTAAACAGGCTCAGAAGCTGAAAAGTGCCATTTGGCCCTAAAGCTCATGTTTCAAATGCTGATACTTTCTCTACAGAGACTTGCCTTTGCTGAAAACTACTGGTCCTTTTCTCCACCCTTCCTCTGTGGATCATTAGCTCCTAGTGCAGCTTTTTGACTGCTGTGACGCTTAACTAGGGTGGTGCAGGGTGGTCACAGATACAGATGTGGATTAGCTGAAAACTTTTGCATGCAATGCAAACACACATCTACACCCTCGATCATAAAAGCAGACTGTAAAGATGTAATTTTAAGAGTCATTCAACTTGCATCCCAGAAAGCTTTCTTCCTTTCTTAGTTAAGTATAAAGCTTATAATTAATTCAAAACTCTGAAGAATGTATTGCAGATATCAATCTTTCCTTTTTTCTGGCTTTTGAGTCTTGCATTCATAGCATTAGGTCAAAAGAAGGCAGAGCAAATGTAAAAGACTTCCAAAACAGATTGCTAGCTGGACAGAAATATTTTCCATTAATGTTTTAGACTAATAAATGTTGCAGAAAACCAAACCAAACCAAACAAAAAAAAAAAAACCACAAAAAAATAAACAAACAAACAAAAAAACCCCAAACAGGTATGTAAATTCCCAAATTTATTATCAGGACCAATTAATGTAGCCCATCTGTCCCCTTGCAGGGAAAAATGCAGGAAGTGTAAGTGTATCCTGAAGCTGTTGTTACAGTCTTGATTCAGAATGTATGGTAGTAATCTGTAGGCTCAGGAAAACCACTTCATGCCAAACAGGCTGAATGATTTTTAATTTTACAGTTATGCCAAAGTACAGAGAAGAAACACTCTTAGCACATAAGAATAAATACCCCTTTTATTGAGAAAAATATCTTCGGACAGGTGTTTGGCAGAGAACCCTCATAGCATACAAGAATTGTCATAAACCAGATCAAGGGTTACCGAACTTCTTGGAATGACACTCACTGCTTCTTACTCTGTACCAGTCAACATCCAAAAATACAGGGATGGCGTACTGGAGGAATTCTTAACAGTTTAAAACACTTCTTGAAATATCAGAATATTCCATGCCATCAGTTGCACTTTGGTTAACTTCATGCCTCTAGGTAGTATACAAGATAACAGAAAATGAAAACAGTGCTTGGTTCTCTCTCTTGAGTGTCTGTCTACCAAAATTACCATGAGATAAAATTTCATATTACAGTGCTTTAGCCCAAAAGGAAGCAGATAATTCCACACACAAATGAAGGGCTTAAGGAACTCAGCTGTGGCTCTGAACATGTGCAGAGAATGAAATCAACCATAAAACCCCAATGTGCTTTAATCAGGATCTTTAAACAGCTTCTCCCTTTAAAACATTGGGCCTGACTCTAATGTCATGATAGCAGCATAATAGAGATTTCACTCAACTGGAAAAAGGCCAGATCAACCTTTTGTAACAATATGACGCAGCCTTTCCTTCTAGAATTTTTAGATGAAAATTGAAGCCGGATGATTCTGCATATATCCACAGTAAGGTTTTCTCATAAGAATAACTGGTGATCTGCTACCACTTTCTAGCAGAATATCAAGGAATCAATTTTACAACAATGCCTTAAGGCAGAAATGCTTATTAAAAAAAAAAAAAAAAAAAAAAAGAGCTGAGTTAAATTATTTTTCCACGATTGTTTGAAGAAGAACACCTAGAAGTGTGAAGTTGTTCTTACCATCCCCAGTCATTAAGTGCACTTATTCAGGTCTGGAATAAGCAGGTGAAGTTAATTATTTTTCTCCTGGTGTTTTTTGTGGTAATGCTTTCAGCTGCACAACTGTTGCCTGCTCTGTAATAGCTTAGAAATTTTAAATTACCTTTGAACCTTGGCCAGCTTCATAACTGATATAATCTCACATTGCTCCACTGACTTTGCAATGTCGACAGTCACTAAAGGAAGAGCTGACGAATGATTTCTAATGTTTATGAAGGTAGGAAGAGTTCAGTCATATGAAAAATTTAAACACTGTGATCTTTAAAGGCAGCATATGAGAATTCTCATTTAATGCCAGGTAAATACTCGCTTACCAGGTTAATCAATGCTAACAGAACTGAGTGCTGCTTTAGGAAAATACTGTGAAACTTTCACTGGATCAGCTAGTGATATCAGTAAAAACATACTCCCATGTTATTTTCTGCATGATTCAAAGCCAGTAACTCAGAGTGATATATGCTTCTTAAGAGAAACTGTTATTGCTATTTAGCCACTTTCTAGAGATTAGGTAATAATGTAAGCAATAGACTCAGACCAGAATTCTCACAATCTGTTATTTAACATGTGATTTGTGCATTGTTCAGTCTACACTGGATACAAAGCAGAGCAAATTTGGATTAAGAAAATTGACTTGATTCTAGATTGTGATAATCAAGTCAAGGAAAACTGAATTTTTTCTTCTCTTTTCTGGTAAACAAGGCAGAATTTACAGTATGAGAAGCCAGTTTCTGATCTTAATACTTGAGTGTCAGTTTGGAGTAATCCCATGACTTCAAACCCCTGCTCCTCTTCTTTCTGCCAGTGCTCCATCTGTTCACATATGCTCTCACTTTATTATTCTGTCTTGTTCTTCAGACCTTAATGCCTCTTTTAATATATGTTTGTGCTTGGACCAGCCTTTCATTTTCTATGTCAAGCACAGAATCAGAATCATAGAGTGGTTTGGGTTGGAAGAGACCTTAAAGATCATCTAGTTCCAACCCCCCTGCCCTGGGCAGGGAAGATCCCACTAGACCAGGTTGCACAAAGCCCTGTCCAACATGGCCACTTCATTGAAAGGGCTTCTCAAAACCCATTTATAATACCTTTGTTTTCATCTCATAGTTCAGTTTCCTAAATGAAATTCTGAATTAATTGAAGAAAATTACAACACTCCTGTTGGCTTCCTGAGAGACAGATTTAATTTTCTGCATCTGGATTTGTCAAAGAAAGACTGAAAAGTATTCGGGGCAGAGGCACTTGGATAGATTTCCCTTACCTACAGTGGCATGCTGGCAAGAATTCTAATTTTTTATAGTGCTTAGCTCTTCTAAAAAGATGTTTCCACCTCTGTGTAACACTCTGGTCCTGGAACTACAGACTTATGGGCTCAGCCAGTTTTACTTTGAAATATATGTATATAGGATTCTTTAATACCTCAAGATAGCATCAAGAGAATAAGACACAGACATGTTCCCAAGAGGTGTTTATTGACAATTTAGGGGAGCAAATAAGTGAACTTGGCAAAAGGGCACCACACAAGCTAGACAAAATGTTCCATCACAGTACTGACCCAGCATGCACTAATCCACAACACTTCAGTTAAAATCCAATCTCTTCAGCTCCAAGCCACCCAAAGCATCAAGAAAGGAGCAAAGCAAGAGAATCAGAGGGAGCAAGGAGAGAGAAAGAGGGAGGGACAGATCATACAGCTATCACTGAACCTTGTGGCAGACCAGCTCTCACATGTGCAGATGGCAGGGCTCTGACACGTGGCACCCCCATGCCTTTGGTTTTATCTGCTCTGGTCCCTGTGGCCAAACCCCCCAAGTGGGGCCTCTGACACCCTGGCCACTCTGGGGTCCCAGGCCAGGGTGAGGGGCTGTGTTCTCACTGTCCCTGCCAATCTGACCTGGGTCAGGGGCTCCAGGAGCTGTGGGGTGTTATATCTTTCCTGGGCTATTTGTGACTGGCAGCTGCTCCAGTGCTTCCCCATGTGGGCTCCAGAAACTGCCGTGAGGGGTACAATACCATCCCACCTCCATGAGATTTGACCCATCCCTTCCCCCTGCACACTCACACAGCATCCCCCAAAAGGTGATTCTGACCCAACAATTACTGAACTGGTGTCTAGTACCCTACTAAATGAAACCTGAGTCCCTCTGAGCCTGGGACTTCAAAGGTAATAACATTTACACTCATCACCCTACCTACTATCAGCAATGTAGCTAAGGTCTCTGTGTCAAGAACCGAGTTATGCTAGATTTCCTCTGTAATCAGTAGATGGAGAGAAGCAGTCTGAGGAGACAGATCTACTTTTCTATGATATATACCACCCTTTGAATGTGCTGCTGTCTTTCTCTAATGACTACAGTGTTGCTTGTGCTGACCCGACTCCAAGTTTGGGCAACACAGATTTCATCTGAAACCTTAATGTCACACAAAATCAAACAAAGCATTAACTGAGTGCATACTAAATTAAGTGAAGCTTATTCCAAATTCTGAGAATAGGTGTAGCTTTTTTTTTTTCATCTATTTACGAACCCTGGACTTTAAAAGCAGTGTGTACTTTTTCAGGCACATAATTTAGGTGTGTGAAGGCAATTGAAGCATGTAAGAAATGACTACAATACCAAGTTTTTGTACTACCTTCCCCAGTGCCAATCAGAATGAACAAAAGAAGAGGAAAGAAGTAGACAAAGTGTGTAACAATGAATGAAGAACAGTGCCTATTAGCACTTTATAGCTCTTTGGACTGTGTTCCTGCCAGCCAGAGGCTGCAGTTGAAGACAATGCAGAAAATACTGAAGAAAATGCCTAAAACCAGAGAAGTAATCAAGAACAAATTGAAATTTTATGCTGTTGTATCTTACTGGCTAGATAGGTAATTTTGACAAGACATCATAATGAAAAGCCTTCATGGCAATGAGATGGAGGTTCAGTGTACTGATATTTTATTCAACTGTTGGTGCAGGCGAACCACTTTAAAAAACCAATCTAATGTGATGACAGAAAAATGTACAATAGTCCCTGTCCTGTTCATAGGCAACATGAACAGATTAAAACTGATGAGAAGTTCTTTGGAAATCCAGTTTTCTCTTCAGGTTGCACTGCATATGAAACAACAGACTAATCATCAGTAAGAAATCAGCGACAATTATGCTGGACAGGTATGTGATGCTTCATTTCCAGCTATTCCTATAAAAGCACAAAAGGTGCTCAGAGCAATTCCACTGCTAAGCACAGGGTCAAGAATTATCAAAACTGCATAATGTCCACTCATCCTTTTAGTCATTGCTGCGGTTCTGGAGTTTTCCTGGCTTCATCATCCTCCTCATTGCTGTTGCTGTTGCTCAAAGCCTACTGCCCACACCTGTTGGTAAGTTCAGCTGCTTTCTAGCCAGGAGTCTGTGAGATGAGCTGTAGAGGATGTGCAGTGAAGTTTCAAGATGTGATATGTTTATGTGCCAATTATCAGTTATAGGGAGTATGATGGACCCCTTCAAACTGTTGGGAGAAGTGACTAGCAAAATATCTGCTCAATAAAGCATTGCCATAGAATGCAAAGCCTGGTTGTACTGTTTTTTAGGTCTCCAGCAAAACCATAGCTACAGTAAAATGATAAATTTTGTTCTTTTTTTTCATTGTCTCATTTAGTGAGAGCTGACACAACATCAACAAATGCTTTCCTTTGTTTGGGATCAGTGTTCGTTAGTCAACAAGTCCAGTGTAGTCATCAGAGTCCCACTTGGCAAAGCATTTAGGCATCTGACTTGCTCCTGAAGTGCTCTGATATCCATTAATCTTTGTATGTCTCTGTTCAGTATTTTCTTTCTAAAAGTGACATCAACAGCTGTATCAGAGGGAAGGAAATCTGTAGCTAAGAAGGCACATAAGAGGGAAAGACTACTCTGGCTCCCTCACCAGATGTACCAGTATGTTCCTGGAGATAAAATGTTTAGTGTTGCAACATCTTTTTAAGTTGCTGCTAATAAAATCTTTTTTTTTTTTTTTTTTTCCTATTGGGTAGCAGACACTGTTTGCCTGGATGTGGTCTTGTCTCCAAATGTTTCAATTTAACTATGAACTAGGGAATGGACTTAAGTTCTCTTGGAAGTTTAGACATGTCCAGAAGCCAATATCTAGTAGAAATGAGTTGTAGAGGCATGTCTGTACCTTGTAAAATAATGTGTTCTTATGCATAAATTTCAGGTATGTTCTACTGGAATATCTCCTTTTTCTTGAGTTGCCAGATGAAATAAGAAAAACATTCTTTATTTCCAAGGTATTTATCACAGTATTTCTTATTAATTTCATCTTTGACGTGAAGAATTATGGATTTGTAATTATATATCACAGCTGTTACGAAACCAGAAGAAATTCTTAAATAGAAAAAATAATTTTTAAATAGAAAAATTTTTTACATTTTTATTTTTGTCATATAGTGTGATTGAAGACCCCTGCTTTGAAGAAGAGAATAAGAAAATTATGATTTTGTCTTTACAAAACTTTAATACAGTTCTCTAGTTTGGAACCCCCAGAGCCTGACAGTTTTGTAGTTTAACAGCTCTGAAAAGCCAGAGACAGAGGTTCTTTGGTTTCTTCATCTTACAGAGTACCCCATGTTTTATCCTCCTTGCTGCCCATTCTGGGAGTCCAAAGGGTCTGTATTGACAAAGACTCATGAAACTGCACATGAGATGAGCCACAACCTTCAGGCTATTGACCACACGTAAACAGTGACGCACTCCTGTCACTTGGCTCTTGACATCCACTTTCACATGGAAAAGCAGCCTGTAGAAGTCAACAACTTGCCTGCCCTTTCTTCCTGGACTTAGATTTTATTTGTGCTCTGGTCCATTCTGTTTTGCATCTTTCAATAGTCAACTATTTAAGGATCGTGATAATGTTTTGTGAGGAACCTTTATAAATTACGGTCTAGGAACCCTTATAAATTACAGTCTTTTCCCAGCATCTTGCCTCTGATGCTTTGCAGGGGGGAATTAGCTCTCCATGATCTTTGTTGTGCAATGTTAACCATGCAGGGTTCATGTTGTGCCCCTAAGCAAGTTGGAGCTCAGCATGGTTTTAATTCTTGAGACTTTTTGAGATTCAGGAAAATGAAATTGCAGTACATCTGAGGTACCAGTAGTATATTTGACATAACAGCAAATAAAGATTAGACCGAATGGTTTCTTAGCATAATCCATACCTGAAATAAACAGCAGCGTTTGCTTTTCACAGCATGTTGCAGAGGTTGGTTGCTAATGGACAACTTTGGATCATTCGGCATAAACTTTATCAAGTTTAAGAGAATGGAGTTTTGACTTTTTGTGAACTGTTGTCTCCTTATGTTTTAGATACAAAGTGTTATGGTAATTCTGGATGCAACTTCCATGCATGCAAGAAAGTTACAGTTTACACAAAATTTCTCAAACATGTAAAAAAAAAAATCTTTTTCAATTTACTCACAGCTCTCTTTGGATAACATCAAGCTAGATGAAGCACATTTACAATCCAACTGAAATGTGTGATTGGCAAACCAAAATCCTGATGCAAAAAAGCAACAAGAACTTCAGAATTAGGCTCAGCTTATATTTATATTTATGGATCAACCATATAAAATTAATCTTGGGAAAAATATAGATGCAAAGTTACATTCTTAACTTTGTTAAGATGCAGATGTGTTTTTATAGAAGGTATAAGGGTATCTATGGGATAGCATTCAGAAAAATAAGTATTCTTAATGTTCTTTCTTCTTACAATACTGCTGAGTTAGAAGTAGTGGTGTAGAAATTTATTACTTTGGAGTATTAGGAAGAGCAAGTGTTAAGATGTGTGAAAACCAGCTAATTTTGTCACATTATTCCCCTTCTTTCAGTGTTGACAATAAAAGTGACCCTAATTAACACAGGAAGTTATTAAAGGGCCCACACGGCACAAATTGATAAGAATAATTTTGTGCACATAAATCCCAATTAAAGTTTTTGAATGTCAAATTGTCCTCTTAATTGAAATATGTTTGGTTGTGAGAAATGAGGTGACAGTGGCCCAAGTGACTTTCTGTCATGGTTCAAGTTTCATCACATGCATTGCAAAGTTGCAATGCAGAAGGAAATTAAATTATAAGGATGTAAATATCATAGAAAGCAAATGATAATCCAGTGGATTTGGACTCCTTTTTAGGCTTCTTTTTTTTCCTTCTTCTTCTTAATATGTGCCTGGATGAGGGAGAAGACAGGGAGACAACGTTTTTTTCCTACCCTGGGAACCCTTGAAGCAGTAAGCACCAGTTTTAGGCTGCAGTAAGGCTGCCTCCCACAGGCCCTAAATAAACTGTCCTGTCTTCATGGGCTCTGGAAAGGGTGCCACTTCCAAGCACTATGAAATTCATCCTGATTTTCTGGAAGCTCTACCTGCAGGACTGACACTGCAGGTACTGGCAGTGGGGCTTTGACTCATGAGCCTGTTTGGCCTTTAAATCAACAAAATGATTTTAAGCTTCTCTGTGAGATACTAATACTTTAGTAATTTATTTTTTTATGTATTATTTAAAGGAGCTTGTGAATTGGGGCAGAAGCCATAGTGAGACGTAAAAATAATACTTATGTCTTGTGCTTTTGTCTTTTAGGGCATGGGTGATTTTTGATCATATTTTCTACTGAAGACTTTATTTGGGGCAACACATAAATTGAAAAATGCTGCTCCCAGTTTTGTGCCATTTTTTAATTATAATAAGGGTGGGTTTTTTTCCTTCAATCGTACCTGTATAAGCCTATGTAAACTGAACTCCAAACAACACTGAGAGCTGTGAACACAAAGAACTCTATCTCTGTTTTGGTTTATTTTGCATTTTAATTGTTTGTCTGCCTTGAATTAGTTTGCTTAGATGATGAATGGGAAAGATATTTATGGGGGGTTTTTTTTGACAACTATGCATTGCAACCAGAAATGAATATTTATATTTTTGCAAAAAAAAACCAACCCAAACAAGACAAAAAAACCCCAAACCCAAAACATTACGGTTAGCTTGAAATCTTCACAGATTTTTCTTCTAGAAACTTCTGGCACTGTTCTGATCTTCTTCTACTGCTGGGCAACACAATATGGCAGATGTCTGACATGTTAGTTGGTTAGATGAGTTGGTACATTCCTCCTCCTGTGCTCATGCCCAGAGCAAAGTTAGGGTAAGTTTGAATAATTTGTTTGCATGTATTTTGTGGAGAGGGCAAAGAGGAGCTTGTGTTTTTCTTGGAGCTTTAGGGAGTGAGCTTTCTTTTTAAAAAAAAAAAAAAAAATCCCTTTTTTATCCCTTTTTTACTTTATAAAGTAAACCACGTCACTTTATCTCGTGACAGAGTTTCCTCTGTGACGTTTCTGCCTCCTCCGACATCCTGTTTCAGACCACAAAAGAAAGGGGTAATTTCAGGAAGATCTGTCTCAGCTGAGTATCTCCAGAGAAGGAGAGAAATTCAAGAACGTGAATGCAGGTAGAGATGCATTGCCTGCCCGTACTGTTAAGGACCTGACAGCAGAGGCTGGGCCCTTGCTGCAGTGTAGAACATCTGTACCTGCCTGCTGCCAAAACGCACTGAATATTGTGGTGGCTAGATAGCATGGGAGTCTAGGACACACAACTGTGCTCAACTGTGTTTCAGCACCAAGTTGCCTCAGAGGGAGGCTTTTGTTCACATGTGTGTTTTTGGACTGGACATGGGCTTGGAGCCTGTGGCCTCCAAATGCAGTGACCAAGCGCTTGCACACCCTGTCTTGCTTTGATACATCCTGAGCCCTTCCTGACCAAGCAGGCTTTGTTGGTTTTGTTAGACTTTTGCCTGAGAAAGGAAACAGGATTATTGGACTGTGTCTTGGCTCTACATAACCGCTGTTGAGTTTGTGTTCCATTATTACTACTGTTTACATTAATTGAATTTTTAATAAAAGCCGAAGCAATTCACACAGCAGGTGCTCCCTGAGGCTAGTCACAGTCTGAGGTCACCATGGCTTTCACAGGTAATTTTGCATCTTTTTTTATTTGTTCCCTGCTGTTCTGTTTAACTTTGTTTTCTACAGGTGCCCGAGAGGGAAACAATTGTGTGTTTTCTTTCTCATTTGCTGTGTTTGTGGAGGGACTGTACACCCTTCTGACCATTCCAGTACTTCTGTGGTGAGTCCTTCCTCAGATCACTGTGGTGAAAGTAGTATAATGTGCTTTTCTAGTTGCTGCCTCACTGCTTGCTTGTTGCAGTCTATTTTCTGTTTTCTGCTATTCATTTCACCCATAATTCCATTGATTTTTCTAGCTCACCTTTCTAAATTAGATGTTGACTAATGCAGACTTCTCAGGCCTCTTTTCTTCTGGCCTGTGAGACTCTGAGCACTAATCAGTGTAAGAGACTTGAAAGGTCGGGTTTTTTTCTTTAGAGTGCTCCTTCCTACCAGAGCACCACATAATAGCCATTAGACAAAATGCCATATTCCCTTTTCCTCCTTTTTGGAGGAGAGAGAAACAAGGGTGAGGCATGGGCAAGTCTCTGGAATAGTCAGAACACCAAGTGGTCCCTAGGGAGCAAGACCTTTGCCAGCATTTGGTTCCATGAATTTACACCCTACTGAGCCCTGTGTATGTTTCTGGGCTGTGACATATGCACTGCCACATTTGTTTCTCTGCTCCCTGAGGATCTCTGAAAGTTCACCTTGATTCCTTGAAGGCCTTCAGCTGGTCTGGATCTCTGTGTGTGAGCTTCCTGGACCTGTATATTGCAGCAAACTACGTGTCCTTAAGTTTGCTTTCCCATTATCTATCAGATACTCATTTTTAATTACCCCTACATCAGTTTCAGAAAACTCAGTGATACTACTTGAATTTCCCTAATTATTTACATATTTAGCTGTGCTACCTTGTCTCTGGAGATACCAGCAGACTCCAAAGCATGTGCTTCAGCACTGAAGCGGCCAAATACTGATAGATGGTAGGCAGGCAATATTAAAGCACAATCCTGTAACAGTCCTGATACTGACAGTATATAATCCCTTAATGAAAATAATTATTCTCCTTTAACAGTATCTCTACATATCAGAGAGGTCTGAAGATGGCCTTCTCAAAGATGAGGGTGACTTTCAGGACCAGGATCTTAATTCAGGTGCATTTTCTTCCATTTATTGGGGAAAAAAAAAAAAAAAAAAAAGGAAATTAAAACCCAACTGATTCATAAGTACTGTATACCAAGGGTTTGATCTACCCACAGCTTTTCTCATGGCACAAAAGGTTTTCCTGGGTATGATTTTTTATTCTCCTCCAACTCAGTTATTCCTGGTGAAGTATCATTTGAAAAAATTGCACTCATATAATTTAATTTGTTTCTCATCTTGTAATTAGTCTACAATAGCGCTGTGGTTGCATCAATACTAACAGATGTGAATAAAGTAATTTTTCTATGCACAGACAAGCCCTAAAATATATATATCCCCCAACACTTAATACCATTGAAGATTCTATTAATGCTCTGAGAATAGTAAAAGAAGCTAGATTAATTATTTTAACTTTAGCATAAAGTCCTACTATCTTTCCTTGTGTGCCATGACAAAGGCCAGCTGATGTTAATAAAATCAATCTATATCAACTTTTAAATTACTTTTTTTCTTTTTCACTTTAAGTCCTGAATATGTGAAAAACTTCTAAGTCCTCTAAAATTCCAGTTAATTCCACTCTGTAGGAGCTGAGCTACTTCAATACTATAAAATAAAAAATACTATTGTAGGGGTAGAAGTGAGTGAAATAATCTGAATTTTACAAATAGACTCCCAACTCCCTATTTTCTGATAAAATTATTTTTTTAAGTCATGCCCTTACTTACTGGGCTGTATGCAGACAGAAGGGCTCATGAGAAATACATTTTCTGCACATCAAGGTTATGCCTGAACTACCTTTTTTTTGCATTCAAAGAGAATTTGAAAGCTGATATTATCTGAACTGTGACCTCACTGTAATACTTTGACAAGAGCAGTATTTCAACAAAACAGACCATGGACTTCATTTATTCTTTTACAAAGAATAATTGAGACTCTTTATGAACAACCTAATTTGCATTCCTATCTCTTCTCCCAGGATTTATGCCTCACAAAGCTTTTATTTGATACTTAATATTGTCTTCATAGTGTAAGTGTGAGAGAGGTACTCTTTAGCAGCTGACAAGACTAGGTAATGTTTAGCTGGTCACAGGATGTCTGTGCTGAAGACAGCAGAGGAAGTGGGCCCTTCTGATCTCTGTGAACACCATATTCTTGCTCATAGGAACTTTCTTTCTAAGGGACATTGGCATCTGTCATATGGTTTAGCATGTCTGGATGCAATACTGGACATTTGAATATTAGTGTTATGTATAACCATCCTCAGAGCAAATCTGTGCAGAGTTTGAAAGTAAAGAAATACATTCTAATATACCACAGAGTAAGCAACGAGGTAAGTCAGGTGGAAGGTCCCCATAGTTTCATGCAGATTCTTTCAAATGTTTCCTTACGATGTTTTCCAGTGATATGGGGCCTTACTTTCTTTGCTTCTAATGTATGATTCATAGTGGTATGGTTTCAGCTGCTGCTTGAGGCAGCATGTAGATCTGTAGGTCTTTCAACCTCAGCTGTGGTTTTGCTTTCCATTTCTGTTGAATCAAACACTTTAAGGGGCCTGCAGTTCAGAAAAAGACTGCGCAGCCAAAAAAAGAACTACAGTGTAGGCTGGCTTTTTATTTTTTTTAATTATTTATTAATTGCTTTGTTTTTAATTTTTCAAATGCAGTTTTCTGTCATGTGCCTGATCTGTATCCTCACGCTGCACCTTGTGAGCTGATAACTCAGCCCCCTGCACCAGTTGCCCTCCCACACACCTTTTCACTCTGGTTCCTCCACTGCTCCATCTGGCAATGCTCCCCGTAATAAAAACTGGTAACTACCTAACACAAATGAGAGGGGAAAATTATATTTTAGTAAAGGTGGGTTATTGAATGTATAATGGTGTCATGAACTTTCAGTTTCTGCTGCTGGATTTTGTGCCATATGGGAAAAGCAGCATAGCAACATAACTGCTACTCCTAATTATATAGTATAAATGTCAAGCTTCTTCAAAATTCAAGGATTACACACTGCCAGAAGAAACTCTCTCTTCTGTAGACTGAAGCTTTTTGGAAACAGGGCCTGAAGGGAGAAGCACTTACTGTCTGTGATCTCATCAGCTTATTCTCAAACAGCAGGGAGATGGACAGAAAAAGGCATTTTTACAATGTCTCTGCCAAGAAATGAAAAAATTTCTGGTTTTCAGCCCTGAAAAACTTCCAAGATACAAAAAATTTCAGCTATACACAAATTTAAATATTAAGTTTAGAAAAGTTAACAAATACTGGTTGGAGGTTTAAGCATTAAAAATGTTATAAAGAACATTCAGTTTCACGGATGGGTATAACCAGCTGACTTTTGGGTTGCAGTAATGTAAAAAAAGACTCAGAAATTATTCTCTGAACATTTAGCAAATGGTTATAAATTACTGCTTGATATATATTATTTTTATAATTTTACTATCATTCCTACTGAAAGCAATGAAAAAATACTATACTCCAAGGATCTTATGAGATACAAAACAGTGTGTTAGAAAGGAAATAATCTTATCTCTGTTGCACAGCAGAGAATTGCAAGTGGG
This sequence comes from Margarornis squamiger, assembly GCA_035222235.1. Classification (NCBI taxonomy): domain Eukaryota; kingdom Metazoa; phylum Chordata; class Aves; order Passeriformes; family Furnariidae; genus Margarornis; species Margarornis squamiger. The sequence goes on from JAWWTY010000106.1 coordinate 24,584,409, forward strand.
GTTTATGCCCGTTATTTGGTAAATGCTTGGCAAAGCTGATCACCTGTTAAGACGAGGTCTTGGAGAACTTCAGAACTGCTTCTTGTAGAATAGATAACAGATGTAAAGCCAGGTAGGTGTTTGTGTCGATCTATCTTGATCCTGAATAGCTTTTAGGTTATTCATTATCAACTTAGCAATTTCCAAAGTGATTGTTTTTTAAGGGACTTAAATAATATTTTTCTTTACATATGAATGGTTGAGGAAATTCCTACAGGGCATTTTTATTTATTACCTTATATGGCTTGATTTAAAGCCAGCAAAGCATATAAGTCAAATTTCTGATTTGGCCAAGTGGCAGAGAACACATGTATGATGTATTTAGAATTGGCAAAGGCTCATCTTGGTGAAGAGTGCTGTAAATTACTTCTGATTAAAAAAAATCATCAGAGGAAGGGAAAAATCATTACTACCAGAACAATAACAATAAAACATTAATGCTCTGTATAAAGATTGATGGGTAGTTGAGAACTGGATTTGTAAAAGTCACCAGTACCACAGGGCATGAGTTTATTAACAGTATGAAAGAGGCAGAGTAAAAAATGAGCTCATACTTTAATCAACAGAAATGGAAAATAAACAGTTCAATATTTGTAGCGTTCTTAGAATGGAAATTTATTTTAAGGGTAATTGCCTGTGCAAAAAAGCCCTAAGAATTTGACCATGTGAAAATCAAACTCCCTCAGCCCTGATTTGTTCAAAACGCTGCAGATATTTATTGATGGGTAGAAAGGCAGATGGAGAAGGCTGACACTTCACCTTCTTTATGATAATTTAAATATATGTGTGCTGGTTTTGACTGGGATAGAGTTAATTTCCTCCACAGTAGCTGCTGTGGAGCTGGGTTTTGCATTTGTACTGAAGACGGTGTTGATAACACAGGGATGTTTTCATTACTCACAGAGCCTTTTCTGCTCTTCACCCCACCTCACCAGCAAGGGGGCCGGGGGTAGGAGGGGAGGCACAAGGAGTTGGGAGGGGACGCAGCCAGGATAGCTGACCTCAACAGACCAAAGGCGTCATACTCAGCATACAAAGCTGGGGGAAGAAGGAAAGGGGGATGTTTACAATGATGGCATTCTGTCTTCTCAAGTAACCACTATATGTGATTAGGGCATGCTTTCCTGGAGATGGTTGAACTCCTGCCTTCCCATGGGAAGTGAATCAATTCCTTGTTTTGCTTTGCTTGTGCATGGGGCCTTTGCTTTACCTCTTACACTGTCTTTATCTCCCCTACCGATTAAACTGTATCTCAAGCCGTGAGTTTTCTCGCATTTCTCATTCTCTCCCCCATTCCACTTGGAGGAAGTGAGCAAGTGCCTGTGTGACACTTAATTGCTGGCTGGGGTTAAACCATGACAATAAGGAAATGGATGGGAGACCTGTGCATTTTCTTTTCCTGCGTGATTTGTCATTTTCATATACTTATGTGTATTATGTATAGTACCTTACAGAAACAAATAAATCATCAACTCCAGAGCGGGATGAGCTATGATTCACACAAACACAGAAAGGAAAATTAGGGCCCTAGATTTGGTAATTGTTTGTGGCTTTGATCATGCCTTCACATCTCTTTCTACACAGACACCCTATAAATTGTGCTGCATCACTGAGGGTCCTGATCATGTCTGTGTTACACAAGCTGGTAATAGCTTTATCAGCTCAGGAAAGAGGTAAAAAGCACAACAACTGCAGTGAAAACAATTGGCTAAAAGTTAGTCATCAGTTGACTGGACCTTCATGGTCTCAGAAACAGCCATCATATGTTTGACTCTAATTGTATTTGGCATCCTAGATAAAAATTCAGAGTAGAAGGTCCAAGGATCTCACAGGCATAAAATATCTTCTATTTTGAGAGATGAGTCACACAGATAAGCAGGTACAGAGATGCTGGTGACTACATGTATTTCTGTGTAATGTTTCTACTGTTCATCTAGAATATAAAAATTTTCTTGATAAAAGTTCATGCACAAAAATATTACTCTTGGTTGCTGCCAAACTGACAGTCTTCATACCACTGTCAGAGGTAACATGTATTTCTTATTCCATCTAGCCAGTATGGCTATATTTAACTGATCTAAAAACACTGAAATGCAGTGTAAGGAAGATATTTTATCCTCTTGCTCATTTACAGTTTACTGCAAGATGCTGAGCTTTTCTTGGAGCTGGTGGGAGTCTTTAACTCCTACTAGTTTTGCTCAAAATTTGGTGTAAATAGTTCACAAGAGTGCCTGCCATTTTGTGGAGACAAACTGAGTCCTTCACCTCTCCTCAGGTTTTATGAAACACTTTAAGATTATGAAATACATCAATATACCTATCAAACAGGGGCTTTCAGGTATCTAATTGTTTAGCTAACTTCTCGCACAGGAGGCTTATGTCTATACCTTTTTGTTTCTGAGATGGGATTTCATCATGAAGTAGAGCTAAATCTAAAAAAGTGCCTGATAGGGAAAAAATAAATCACTTAGCCTTGGAAAAACCTCAAATTCAGAAGCCAGTTCCCTCTTTGGCCTAAGAACAAGTAGAAATTATCACTCTTTTCTAAGAATGTATGGCAAGGCTGTCTCTGCCTGTCGTATATGCGATAATTATATAAGACTACTTCAGTTCATACTTCAATATATTTATAGTTCATATTAGTGGGTTTATGTGTTTGTATTGAGGGGTATTCACTACTGTCTTTTATCTCCCAAGGATATTTATATTGAGCATACATCAAGCTCTTACACCTTGTGGATTATATGCTTCTCTTTCTAGTATTTTAAAAATGTAAATGTGTGGTAAATGTCTCAACTTGAAGAATAATGTAATAATCATGCTTACCAGAGAGTAAATCAAATAAAATGAGACTTGGGGGAAACAGGTACAGTGCTCTTATGGGCTCTAAACAGTAGAAATAAAAGAAACAAATTAGTGCTGTTAGCTCTCTAGAAATTCACTTTCTCCATGTGTTGTAAATGAAACTTTACTATAGTGAAGAAAACAACTACTACATAGTACAAAGTTTTCAAACCCTCTAAACAGTAGCAAAAATGTAGAAGGAATTCCTCTGGCTCAATACAGTGAGCTTCTGTAGTAAAATTATTAATACACACCACCTTTTTGTTGCCTATAACAATAATTGTAAGATATAGCTGCCTTGCTGTTGTAAACATGATTACCTGAAGATCCAGGGGATATAAAGCTTGTAAGGGACGTGCTCTTGGACGTCCCTTCTTGATCCTGTACGTCAGGTGGACAGGTAACAAAAATGCACAAGGGCCCAGACTGTTTTGGTTATACACTGCTATACTCCAGCAGTCTGGGTCCAGACACAATTTTTACTGGGATTTTGCTTCTTATTTATAAAATCAATAAAATTCAACAGAGAGTTTAAATGTTCTTATCATGAACTAAGTAAAACTGATGTTTCTACTTCTAACCTTTTTTTTCCTAAGAAACCCCACATCTCTAATGCCTCGCTTGTCCTTCACTGCTTATGGCTTAAAATCATGGAATCATTTAGGTTTGAAAAGATTATCAAGGCCAACCTTTAACCCCACACTACCAAGTCCACCATTAAATGATGTCTCTAAGTGCCACATTTACACAGCTTTTAAGTACCTCCAGAGGTGATGACTCCACCACTTCCCTGAGCAGCCTGTTCCAATGCTTGGCTACCCTTTTGGTGAAGAAATTTCTTATAATGTCTAACGTAAACCTCCCCTGGCACAACCTGAGGCTATATACTCGTCCTATTGCTTGTTACTTGTGCCTTTGTATCCCATTCATAGCAATCAGAGACCTGACTAAATTTTTATATCTCTTTATTGATGTAGGAGGGGTAGGTAAGAAAGAAAAAGAGAAGGTAGTATACCTTCTTTTAAACAAATGGTTACTTTGATGTTACTGTCAGCTGTGAGTTGATGTTTCCTTACAGGACTGGTGGACATCATTGCAAAAAGAGATGACAAAAGGTGTATCTATGCTGTCATTTAACATAGCTTCCTGACCTGGTTGCTGGTTCTCTGATTATACACGCTTGTGGATATGTTAATTCACTCCCCAGCTCTCTTCTGAAGGGAACTAATTAGTTCCCCTGGGCTCTGTCTACATTTGAAATTCAGCACACAAGAGTGGAACAGTAGATGAAAACAGATGGTGCCGAGGATCCTCTTCTCTCTCATATTTGTGTGGTACTGGTGTTGTGAAGGATGTCATGGGATGCTGCCCTCCTGTGATGAGCTAGCTGGGATTTCCTCTGACAAGAAAGCTTGCCTCTCTCTCATCTTGCACAGGGTTGCATTATGGTGTGATGTGCCTCTCATGTGCCATTAGAAGCCATGGCATGCCAGCATGGCCTCCACTGCTGCTCCCAAGAAATTGATGTTCTAGGGTCACAGGCATATAAAATGGACACCAGGTAAGAGCTGTGCCTGGCACACCTGGCAGCTTTTGAATGTGACTAGTCAAATAAAATGTGGACAGAAGGAACTGAGAGAAGGACTCTACATTTATTCTGAGGACAGGAAATCACTACCTTGAGTGTGTGACTTTGAAAAGTATGCTGAGTTTATCTGTGTTGCTCTAATAAAAAATATGCTCTCTTTCTATAAATTTCTCATTGAAAGAAAGGGCACCTTTTATGGGATAGTGTAAAATTGTCATGCACTGAAGGTAAGTCTGAAGATTTATTTTTAAAATCCTATTCTCAAGTTCCCTGGGTCTTTCTGACATGTCTCTGTTTCAACAGTCAGTCTTTTGCAAGTTTGGCTATCTTATCTGTGGAGGAATCTGATCTCCTGTCAGCTGTTTTCAGTCACTTAGGAGGGAACTCTCTGCCCATCCAGGAAGTACAGGGCATCTTTATAGGACAGTACACAAAATTCCCTGCAGCACATTGTATGACAAGATAAAGTCCCTTGGTTGTAGTTCTTGCTGAAGGAACAGCTACTGTCTGCTTGGAATCCAGAACAGTAACTTACAACACCTGCAAAATATGCCACACACACTGAAACAATCCTATGATGCTGACAGTGGAAGGAGTGTGGTGGTAAAATGGTTAATGTTTGAGAGGACTGGCTAAGAAGCACCTTTGACTGAAAGAACCTTCCTTTTAACTAAAAGCTAACAGTCTGTGATTGTTTGCAGCCCCTCACTTCCAAGCTAAGCTAATACTGGGTGTGCCAATCCTACAGGCTCCACCAAGAGACATCTCTCCATGTGGTCATGTTATTTACTGTTTGATCCCTTAGAAATATGACAGTCCGCAAGTGACTTACAGAGTTCATCCCTCCCAGGGATGGATAGCCAGCTTTGTTAACACAGAAAAGATGGTTTTTCCTCACCTTTTTTTTTTTTTCCTGAAACAGTGTGGTGGTGCACCCCCTGCACCACTTCCCTTCCCCCCTAGGGCTGCTCTATGATCTGAGAATGCTTTGAGTGACCTTAAACACTCATTCGTGACAAACTATATAGATTTGGGTCTCTACAAACACTTGGCAGAGAACTGGGGAGCAGTGTGATATGCTGTCCCAGTGTCCATAGTTAATAAATCTTCTGTCTGACCTGTCCTAAATTGTACCTGTTTATTACACCTTTGGAGTCTCCAGATTCTCCAACAGAAGTTAATTTCACCTTTTGAGTCCAATAGGTTGACTAAGATATCAGGTTGAGGCTATTCGTGCACATTTATGCAGGCACATGCTAACGAGTGCTGCAAACATACAGTGCTTTCAGGAAGAAGCATTTTCAGAAATGGTGTGGACAGATACCCAGAACCTTACTTTAATTTCTTTTCAGACATCAGCTGGAAAAAAAAAGGCTGGAAGGATCTCAGGGAAGGCACTCGTGTTGCAGATAGAGGTTCTTTCAGGACTGTGTTATTTTTCTAGGAGACACTTGGATGCTACACAAGTCTGGCATATCTGCTATTCCCCAAACATTAGCAATAATGAATGTCTCACTATGAAAGCCAAAGAAAGAAGTGTCAGGTAGAACAACAGTACAAAACGTGAGCCCATCTGTCTGTGTGATTAATGGAATGAGCCCATTCCAGAAAATGAATGGAGTAAAGGAGACTTTTCCAGTCTTTGTGGAATGTGCCCAGTTTAGCATTACACAGATGTACAGAAAGACTAAGAATTCATGTAGCTGTTGATGTTGCCTGGAAAATATCAATAGAAAGTGCTGGGTGATTGAAGAGGAGATCTAATCCATGTACCTTTTTCCATGAACAAAACTAAAAGCCAAAGAATCAGCTAAGTACAGCCATGTCAAACTCTTTGAAGAGGAACTGGAGGGAAAACATTAGTAACAAACTGTGTGATAAAATTTTTTGTAGAAAGTATGAGTCACTCATTTTTCAGTTAACCAATTTAATTACAGAGTAAAATAAAACCGTAATTTGTGTGGTCATCCAAGAGGAGGCAGATGAGTAATTTTGCAAATGGTTCATGTCTCAAATTATATTTACAAATTAATTGTACTCTGAAGCCAGAAGACCCAGGGCCACAAACTTGATCATCTGCGATGACTGTTCAATCATAACTTACCCTAAAAACTGTTCCCACTTGCAAATATGGGAAAATTCTCAATCTGTTTTAATCTGATCTTTGTTCAATGATACTGAGACACTCTCCTCAAAGACCTCTATGGGAATGAAGCACCTAGCTTTTTTTGGCCCTCTTCAAAAGATGTCTTATTTTGTTTATGATGATAGAGACCATCAGCAAGCTGAAATCAGTGAGTTGTGTCCAATGACATTATTGATAGACCTCGTATCTGAAGCTCTCTTTTGACATGTAGATACACATATTGTGGGGGCAAAGCACATCCATCCCAGTGTCCTCAAGACTGAATCACAAGTTCTCTTGATTTACTATTCTTTGCTGAACACAAAACATGCTATCTAAACCAAAGTTCTTCATCACCCAAATCCATGATCCTGACTCACAGGTGAAATGCTGGTTTAATAACGCATGTTGCTCTGGCACATGAGGGTGAACAACTCTTTCTATGGCTTTAAGGAGTCTCTTTAGACTTAGATGATTTTCAAACATTCTATCTAATTTAAAATAAGATATATTTGGCTGCATTTTGGTACCATGTTGTCATCTGTTTCTGAAACTTCCCTAGAAGACTGTAGAGGAAATGTGTTCTCTCTGATGCTGTTAATTTGGGTACATGCTGAACATGGCTACCAGAATAGCACAGTCACTTACCTGCTGGGATGCCACTAGGGCATCCCACGCTCATGTCTAGGGCTTGGAAACTTACATCTCTCTTAAACATCTAGCTGCACTTTTCAAGTTACTGGAAAGGGAACATCTATTCTTAGTGTTTGGCAGTATGATATTCTTCCATATTTACCAGTAATAATTGCTCTCTTCAATGTTATGCCTTTTGGCCCTGTAGGAACCAGTAGTAAAGCCTTTGTTACACAAATGTAATTATTTGCAGTATTGGGAGGGATTTTTTCCCTCTTTCTTCATCACTGTTACTTTTAAAAATTCCCTTCCTCACACATTATCTTCAGTCTGTGCTTGTTCTTTTTCTTCTGTCCAAACTATCATGAACTATTTCCACTGATAATGTTTCTGGTTTCCTTTCACAAATAAGCAACAAGCAGGAGTCCTGTGAAAGGCAAGACTTGCCTCACAATGACCTCAGTGATCTCTTCTGCCCAAGACTGAAGACGGTTTGTATGACTTGAAGAAGCAGGTCTGTCAAGAGAAGGCAGAGTTATATTTAATTGAGAGAAGGCAGGGTGAGGATGGGAGAAATGGGAGATTTTTGCCTTTAACCTAAATTTAGAGCTGTTTTCAATTTCTTGCCTTGTTACAAATTTCTTATTTTCTTTCTTTCAGAGATTGTAGTCTTTTCCTGCCTGAGAATAAAAGATAATTTATGAAAGATAAGAGTAAAGTTGGCTTGGAAAGCCTGACTTATTAATGATAGAAAAATTGTTTTAAGATCTGGACAGCAGTGCTGGATATCTGTTGTTTCTATGAGAGTTCATCATGATAGTACAAGAATTTTGATCCAGACTTGAAGGCGGCCTAGTCAGTATTATGCTGCCTTTTATCTCTGTGGCAAGAAAAATATTATATGGTTAATTTTTTTTTTTTTTTTTTTAAGCAGAGAGGAAAAAAACATCCTCTAGAAATTCTGCAGAAGGTGTATGTCATTTTGATGTCTTTTAAGCTTTGATTTGAAAACTTCTGGTGCTCTACACAGTAATTACTTCCATTGAGGAAGTGCACACATTCTGCTACTCATGCTAATTACTGATAAGGAAAAGGCAGAAGGGCTCAATGATGAAATGTTTCATGCACTTGTCTTTCTTTTACTAAGCCAATTCCTTCAAAGCTGGCACCAGCTAGAAAGACTGCCTTCTGTAATCATCCCCCTTCAGTGCAATTTAAAAGTTTCTTCTCTTATTTCATCAAAAAAAACCAAGGTAGTGGCTGATGTCTTGGCAAAATGGGCTTCACACGTCACATCTACTGAGCAGCAGGAGGGCAGTTAGAAAAGAGGCCACGCAGATGAGTAGAAGAAGAGAAAATTGCCTTATTTCTTCACCTTTGCTACTCACTCTGCAGACTGAGGGTATAGATGCTGTTATAAACATGAGGAAAAGAAAAGAGCAACAGCTTGGTTAGATTACAGTCGTGAACCCCAGACACCCAGTTTGTCATTTTAATTCTGATAACTAGGATTTCCAGCTCTTCTTCAGTCATATAATACTTGGCAGACAGACAGGGAGGAAGGGAGGAATGATTCCAGCATATTCCCTGGTTTCTAGATGTCTCTAGCTCTTGACATAATGCTGTAAAGTTTGTAAATGAAAGTTAAACGTTAAAGTAGATGAGTAACAATGAAACTAAAATACGTTTTAATTTTGTTCAAAATAGGATTTTAAAATCAGCTTTGTCATAAGATTTTTAGTATATGAAAGTAGCAATATTAACAGTTAAAGGGTAAACTCTTTAAGTTTTTACAGAAGGTAACTGATTTCATCTGAGATCAAAGCTACTGTACCAGATACAACCAAACTTTGTTAATGTGTCCTTCGTTTCAGAATTATATTATGATACAACTTCCTGCTATTGAAATTAGTACCAATTTCTCTAACCTTACCTGGCATTACTTTAGATTTACCTAAACAAAAAGCTGGACCAAGTAGTGAGGCCAAAATTAGATAATTTACATCTTGCTGGATGTTAAATTAACGTGATCCAAAAATATTTTAAAATCTAGGCACCCTTAATATTTGCATAGCAGTGACCAAATGTGAAGAGTCTTGTTTAGAGTTTAAAAGGTTCTAGAATTCCTTTAAGAAGAAGGCTAAATGTCCCTCTGGGGAAGAAACAGTATGTCTTCTGGAGCTGCAGTACCAGAATTAGAAAACTTTTACAGAAACTATTATAATTCAGCATTAACGCTGGTGGTCCTTTGGCCACTCCAAGGTAATTTTAATTTATGATTCTTGATTTTTGTTTGGAAGTGTTGGGTAGAAACAGCTCTTTTCGTGACTGTTATGACTTCCTTGGTATCTTTATCAGGAGATGAGTAGGTCACGTCTTTCTATTTTGAGGTCTCATTTCAAGAATGACAAAAGGAATAAGCACCTGAAACAGAGAGACTGCTTTACTAATCACAGCCTTTCAAATTTTGACAGTTGTACTTAAAATCAACCTTCATGTGGAGAATTAGGCTGTGTTTAATTATTTATTTTTTTTCTCCCCTAACTGACATTGACAAGTTTTTAAAATCTAAAAATAAATTTTTAAGTTTAAAAAACAATGCACAAGATAATACAGTGAGAATCTTTGGAAGGTGCTCTGCTTTATATGAAGACTCATGAGTCAGAATCTCTTCCATCTTAGTAGAAAATATGTTCAGATGTTGCATATTAATCAAAAAACCTAGACTGCCGTGGTCGCTGCTTGGCAGGGGTGGGGAGGGAGAATGATGTATTACCTACCTCCCTGCTGAGATGTGGTACTTGCGGCTGGAAGCAACTATTTACCTGCAGCCTTGTGAGTCTCCCACAGACTGAAAGGAATTCCTTCAGGATTTAGTTTGTGCAACTTGGTACAGTGTATTCTTTCCTTTTGACCCCCTGCTGATAATCCATTTTCATTTTGTGATCTGCAGTAACCTCCAAATGTTTTCCAGCAGAACATTCACATCGCTAGCTGTTTTTCTGCAGTTGATTTGTTTGTGCTTAAGTGCATTCTGTGCTATTCAGTTGTCCCCACTGAATTTCACTCTATTGCTTTTAGAACTTTCTGCAAATGTATCAAGAAATTATTGAATTCTAAGCCTGATCTCCAGGACACTGGAATTCTATCTGGTTTGGGATTGTGTGTGTTCTGCATCATCCAGATTACTGTGATTTATACAGCACTGCATGCAAGACCATTTCACCAGTCCATGGCTAACAATTCGCTGCAGTATTCAACTAGTTTTGCCCATTGCTTGAATACTGAGACTATTTTCAGCTAGACAATACTTTCTTTGTTTACTTCTCTCCTGTGTGAACCAGTGTCTAGGGCCCTAGTGGTGTTAAAATATGACAGTTACTGCATCTCCTTTATTTGCCTCATTTCTACAATGAAATTAGATTGCCTTGACCCAATATTAGTAGTTGTTAACCCATTCAAGTAAATGTAGACTTATACACTACATGTATTTTTGTAAAAAAATTACCAGTTTGGTACACTGTTCTGTGTTGGGTAATGGAAGACTAATGATATAAAAAGATCCTTTAAGAAAAACAATGATTTTCATATACTGTACATCGCATTAGTAAGGCCCAAAGATCAAAGAAGGCATACTGTTCCTGGTCAAAGTAGAGCAATGTTAAAGACATTTATTAAAAAGACAAAACAACTGGATCATTTTTGTTATTTTTATTGAAATATTATTTAGAATTGTTAATGAGATCTAATAAAAACCGAAAATAAGATATTTTCGGGAAGCTCAGCAGAGGTTTTTCAAAATCGCAAAATATCTGGAAGTTATTTAAATTTAAATTGTGGTGAAACTTCCATATTTCTTTAAGTGGATTCAGTATCAAAGACTGGACTATACAAGTGTTTTGATATAGTCTGAGGTGAGCAGGGCAGCACTTTAGGTGCATATATTCTAATTCTTATGTTTATATGGTTTATTAATTTTAGGAGAAATAATATAAAGTACAGCAGAACAAATCCACACAGAAAAATGGGACCTGAAGTTGTCCCCGGAGAAGACAGCAAGGTAAATTGATGTGGTAGTGCAATTGCAGTACTTTACCGTAGAAATGCTGAAGTATCAACAGGTTTTCAAAAAGAATTTGTAGTATAAAAATTTCTATCAGATTTCAAAACAGATAGTGTTTTTCTGAATTCCAGCAGATATGAACTGTTTAAAGATATGAAAGCTTTTCATAAAGGAGGGAGGTGAGGGGCAGAAAAGTACTCTCACCCTTGTCATTTTTGGGAAAAATGAGATGTAACCTTACTTCAGAGTAAGGCCTGAGAACACGTGATAATAAAATGACACTCTAAGACACTGGCATAGAAACCACGATGGTGCTTGATCTACTAATCTCTGAGTGTATAGGGAGTTATCATACTGAGATGTGCTGCTAAACCTAAGCAAGTTGAAGAATGGTAGCAGCCCAAAGACCAGACCATAGAAAGTCATATAGCAAACAGATGATATGTATAGGATGATTAAAGAGAAGGTAATGTGGTATCAATCACTAAAAATGTTGTCCAATAAATCTAACTCTATCTCTCTTAAAGACATAAATATTAAGAAGAAAAAAAATTCGGTGTATAATGGTAACAGGCCAAGAAGAAATAAGAATTATGAGCTGATGATGGAGGAAAAATCATGTCAGATAAACCTGATTAATATTTTTGAGATTGAATTACAGATGGTTGCAATGGAACTGATGCAATTTGTATGGCTGTCAGATCCTGCTCCTATTTTTACAGATGAAAATTCTGACTGACTGTTGACATCCGTTGAGAAGTTTTTGCTGACTGAACTCAGAGAATAGGGAATAACACAACCCCAGTACTCACTGAGACAACATTTTCATTGTAAATATCCACTCAAACATTGTTATGCATTATTTGCATAGCCAGGTAGAAAGTGGATAAATGTATAGATCTATGGTTCTGGGAGAAGTAGGAAATGAGCTGTGGATATCTTGTTTTGAAGTGAAAACAAGATCTAAATGTGAAGTTTCAACTAGTGTGTTTACTGAGAGTACACAGTGCACTTGAGGAGCTTGTACTACATGCTTTACGCTCTGGGATGTGGTGTGATGGTATGCCATGGTAGGGTAATGCCAGAGCATTGCAAAGCTGGAGGGAGACTAGCCTGTAAGCTCATTCATCCTGCAGGAAGTGATCCTTGGAGTGATCTTCCCTCAAAGTCCTCCCCAATTTTAAAGGGCCCTAGCTGGGGCACCTCAGAACAGAGCTGTGGGATGACACTTGGAACTGCTCTCAGGCTTGCTTCCAGCACCCACCTGTTCAGCACCAGAGATGCACCTTGAATCACAGAGTAATCCAATATAACTTACTGAACAAACTTGTGTCACGCTCACAGGTCCAAAGTGTGTGTAGTTTCCTCTTTGCAGTGGGAATTAAGATCCCCAGACAATGTCTAAACTGCTGACAAAGTACATACAGAGACTATGAAGGATATTAAGGTGTGAGGTGGTGACAAGACAGTAATAGTGCGGAAACTGACATGATTCCAGTAGAAATATGGGGAAAAAATAAAACTGCTTTATCTAAAAGTAATTTTTTAACGCTAAGAAATATTGGGATTATTTTGAAACTGATTTGGATAATGCTGGATTTCAATTGCAGATTCCAGTGTTAACACAGGTTTTGAAGTAACTTTTTGCCTCACTGACTTCCCATGTTGCTGCTGCCAGACATAGCATACATTTCTCTCTACAGAATGGAAACACAAGTGCTGATAAGCTTCAAAGTTATGAAGTTAGTACAATGGGATAGAACAATTGGAATTTAATAGTCTATGGCATGGGAATAGTTTTAAGTATACTGGATGTGCAGTGTGAAAAATATTGAGGTAAATGTAGTAGGATGCAGAGCACACAATTGTTGCTGGAAGGAATTGCTTGTTTGCTGTATTACGGCTTACCCAGAAAATATTGCTAATTTGATGTTTACATATCAAGAGGTAATATTTTAGTACAAAAGCAATTAAAGTGGCAGGGATCTTTCGCTTAGTCATCTCTGTTCTACTCTAGATGTCTTTTCTGTCAGGCACCTAAATTTTCACATCATATAGTGATCAGAGAAGCCAAGTTTTAACACAGTAATTCTAACTCAGAGGACTATGCAGCCTTTGTTTCTCACTGCTGGATGCTTATCCTAAGTACTGAGCACACAGACCTTTGGAAATGCTAGCTCTGAGAAGAAACGAACATGCTGTGGGTGAAGGAAATGGAGGGCTAATGAGGCTTTTGTTGGATGCCTTTGTCTGCTTGTTGTGCAGCTCCCTTTCTCTAGCTTACTGTTCAGCCTACAAGCCTCAGGAAAACAGGGTGTCACAATCTAAATTTTTGCAGTGCCTTCCTGATCATGGGAGCCTACATCACAGAGTATTTGCTTTACTAAAGACTCCAATATAGAGGGTTGTGCTTTCAGTGTAACTTTTCTTTTTCTTCCTGGTCTCCAGCAATAGTATAAGCCTAAGCAGAGAGAGGGTTATCTTTTCCCCAGAGAACAGGGAATCCTGAAGGAAAACTCTTCTGAGCATGCAGAACAAGGATGGTCTATCCAAGCCACAAGGGACCATACTGTGTCTTACCCACATGCTTTCTACCTGTATGTGTTACTGAATGCAGAGAAAAACTTACACACAGCATGTCCAGGAACTCAATATTTTCATCCTTGATCAGAAAAGGCACTTATTGAACTCAGTTGGAACAAACAGAGACAGGGAGAACATGCCATTCTCCATTGCCCAGATTGACAGACAGTGACGTTGGCTGCAGGGGACAGTGAGAATAAATATCCCTTCCCCACTCAGCTCTGGCAATGGGGTTTTTTTCATGGCCAGTTCCTGCTTTCAAGACAGTAGCTGATCAGCAGGTATAGGAGGAATCTGTGCATTAACTGCTTTTGCTCTTCTGTAGCTCAGCTCATTCTTCTCTTCATCCCATTGGAAGGGCACCCATAGCAAAGGGTTTGCTGCCTATTGCTGTAGTCCTGGGACAGTTTAGTTTAAGGTTTTAAGTCCCTTTAAATGTTGCCATCTGCCTTTTTCTCAAGAGAGTAGAAGTTAAAGTGTCTTTCAGTGCTAAAAATGGGCAGAGTAGAATTGTAAAGGGAGTTCATGTGGAGCCTGGTTGTATGTGGCTTCTTCCAGCTGATATAGCTGCTGACAGTCTGACTCATTGCTCTTCTTTGATATGTGTCTCCACCATTATGGCTTTCACAAATGAGTCCTTAAATGTCCTTTAAAATGAACAATACCGTTCTGTCGTTGTTTGACCAGTCAGAAGATAAGATGATGAGATGCTGTATCACAGAGAACATTTGTTTCCAGGCAGTTTTACTGTAAGAAACTGCCTCTGCAAGCATAGCTTTGAATAATAACCCTTACAGGAAAAAACAGACATCTGTTCAGGTCTTCCAAAAGTGACAGTAATATCAACTTAATGAACAAAATTTCCAAATGGAGGTTATGAAGCTTTCTTGAATAAATTAATGTTATGTAGTTTTAATGGAGGTCTGAAATAGATATGAGAATTAAAGAAAATATAAAAATCTAGATGTTCTGTGAAGTTTTACTTGAGTTGATATAAAATTCTTTCAGATGATTGCATAAAGTAAAACGTATTTTTTAAGCTGTCTTTAATGTTCTGTGTCAACTGCACTATAGTGCAGTAGGAGAGCTTTTAAATTATGACCTTAACTGATGAGTGAAAATATCAGCCATCATCTCTGTGAGATACATACATTCAGCTGGATCACCATTAAGAGCAGGGCTGAAAAGAGTTAGTTGGGGCCAAGTAGTTTTACGACTTGCTCCCTACTTGCCCTATCCCATTATAAATTAACCTTGGGTTGCATTTATGCTGGCTGGTTGTGGTCTCTACTGGGCCTGCAGGATGGGATTGGATGCAGGTGCTTACTTCCTGCCCCTGACTCATGCCTGGCAAAATCAAGCACACCTGTAGGGAAGGCAAACAGGTATAAAGGGTCTGGCTGCTCCAGTTCTGTGTTTGCTAAGGCAGGTACCAGTTTCTTTTTTCTTCCCCCTCACTCTGGAGTGATGCTTATTAGTTTAGGTTTTCCTTTTTGATGCTCTATCGTGCCAAAACTTCAGTTTGTTATAGAAGCTTCAAAATACTGGTGAGTACTTCCTTTTAAGATCTTTTGATGATTGTTGAGTGTTTGTCATCTCTTTGGAATTTCTTTCCAAGTGCATTTCAAGAGGCTTGGAAATGTACTACAAAATCTGGTTTTATGCTTCTTTGGGTTTGCCCTGGTATAATCTTTTGCATCTACACTTTCTATGAAATACCTGACATATTGCATACTAAGTAATTTAAGGAAGTAACTATTTCAACAATATGTGCATATGTAATTGCATTATCTTTTTCGTGTAAAAAAATTTGAGAGAAAGCATAAGTGTTTCTGGTGTTTTGTGTTGTTTTTTTTTTTTTTTTTTTTAATTTAGGAAAGCTGGTTTCCACAGAGGAA
Organism: Margarornis squamiger; assembly: GCA_035222235.1. Taxonomy (NCBI): domain Eukaryota; kingdom Metazoa; phylum Chordata; class Aves; order Passeriformes; family Furnariidae; genus Margarornis; species Margarornis squamiger. The sequence continues at coordinate 24,600,182 of JAWWTY010000106.1, forward strand.
AAAGGAAGTTACTTTGCTTGGTCCTGAATGAAAGATCTCTGTTTAGGTGGTTTATGTGGTATTATTACTGTAGCTAGTTGTGTCTATGGGCTTTTGATTTCAAAAGCAAACACTTATGTCACTTTAAGTAGTTGCCATGGAAATCCTCACAGCATGAACCTCTTCAGAGAACACCTTATGGGAGATAAATTATGCTTATTATTTCCCTAATACATCAGAATGTAGAGTGAAAGGGGGTTTGTGTGTCTTTAAAGCACAGGCACAAGAACTCATACTAGTTTTTTCTAGCATATGTTCTCCAACCTCAGTCAACCTCACTTCAAGTCAGATAAATCAATGTCGTATTCTAATAGCATGCATTTATTTAAGGAAAGCGAGACAGTGAATTGAAGAAGTCTCTTTTTAGCTCCTAGTTCCCTAAAATACTTCCGTCTGAAGCATTAAAAAAAAAAAAAAACCAACAAAAACCCCAACAAAAAAAAACCCACAGCAAAACAAACAAAAAAAGCTCACACAAAAAAACCCAAACAAAAAAACTTCTGTATATAAGGCTTTTAGGAATACCAATACTGGAGACATTACTGTTTTTTGAATGCTTTCCATTGCTCTCCTGTAGAGTCTGCTCTGAGCAGCTGTAATCTTTGCTAGAGCAGGGTGAAATTTAAATACCAGAAAATAATAACGATCTTACAGTTTGGAAGCATAACTCTTGTGAGTCAGGGTTTTTTGGGGTTTTTTTTGTATGTTTGTTTTTAGATGATTAACAAGCTAATTTTACAGATTTCTTTGGACTACACTTAATTTTTAGTTGAACTTCTAAATAATTGAATGGAAAACAAGTTGGTTAATGACTTTTTTTTTCCTTTGTTGTTTATTTCTTTATACGTTCTTATTGCTTTCCTTTGCTGTCTTCTCCAGGTATCTAGATATTGACATCAACAAGAAACTGTTCCTTTTCATCAGAATGCAGCTAATAATTTTTGCATTTTAGCATTTCTGTAAAGACTAACTCAACTGTAATAAGTATGTTTAAACACCAAAAGTTTTGTTCTATCATCTTTAATAAGGTACATTATTAGAGTTAAGCTATAACCTTCAGATTAGGAGTGTAACATTGGAGTGTACTGTGTGTTAAGCAATCTCCATGTGCTGATGCAGTTCCACCACCAGTGTCAGGCTTTAGGTATAATGCCTGTGTAGACATGGGGCCAAATTGTTCTCTATTGCAGTGCTATGAGATCAGGGTAATTCCTTTAGCTGGATATTTACACAAGTATTGCTGAGAATAGCATTTGTTCCACTATAGACATATAAGGAAATTAATGAAATGAGTTCACTGCAAAATGCTAAGAAATAAAAATGGAAAATAGCATTTTAATGACAAAAACCCCACAGGCTGTGTAAAGTAATCAGTAACACAGGTTTTAAAAAAATATTTTTCTACTGTTCCTATGTGCCTTGCTTTTAAGCAAGATGGGTATTAGTACCTTTCACAAAGATTATTTTTATTAGTCCTGCAGGGTGAGGAACTTGAACATGACTGTTCATGTGTTCATACAAACTGTATTTATCTCTGTCCAGTTCCCACTGTCCTGATGTTAGTGTCCTGGAAGTAGCATCTGTGACTAGTTTGGTGCCAGCTGCAGCAAGGGTCAGTCTCAAATATGAGGGGAGATGGCACTTAAAGTGGGCCAAAGTACACAGATGAGCAAAAACAGCAAAGAAGTTTGCTTTGCCACTTAACAGCTCCTCCCCCCAGTAGATAAAAGGAGTACTTCGTTCTCCTGAGCTTTCAGTCTCTCCCTCCATTCACTATGTTCCCTTTTAAAATTGAGTCTGTTTAGCATCCAGTGCCAGACACTCTGGCACAGTTCCTCAGGCACTTAAATATCATTGCGGATTTGGGCTTCTGAGCCTACATCTTATTTCCCTCTGAGGGGGAGGAAGCTTTGTAAGTAGAGTTAATTTTGCTATAGAGGAAATAAATGCCATGAAACCTTTCTATTAGATTAGAACAGATAATAAAGAACAGCCTTTGGCCCTCTATGAGGAATGTCTGTGAGCTGCACAGCCCTACTGCCTGGGATGCTGTGAAAAGGCTGGGTTATGTGGACTATTTAGTGTAGTTGGCTTCCAATGAAGCCCAGGATAGTGCTTCCCTCTTTTATGATCTGCTTTTTCTGTCCTCTAGCAGTAGGTATGGAGTGGATCCAACCCACAGAGAGCACAGATGTAGCTGCTCCATAAAAGCTTCTGAAACATCCTGTGTCTGACATAAACAAAAATGACCTTTAGTATCTATCTCTGACTGCCGATAATGGGCTAGTCGTGTTACAAACCTCTGAGCACACAGTATGCTTGGCACAAGTTTCACCAGTATGGGCAAGATACAACTAATTACTGCATGAAAATACTCAGATGACATATCTATGTGTGTTTGTGTATAATGTGTGTGCATATATGCAATTTAAATTATGCAACTATGCAATGGTATTTGGGGCAATGCACTATGCAGCAAAGCAACATTTGCAACGTTGTACCAGCCAGATTCTGTTAACAAACTGGCATAAATCATGGCAGCTGCATCTAAAATGGCAAGGATGTAAGTACTGACAAATTATTTCAGTGAAGAGTTGGGTGTAAATTGCCTCGCTTATATCCAAAAAAGGGAACAAATAGCTTTAGGCAGCTGAACATTGTCATCTGTATTGGAAATAGAAGCCAGAGTTGGTTGATTTTCATTTTAAACTCAAGGCCTGATGGTTTATTGCAATCTGATTCCTGATTTCAGTGCTTGAATACAGTTTTCTGTATTGGTTTAAAAGTAAGCTAATGTAGTAGATTTTGGTAGATAAATAATTAAACACATTCTTATAATTTTTGTGAAGCTTTTACTTGGTTTCATTCAATATTTGCCATTTTTCTCTTGGAGAGAATGACAAGCAACTGTCTGACGAGCAGACCTGCCCACTGAATGTTTATTTGCCACTCAATAATAAAGCATACAAGGTTTGAACCATGTGGGTTTTTAGTCACCAATATCAGAAAACAATGAGTAACTGTTAACATTTTTCTCAGGTTGTCATAAACAAAGCTGATCTATTTGTGGTTCAACAATCTGGTGCTGGTTTTTTCCCCTAGTCCAAATGTATTGTTCACCTTCGTTCTGTAATGTATGTCAAGGTGTTGTTGACAGCTCAGGTCACAAATGTGTTCGGGTAAATAACTACCATGGGAACAGTGACTTGGTAATGATATGTACTGTCAGTACTTGCTTCTCTTTTATAGAATAATGCTGTCTGTATTTGGGGAGTAGGAATTACCTTCTGGCTCACTAGAAAAACTGTGGTGCTTCTTGCATGGCTCAGTTGAGCTGTACTAATTGGGAGTGGAAATGCCTCTAACAGCAGACCCTCTGACTGGGATGTTCCTGCAGGACAGCAAAGATTTGAGTTTGACTTCCTTCCTCTGTGCAGAGGTGGGAGCTGTTCCTGGGGCTTCTGCTGCTTGTGAAACTGGGCTTTTCCTGGGACTACTGGGCAAAATGAGGCTATAGATCTCTGGCTGTGATTTACATAGACAGAATGAGCTTTGTTTGCCTTTTGGAGAAAGTACAGGGCCCTGTGGCTCTTTGAGCACCCTGAGTGCATCAGGGTGGCGTGCAGATAACCCTCCAGGCATTTTCTTGTGGTTCAGCTGTGGTCAGCTGCACTGTGTGTGCAGCTATCTGCTCAGCCCAGCAGTTATTGTGGAGCCTGGTTGGAGGTGCCCAAATTTCTGCATGGCATCGAGATGCTGCCCTGGGGTCTTCTTGGAAGAGAAGAGAATTACCAAAAAGGTAGGAAAGATGCAATGACTGTATTTCAGTATTTGGAAATACTAAAATTTGGAAATTACATGCTGAAGATTTCAACCTTCAGTTCTACACATTGGCACATGTTTAGTTGCTTTACACATCTGAATTGTCAAATTTGTTTTCAAACCATAAAGTGTAGGGTTTGAACTTACGGGCAATATCATATAGAAAAGTTTGTTATGAATGAAGCACAAATTTCACCTATATACCTTCTGAACAAGCTAGTCTTTTTCAAGAGGAAAAGCATTAAAAGATGTTTAAATAATATTTTTGCTATAGTTTTACAGCACTGCAGAAGTTCTGTTTTTCTCTGACATAATAAAGATGAAATTCCTCACTGAAGCTTCAAATGTGCTTATGCTTAGTTTACTTTGTCATAGTCATGACATCTTTTTCTGGAGCTTATAAGGTTATATAAAGAAGTGCTTTAAAACACAAATATTTTTGTTCCGGTTTCAGTGTAATTTTTCTGCAATACAAGGGACATAATTTTTTATTTAGCACTATAATGGCCATGTACATGTGCTTATTTAGCAAATCTAAAAACACTAAGTGTTCTGATGCAACCTATATTGAATTACCAGGCCCAAGATCTTGGAGATATATTTAACCTAGAGCAAAAGCAGTTTAGAAAGAATGGTTCTGATTTCTAGACCTCCACTGGAGAGCTGCCTGCAGAAGGGAATCTCATTCCTGTTGGGATTCATTTCCAGAATAAAAGCTTTCTGTAGCAGACAGTGCTAAGACCTGTAGATCAGGTATTTACTTTGAGCTGAACGGCAGATATTAACTTAGTCTTCTTCATTATTACTTTAAAATCAACAATTTTACTTTACATCCAATCAAGTGTTATTCTACTTACTTGGATATTGAAGAGTAGCACTACAAGTATGTGTGTATTCAATAAGAAGCAGACTAGAAGGAGATGACCTTCATGAGTCTGAACTGTTCATTCAAGTGCACTCTGGATTATTAACTGGAAATAAAATAAAAAACTCCAAAGCCCTGAAATGTGCCCATTATGAACACAAGCTGGTTATGTAGGAACTTGTTGAATCACTTAAGTAATTTTGCTTCCTTTCCTTATATGCAATGATGGTGGGAAGGTTGCTTTCTGTTTCTGTTCCATTAGATGTGGCTGGAGACCTGAAATCAGTAAAATGAATGTTTTTAACAACACAGAATATTCTAAGTTGGAAAGGAGCCACAATGGTCATTGAGTCCAACCCTTAAGTGACTGGCCCATACAGGGGATTGAACCTGTGACCTTGGTATGATTAACACCAAATTTCAACCAACTGAATGAATCTCAGGGTCAGAGTTGCAAGCATTTGTCATCTTCATGCAATAAGATAAGGTTGGTTTACAGTAGCGAGTAAAAGCTGTGTGAGTCTGAGGAAAAAGGTTACCACAACAGAAGAAGGATTCCTCTGTTGACTCTTACATGCTGTCCATTTTTGTGTTGTTAGCTGAAATATAATTGGCATTAGATCATTGTTGTCTTAACTGTTGTGTTGTTTGTGTTCTTGTGTTTTAATTGGACAATCTTGAACTCTGCTGTTGATCTGATGTTTGCTAAATGATCTGTAAGGGTCACAGTTTTCTAGTTCTCTCATAACCACAAACATACATGTTTTGCACGAACATGCTTTTTGTAGGTCTTATTTCAGGATAATAGAAAGGGCTGGTGAAAACTGAACCTTTATTTACTGTACCAGGATTATTTAATTTCTAAGTTACTTCAAGCAATACTATTTGTTTTGAATGGGTGCTGATGTAACCTTGCTAATCAACTTATTTTTAAGTGTTGAAAAGTGAGACCATAATAAGGATGAATACAGTGAGACATACCAATTTATTTCCATAATTCATGTAAGATGTCAGCATAGCCCAAAATAAGAACATAAGTGCCTCAACAGGTCAAGCCTGCCTAATGGCAATAGGAGACTTTTTAAATATCTTTGATCTATGGTGCTAATTTACTGAGCTGAAAGACTGACTAGAAGATGTAAATTACTTGCTTAATTTGAAATATTTATAATAATGCTAATATCACTCTTCTATATTATTTAAATTCTGTAACACTAGAAATTGAAATATATAGCTAAAAATGAGTGGTTTAGCTTTCTCTTTACAAAGGTTACCCTATCTCATCAGGATTAAACACTTTAAAGGCACTGAGAAACCACAGTATCTCTTGCTGTTTTATTTAACAGCTGGCAGGATTGGGCTGTATCACATTTTCCCATTGGAAGTGAAGGGGAAAACTCCTGCTGAGTTCTGGGATCAGTGACATTCAGCCTTGCAATAACTCTCTGTGGATGCTTGTAGGTAGACTCAAACTCCTTTGTGTGCATTTCTAAGCTTTCAAGTCAGCTCAAGCTTGTGACTCTGGATAATCCTGAATATGTTTAAAGGTAATAATTAACTTACAAAGTATGGTGCAGGTATGGCTTCATACCTGTGTAGGCTTTATTGTAATTATACTTAGGATATATATTTGTATAAAGGTTTTGCTTTTGAGTCTTGGGAAAACATTCAGCAGCAGATGGACTGTCTATGCAATACTGTACTAGTGAGGTTAGCACAATCCTGACAAAATGTACTATTAAGTTTATTAAGTATGAGGTGTTCCAATATCTGTATGACTCAGATAGAAAATGAGTATCCAAATCAAGGTGCAGATGTACCTTATATAGGAAGAGCTGTGAAGAAAAGCAGTCATTATATGTGTAAATCATGCAAAGTGCATCATATGTAAGTCATATGAGGAGCAGCTGGGGTTGGTGGAGAAAAGGAGGCTCAAGGGAGACCTTATCACATTCCACAACTGCCTGAAAGGAGGTCGGCCTCTTCTCTCAGGCAGCTAGCAATAGAACAAGAGGACAAGCTGTGCTGGGGAGATTCAGGTTGGACATTAGGAAGAATTTCTTCACAGAAAGTCTTGTTAAGCATTGGAATGGACTGCCCAGGGAGATGGTGGAGTCATTGTTCCTGGAGGTGTTGAAAAAAATGATTGGATGTGGCACTCAGTGCCATAGTCTAGTTGATTGGTCAGAGATTGGACTTGATGATCTTGGAAACCTTTTTTTAAACCAAATAATTCTTCGATTCTGTAGGACATGATTTTGTGCACGTGTGTTTCACAGACAGGAATAAACAAGCACAATGTCAGTAGGAGTGCATTAGGATACTCTGCACCAACATGTTTAACTATGCCTTTTCCACTGACTTTAGCATGAAATCCTTTTTCGTGAGACAAATTTAGCATTGGAGTCTCCAGATCTTGATCCCAACAACTTTGTTGCCAAAGTATCTACTGATCTGACTGCACATACACAGAAACAGCATTTAACAGCTAAAGGATTCAAGGAACCAAACCTGCATGTGGCCAACTTTCTTATAAACATAAATGTACTGTTGTTGGGGCAGTTTACAACAGATGTCATGTGGAGGAAGAGTAAAGTACCTGAAAAAGATTCACTGACTGATGAGGAGCCCTCTAGACCTATTTGAAGCCTTGGAAAAGAGAAGTTGTAGCTTTCTGAATCACAATGGTTAAGCACCTTTAAAGGAATAAATGACAAGTTCTCTCTATGCTTTCATTTGTGCTCTGGCTACAAATAACTATTGAATTGGAGAAGCAAGGGTAGGGAGAGAGGAAATGGAACAGCAAAGCAGCTGAAATAATTATCAAAAGGGATGCTAGAAGATAAAATTCTCTTCATCGTGTGGGTTTGATCCTGATTCTTTGGCATATTTATGGGGCTTAACAGCTCTTACCTAGTTTTTAGATGACAACAGGTCCTCAATAGAAGTTAATTTGTGACCTGCTCAGTCCTGGTTTCTGATTGCAGGCTGTAGCAAAACTGGAGGTGATGGAACTCTTGCTTGATGCTTCTGGTCTGGTTCTTGCTATGATTTGGGGCACCTAGTATGGGACTTCGATAGAATTTAGGTATTCAAGCACAAGCTGTTATAAAAGGCCTTCATACAAATACAGTTTGAGTGGAGCCTTCATTTTATATCATGGGAGGTATCTAATCTAGAGGCACCTTATTTTTTATTCTGAAAGTTCTATGGTGCTCAATACCTCTGGATGGATCAAGAGCTGTTGATTATACTGGATGTTTTTCTACATGTTGCTGTGTTTTATTCATTTATAACTCAGTGTGAAATATGGAATTATTTCTGTGGTTATGCTCAAACTGGTATGCTAAAAATACAAAACTTTGGTACCCTAGGCCCCTCAATCACAGATGTTCACTTGAGGAGTAGTCAGTTCTGCAGACACTTGGACACACCAATACCAAAGGTAATCAGAAAAATTACTCTCTTGTTCAAAGGGAATGTTATAGTTCCTTTCTGTGTGTGAGAGCTCGCACCTATAATAGCCTTAAGACAAGGTTCAGTTTCTCAAATTAGGTCCCCTGTTACTGGAAGGATGTAGCAAAGTTTTGCTTTGTGCTTTGCTAGGAAAAGCTACTGATATTAACAATAAGTTAGATTCAGATGGCTTGTCTTTAATCTATTTCTCATCAGAAGAATGAACATTTGAATAAAACACATATTACATCTCAGTTTAATGAGCTTTATAGGTGAGATATTAAAGAACCATTTTTCTGAACTTAATTAGAATTAAAAAATAAATCAAGAAATGGTAACTTTTTTGCTTTCTCAAATGTGTAATTGATAAGCAACCTGTTTTCTGATCTTGATAGTGTGAAGGACAATTTAAAAAAAATCCCCAAGCCAAACAAAAATTCCTCTGGAGGCTCCTTGGAATAAAAGCAGGAAAAGATAATTTGACATTTATTATTTTTGCAAGAAACCTCATTGTTCAAAAAGAAGCAGCAGTTAATAGAAACTGATTACAATAATTTTTCTGCTCTCTTATCCCCTAATGCACTTCTTAAGGCTACTCTGATTTGAGATTTCTGCTGCACAGGAACACACCCCTGACCCAGATGCTTCTGTTAGTCCTACTGCAGTGCTCCCTTCTTGATAGTGCAGTGTACACACAGCCCCCTTCACTAGTGCACCTTCCTCTCTTTCCCAAAATATTGATAGGCTCAGGCAGTGCAGCAGACAGAGCCTTTACAAAAAACAAACCAAACTTTTAGCCAAAGAGCTCAGAAGGTCTGTGAGCTGCTTCCAATTAGAGCTCCCCTACTGTGGGCTGGGTAACTAACTTTGTAGTTAATTTATTACACATGGAAAAACCTATGCATAGAAATGCAGACTGTTATCTGTAGGTGTAACAGTATTTGTCCCACCTCCTTTTCTACATCTTGTGGCAGAGTTGTGTTTGAAAAGCCTCTAACATGTTCTAGATAGTATCAGAAATGTTATTAGATAAGTAATCCTGCTACTTGGATCTGCTTTCACTTCCTCTCAGATAAAACCAAACAGAAGAGTAGTTCCTAAAAAATTAGTGATTGTAAATTTTGCGAGAACTTTTAGTACTTGAGGGAAAAGATTTTCACTGGGTGCAGCACTTGACTCAATTCAGTGTAATGATTGTGTTAGACTATTTGAATTTTCAGGTGTTCTGGCTAAAAGATCATTAAGATAAGACAAGTAGGTTAAAACTTATCATCAAAGTCAACTGACACAGGAGCTAGGTGTAAGGTTGCTTGCGTTTTGGATCCTGAGCAATGCAGAGAGCAATACATTCTTCTGTTCTTTTCCAGCAATACCTGGAAGAGTAGAAAGAGAGATGATCCAATGTGTATAGAGGGGAACCACACACTCAAATCAACAACCAAAACATTGATGCTACTGAAAAGGAGGAGGAAACAAAGAGGTTCCATTCTGATTCCATTTGTTCTCTTTCCATATTGGTATAATCTTGTCATATTTCAGGGAACAACTCTTCACCATCACTAATGTAAGCTGAACATTGTGACATGATGGGGAAAAATGTTTATCTACTTATGCATGAACCAAGGAGGAAAACATCTACTCTGATCTCAGTGACTTGACTGGAACAGAATCACCTCAGTACCATTATTATTTTAATGAGATTAGTGCCTACAAATTCAATGTGTTTTTTTTTTCTTGTGGTCATCGCTTTTGTATTAATTGAACCTGTGCCAGTTGCAGAGATGTATAGAGATCAATCTGTGTGTGTGCAGTAAAATGCGTCTGCTGTACAGGTCTGATAAATGTCTTAATGCAATATGAACTGTGCACATGCATTGTGCCATGACTTTTGAAAACATATGCTCATTGAATGGACTGCAGGACTGGGAATTTAGTGATTTTACAGAAGTAATGGTGAAGGGAAGAGATGGTTGCATACTGGAATCAAAGGTGCAGAGAACAGTTCTGTGTACAGCTGGATGGTGTCAGCTCTTTCAGCAAATGATTTCAGGCTTGTACAAAAGGTGCACAAGTCAGCACTACTATATATTAGATTTTTCCTGTAGGCAAGAAGGCCATTTTTATCATCTGCCTATGACCTACTGCAGTGTGTGTTCACCATCCTCTATCGTCTTCATGGTGGGCACTTTATCAGCTTCTGCCTCAGTCCACATATTCCTTTCCATTCTGTCTGGAAGATATTTTCACTGTCTTTTTCCTCTGTGTTTCATGATTATGAAACAGCCATATGCATCCTGCTCCAGGAAGAGAGCTGTTTTCTTAGCCTGAACCCCAAATCTTCCTGCATTGATGTTGATTAAGCTTGGTCTGATGCTGAGAAAATTTGCTGTGAGTGCCAATTGGTGTATTCATGCCATCTCTATTTATGCATGTCTTTTCTATGCTGCTTTTACTTAGTGGTGCTTATCTTTGTTTTCCTTGGCCTTAATCATAAGAGGTGAGCTAGAATGAATGTCTTGCCTTTCCTCCTGAAAATGCTTTTGCCTTGGGGAATAATGAATGCTATTGCAAATCCTGCATTCACAGATGCTGTGTTTCTGCACCAGTGATGTCCAGCCTACTGTGGGCTGAATACATAGAATTTATGTTACTGGGAGCTGGGAAATCATGCATTGAACCACTGTTCATCTCTACTCACATAGACTGGGCAGGGACCAGCAGGCTGTCACCAGCAGAGAGTGTCAGGGTTTTACCATCCATGGTAACAGTCGATGTGCCCTCCTGAAGGGAAAGAACAAGTAACTAGCTTTTAATTTTTTGTGGAAAGACAGTGTTGCAAGTATGGAAATCTTTCCCATTTAAGAGCACCTCAAACCTGCTCTGTTTCATGACACCTAGTTAAGTATTCAGTTGATCTTCCCTTTCCAACACTATTAGCATCAATAATAACTATGCATCATGGTTCATTTGTCCCATCATAAAGCAACAACCTCTTGCCTGACTCTTGGGATACCCTGTTACCTATCTAATCTAGCAGCCTGCAAGTTGGTACAGCTCCAGGAATCACAGAGAATTTTCAAGCTCCTCTTCTACTTTTCAGATTCCTGATATCTTTTTAAGTTGTAAAAAGCAGAGACCTGACTGAAATTGCTAATAGGAGTCCATTCACAATGGAATGAAATCATTGTTATCTTGTCCAGCAGAGGAGCCATGTTCTTGCCAGCCACATGTCTTGACTGCATAGGCTGCTATAATCTGAAGTATAAACAAATGTCATTCAAGATTATTATGTCTTTAATTAGTATTTGATAGTCCCTGTGAATTCCAACAGAACAGGAACTGATAGAAATACCTGCCTCTCAAGTCAGTTTTTGCTTACACAAGTCAGGCTATCTTTTCTTTGTTTTTCCCTTGGGCTGCAAAAGTTTCCTAGAAGCTAGTTGAATAAATGACATCTGGATCACCTACCACTGTGATTTAGTATAAACAAGTTCTCAGACTTTATTAGCTTCTTCTGTTTGATTCCCATTTGACTTCAGTATGAGGACAAAGGCTTCAAGGCAGAACTAACGTGTTATCACTTAGAGGTATTCTGGTATCTTTACAGGATGTATCCTAGGTAGGGTGTATTAAAATCCCCAGCAAGGACAGATGCCTGTATCTCTGTCCTCAACATACAAGATGAGAAAAAAGAGTTTCTATGGTGGCAGTACTTCACAATTATTTTTTCTTACAATTTAAAGCTGAAGGGTGGTGCCTATGGGTGATTTTTTTTTTCTACAAGAAGGGAGGTAATCATTCCAGTTTTTGTTGCTAGAAGGTTTCACTACTGCTCAGTCTGAACTGAAACTTGAACTCGTCAGTTAACAGGCATGAATTGCCACATACCAGCTGCCATATCCAGATATCCGAAGTCTTCTTACTTTTCTCAGTTGTTCCTGGTCCATAAGCTATAACCTTTAAAAAAAAAAATAAATTAAAAAGGTAAGAAAAGCAATGGTTTCATCCCAGTGACCAAAGTGTCCATACTCATCTTCCAACAGCATTTAAAACATTCTATTTTTACAGGAGATTATTCATAGAAGATGACGTTATTTTTACAGACATTAAAATTCACATTATGTTTGGTATTCTCATATTGATTCCTACTGATAAAAAGGGAACTGATCACACCTGCCACTCCTTATGCTTCTCTGCATCCTCGCTTATCTATTCCTTCTGCCTCCTCCTACTCTCAGTTTTGCATCTATATGGTTCCTGCTTCTGTTCTTGGAACAGGCACTTCCTCCTCATGAACTCTGGGCCCTGTCAAGAGCCTGTTGAAGTAGAAAAGTTTCTTCTGTTAAATTAAAAAAGCTGAAGACTAGACTTCATCTTTCTCATTATATGCCCTTTCTGTGTTCTTCCTGACAGTCCCACACTCTGTCACTTTGCTGTCATATGTACTGGATTCTTTAGAATGTGACTCCAAGTAATTAAGGGGAAGAGTATATTTTGTAAACATCGTGCATACAGCACAGATATCCAATGATGACAGCTTCGTTTACACCCAAACTAGACTGTGTTTGACTAAACTGAGAAGTGCAATGTTTTAGCACAGCCCAGGCTCCCTGGTGCTGTCCAGTTTTCCTTGTTTCCACTTTATGTAGATTGAGTGGGATCAAAAACAGTGTATTTACACACCCATATTAGACCTGGCACCATGAATGCTGTTCAAACACACAGGGAAGTTGAACATGCTTGAGTAGTATTTGAATCATGCTGGTGCTTCTGATTTGGAATATATGGGGGATGGGGAGGAGGGAGAGAGGGGGCAGGGGAACGGATGAAGGAGCTGTTTTAATCCCAAAGGAAATGAATGGAAATAAGGTTTGGGTTGATTCTGTGAACGGGACTAATGACTTAGGAAGTCTCTGCCCTAAGCTAACCAATGCAATGGACAAAGACAGGTACTTCTGAAGGGCAGGGCAGACTAGGACTGAGTTTCTGTCAGGGCGCATAACTTTCTCAGCTGACTATATATTGTTCTCAGGCCTGGATTCACTTGGTCTGAACAGCAGGCACCTATTACCTGTATCTTTAAAAATATTTGTCTCTTTTTAAAGAAATTAGACCCCCCCTACCTCTGTTTCAAAATTATCTCCAAACATACTCAGGGATTTTTTCTGTTTTATTTCACCACGATGTTCCTTTAACCAGCCTGGGAAGGAAAATGGCTTCATAACAGAGGTGGAATTTAGTGGGAAAGGTGTTTCTTTCAGGAGTTCATCTGTAAGCAAGGCAGAGAAATATCAGTGATACTTGCTTCCCCTGATCTTTGCAAACATTTTACTTGAAGGGTTCAATTTACAGATACTATCTATCCAATAGTCAGTTGTAACAGTAAGCAAGTCATTATCAGGACTTCTTATGTGAGATTGGAAGGTGCCCGTGTTATTTGTGTATCTTTATAGAGTGGTTTCTTCAAAGATGTTGTCAGAACTGTGTATTAAAACAGTTGCAATAGCCTAGTTTAGGCCAGCATATCCTTCATTCTCATTCAGAGAATGAACTGGTAAAATATGGTGTGCTGGTAAAATATGGTGTATCATCTCTGAGCCTTTACTTGTACCATGTCTGCATATAAGTGGAGTTAGGCCTATAGAACCAGCTTACTCTACATCTCTCACATAGTTAGTACTGGCTTTTATATTTCTTCTCCCCTATGTGTTTTTAAATACCTTGGCCACAGTGAAGCAAACAGGTTATCACAACATAGAATTTAATAAAATGTACTTTTTGTGGTGTTTCTGGAGTTGTAGCTGGATTTAATTTCCAGTAATTCTCCTTTGTAAATGATTTGATTTAAAATAGCTGGAGGACTTAAATGCATTTCAGTGTAGCTGGTAAAATTCAAAATTTGTGCTCCACATTGCTGCTACGTGAAATGAGCTTTAATTATTTACCAGCTCACAATGAAGTGCAGAGACAGTACAATTGCCTTTGGTGGTCCTAAGTAGTTCATTCTGAGATGCCATGGGGGAACACTCATAGAGTAATTTCAAGTAGTAATGTCATCTAGATGCCAGAAAAACTCACTAGATGGTTTTATCCCAAGAGTACTGAGGTTATAAACTCAAAGCCAAATCTCAGTCTTGGTACTAGTAATAGCATAGGTCTTTAAGTATTAATGTATTCAACATGCAATATTCTTTTGATTCTGTTCTAAAGAACACGGCTCTGCAGTGTTTTAAATGTATCATGTCAGTTTTTCTTTGAAGACCATTTTGTATGCAGTCTTTGAACAATGTGTGGGAAGGTCAGTGGATCTCACCAGCACAGCAGTGTACTGAAGGCATTGCCGTTTATGGGATCACAGTATGTACTGAGTACACCCAGCTCCAGATAATCTGAGTGGAATGCAAATCCTTTTGTTGTAGAAACAGTTTTTGCTGTTCAAATTTCTTCTCCATTATATTGGGAGGTTGGACCAGATGACCCACTGTGGTTTTATCCAGCCTCACCCATTCTGTGATATTAAAATAATTGGGAGAAGTCAATATGTTTCTTCAAATAATTTTTATTGGCAATGCTTCTTTCAGGAAATACTGAAAGGCATCTGAAGAAATCAACAGCAAAAGAAGATTTTGTTTGGGGTTTTTTTGTTTGTTTGGGGTTTTTTTGTTTGTTTGGGGTTTTTTTGTTTGTTTGGGGTTTTTTTGTTTGTTTGGGGTTTTTTTGTTTGTTTGGGGTTTTTTTGTTTGTTTGGGGT
>JAWWTY010000106.1:24615214-24674055 GCA_035222235.1 Margarornis squamiger
TTTTTGTTTGTTTGGGGTTTTTTTGTTTGTTTGGGGTTTTTTTGTTTGTTTGGGGTTTTTTTGTTTGTTTGGGGTTTCCCCTGGACTTAGTATTAACAAGATCTAGTCTTGAACATCCTATATTTTAATGTTTGATAACATTAAAATGCAGTGTTAAGGTAATTGGTGACTTATTTTCCACACTGCAGTATGTCTGGTTGTCTTGGTTTGGTTTTTTTTCTAAATTTTCACAAGTTCATCAAACGTGCTTTGGAGGTCATTATGAACAATTACACACCTTGCCCTTAAATTATGGATATGGTCAACTGAAGCTACATTGGAAAATTGTGGGGCTTTATAGGGAGAAATACAAAATAAAGGTCAAAATGTTGTGATATATATTCTCACACAGTAAAGGAAGAAAAGAAAATTTATCAGAATTTTTTTCAGATGGTATTCAGTGCAATTACTATTTCAAAAAATTTTAAAATATTTTGTTCCATTAATAGTAGAAATCTTTACCAGTTGGGGTTTTTTGGTTAGTTGGTTTTGTTATCAAAATAAAAGTCATCACTCTTGAATCTAGAAAAGCTTCTTGGAGTTTTGGAGTACAAAAAAGTTACCCATTGGTAACTTTCTGACAGGCCTTTCTATTAAAATACATGTCCTAGTTGAGATGATGTTGGGGGTTTTGGTGGGTTCTTTTTTTTTTATTTGACAAATAATGAAGTGTTATGAGTATCCTGCTCAGCTCAGGGGGGATATGTCTTCTCCACAGGTCAAGAATTCCAGCATCAAGCTAACAAGTAAGTTGAGATTTCATAAGCTGGAGAATGGATGGCAAAAAGATGAGTCTCTTGGAATGGCACTGTGGTGTTTTAGGCAAGCAGAACTATGAATGCTCCCAGCGAATTGCAAGGAATTTGGAGTACAAAAAAGCCAAAGTACTTCTTTGAGTTCTGACCATGAAGCAACACAAATTTAACGAGAAGTAACTATAAACTTCTCAGTTTTCTGATTAACTTCTGCCACTATTTCTCCACAAACATAATTTTGCTAGTTTTCTTCTTTCTAGTGATCTCTTTTCAGCTGCCTTGATGAACAGGGACAACACCATACAGTGGCCTGTTCATACTTGGGGCCAGTGTAGAGTGTAATACATCCCGCAATTACTATGGTGCGCTGTCCTTCCTTGTTTGTGATATACAGGCAATTTCTAACAGTTTCATTTACTTCCAAGTAAAGATGGACGTCTGTTTATTTAGACTTTAAGTTCTGCAATTCAAGAGCTGTATTTTTGACACTTGTCTTGTCAGCAGACCATGGCCTGTGATGGGGTTTTGGCTTAATACTACTTTTGATATTAATGACGTTTTTCCCAGCACAATGGCCTTTGAAAATTGCCTGCATGAAATGGACCATTAGTGCAATCCAATACGAAGATTGGATTACCCGTTACTGCAGAACAAATGAAAGAGTGCTGTGGTGATGAGGTATGTGAGGTATGTGTGACATTATCTTGGCTAGTGGACTGAGTCCTTACTTAACCCTAGTACTGATCCCTTGCATGATGCTTAAAGCTGCAGGTGTCCTAGGGGAAGCCTGGAGCTTCTAAAGGAACTGTTTCCTATCAGGTGAATGGCTTATATTTAGATACTGTTGCATATATTTCTGCTTAGCATCTACATTAGCTTTTAACAGTATCTCAGGAAGTGTAAGTCTCTTTCTAGAGTTCTGTACTAGTGATGCTGCGAGACAAGGAGACAACATATTTAATGATGGTAAAATTAAAAATATACCAGCAAAATGCAAGAAGACTGCAATTCTAAGCTAATCAGCTAAAGTCTTGTGCATGTTTTTCCAAGTAATATAACACTAAGTGGAAGATCAAATCTAACATTTTCTTACATGTTCTGGACATCCATTTAAATAGTTCAATACTGAAGTCCATTTTTGTAGATCATTACTATTAAAAATTCATATCACAGTGATGTGTTCTTTAGGGGTTTATAGCTCTTTCCTGGCTTAAATTAGAATGTGATGGTATCATATTAAGCTGAAAAATACATCATGTTTACCAAATGAGTTTGTAAATATTTAAAAGAAGGAAATTACAGGTTTTAGAGGAAGTTGATTTCAGTTAAACAATAGAGACTGTACTGAGACTAAGAATATTTAAAGGAGAGAACTGCTTGCAAGAAAACAGCAAGTGAATGTGCAGGTAGTTCCAGCCTTAGCAGAGACCATCTAAGGAAGAGTCTGAGCTTGCTGGGAGTACTGTGCTTCTGACGGGAAAAAGAGGACTGACCTTGACCTATCAGGTACATGTGGCTATATTTGGTTGCCCCAAACTCACGTGTTACGTGGAAGGTGCTCCTGCCCAACTCCTGTAATGTGCCTAAGCTTTCTTGTAAAGAATCAGACCCTCTCATTCTCTGAGTGTTTCTTGAGCCCTACTATTCCCAAGCTCTTCCACAGCTCTCTTGCAAACCTTGTTTTTTTCAGGACTTTTCAAAGGAAAAGAACAATAAAGCACATGCAATATATTAAAATAAAGTCAACTGATTAAGTTGGCTTTATGAAAAACTATATTTTTCACTGATGTGCCATCCTCTGCTTCTAGACACCACATTCTAGATGGAACAATCTTCAAATCTTTAAATTGACTTTTATATTCTTATTAATTACGTAAGCCCCTCCATCCTAAGGCACTGTGCTACCTCAGAAACAATGTGTCCCTGCATGCTGTGGCCCCACCTCTTTGCAAGGATGGTGTCTCCCTCTGTAAACACAGGAGACAGCCTTTTCCAAAGTGGAGACATTGAACACTCTTTTGTTTTCCCAGTGGTCCAGACTAGGGATAAAGAGCTCATGACTTATTTTTAAATTGTGTATTAATTTATTTTTGTTCACTTTATAATTTCCATCTCTTAAACACTATATCATAATGAATAATTCTAATGTGAGAGTTTTGTAGCCTTTTGCATTTAATTGCCAATGCCAGCAATAATACATACCCTGGGATGTTTTTCCCATATGCGCCTACCTAATTTCTGTGGAAAAAAATCTGCTTTATTCTCCATTTTAACAGAAATGCCCATGAGACTAGTAGGGCTTTAATACCTCTGCAAATAAAACCTGTGAAATAAGGGATGTAATTTCAGACAACTGGGATTGAAAAAAACCATATAAAAATCCAGAGTGAAAGCACTGACAGTGACTGATTACTTTGGGGGTCATTGGTTCATTTCACTGTTGTTGAGTATAGATGCAGAAACATTTAGCTGAAAATACAGCGCTCACTTGGTGTAATTATACATTTCCCTGTGTAACTGTATTTGTTTTTGTAGCATGCCCTGAGAATTGGCATGACTGCTAATTTATGACTTCTCCCTGTAATTATTTCTAGGCACATTTTTCTTCGTGTCATTAAATCTATGCTGGAAACTGAACAACTGTTTTTTTTTGGTTTTTTTTTTTGCCTAATTGAAACAAAGAAGTTTGATGAGGAAAGCCTTGAAAAATATTTTTGTAATAAACCAATACAGCCTTTTCAAAAGGAGATATCAGCCATGAAGAAGCAAATAAATTAGAACAGCAACAAAAAAATTGCATTATTTAAGCCATAATTCTGTTTAAAGGTTCTTCATGATCTAGCTGGGTTATCAAAAAACTGTATTGAGAAATACTGACCATTTTTCCAATCCTAGAGTCAGAAATCTTCATTTTGTTTCTGAATCTGCCTCCCATAACTGTGGACACTTCATTAATTCTCTTTGTGTGTAACTTCAGTTTCCATAGAGGAGGAATAGGATGTTTCATTATAACAAGTGTTGAGATCTCACTATATTTGTGAGACAAGGATTTGTACATGTGTGAGCTAATACTACTAAACAGCCTTAGAAACACTGGTGAAAATGCCAGACTGACTCCATTAGTGAGTCTGCTGTTTCACCTATTGCTGTCTGGGGAGCATTTAAGAGGGTAAGGAAGAAAGAAGCTACTTTATTAGAGAAGACATGCTGAGCTTTAGAGCTCTTAAATATTCCCCCCCCTCCCCCCCCCCCCAACTGTGAACAGAAAGGAAAAAACTCTATAAGGCATTTCTTCCTATATCCTTGTTAGGTTTGCTACATTATGCACTAAAGGTGCATAGTGTCTTGGTTCACATGGTGAAGTATTAGGAGAGCTCCCAGAGAGTAGACTTTATGATCTGCCTGTCTTTGAGGAGGCTCAGCTGAGAATATTGTGGGCAAAGCAGACTTCTTATGGGGGACTTTTTTGGGATTTTGTTTGGTGACTGTTGTCTTTAGCAGTTCTGGGCTCTGGGAGCCTAACAAACTTCTCGGAGCATTCCTGGTTCCAGAGAATGTGGAGCCTGCAGTCCTGGGTTTTGGATGATACATTGTATTTTGGGATTATAAAGTTTAGTAGAAGCTTTAATATGGAAAATTATAGCAGCCATACTCCAGACATTGTAATCCTGCTTTGGGTATTAAATATTGCTGGCTTAGGTTGGTCTGTCTGAACACTTCATCCTCAGTATGAACTCTGTACTCATTAGGGACTAGTGTGGAGTAAAGAGGTGTTAACAATGAGGAGAGGGAAAATGGTTGAAGCCAGAGAGGTTACATGTTTATAAGCATTGGAGGGTTATATTAGATGATTCTATTCCTTTCTTCCACCTACAATGCCCTTTGTGGTTTAGGGTTTCAGAAGAGACATAAACATGACTTACAGGACGTGGGTATGACAAGATAAAGATGAATAGTGTATTTATGTGGGGACCTTTGCCAGAGGAGAGTAATGAGGAAGAACTATATGGGAGGAAAAAAAAGAGCAGATTCGAATTGTGGAAAAAGTTACAGAAATGGTGTTTTGGGGAATTGTACAATTATGATGGGTCTAGATAGTTTAAAGTGATTGACTCTCTGTATCTGTTTGAACACTGTCCTGCCCTGCAGACCTCCTGGTGGCTGGTTGCAAAATAAATTCCCTAGAGGAATAGTCCTTAATATCGAAAAGCTTATATGGTGTTTCTTTTAATACAAGTACTCAAGGCAGAAAGTAACATATCATAGAAAAGGAGTGATCTATCTAGGTATGTTAGAAGTCCTCAAAAGATGAAATAAAAGAGAATCAAATAGTTAACTTTCTAAACAGAAATATAGCAAATAAAACTTATTTCCAAAATTATCATTCTTATTTAACAAAAAAACACCAGTGTCAGTATCTTTAGAATTATTTCAGTGTACTTAAAAAAATAAAAAGGCACAAATATTTATACAGTTATTTTAAGTTCAAAAGCATACCCCTATATTTGCTCTAGTGTAAATGAAGACAGAATTAATTTTTCCATATTTTTAATTTTCTGGGGTAGTTTTAATTGAATTAATGTTTTTCCACCAGCCAGTTAAGTGAAAATAAGAAAAGGTTGAAGAATAAAGATCTGCTTGTTTTTATACACCAGTGAAACAAAACTGACTACAGAGATTGCCCTGGATTAGCTACAGAGGATGATGGTAGAGAAGTTGATTTTTATTTTTTTTTAATCTGCTGAGCTCACCCCTATAACCGGCTTAATTACCACTACTGAAACCAGAAAACATTTATAGACCCTGCCCCGGGTTGTATGGTATCCCTGCTCCACTGACTGAAGAAAACACTCAATTTTTCATACTCATTCATTTCCTTAGGGTTTGTCTGCTCCGAATCACATGCATAAAACCAGGTTGTATTCTAACAGTACTGACTAGATTCTAAGACCAGATTGTAAGTTACCCTGGGTACACTGAAAATCAATGAAAATGTTGCTAGTGAAGTCACTATAGGACTGTTTTTTGTATTATATATATTTGTTTGCTGACAATAAAGCTTTTATGTGAAATAAAATTTCATTGATAATTAGAAGTAGATTGATTTGGATAAACATAAGCTTGGCATTTTACCTATACCATCAGTGTTCATAAAGTTCATTTTTAAGCAAGTCTAACTTGGGAAATTTTTTTTCTTGCACCTTCTTTTCACCCATCAAGTTTCATTTAAAAGAAGCCAGGATCACTTCAGTGAGCATGGCAGGATAGGTTTTTGAGCTTCTGGTTACTTTTACAAAGAATATTCAGCCATCAGTGTTTATGAGAACTGAGTTTTCTCTGTCTGAACTGTCTCTTGTCCTCTTGACTAGAAAATTGGAATGAAACAAACACTGAAAGAATCTTGCTTTCAGTTTGATTCAACTCAAAGCAGCAAGAGTTGTTTTGAGAACTGTGATTCTTTATGTCAAAAACTATGTAAAGTAAACCAAAGCAACCCATCTTGAGTGTTCAATGTACAGACTACATCCTAAATATATTCACTTGTATTGATAGAAAGCGTTGAGAGTGCTCTCAAATTTTATTTCTACACATGGAAACAAAAGAGGCACAAAACAGTTTCAGGGAAGATGCCTCAAGTAATGATTGTAGGCAATATATATCTCTGATTGCATTTTACCTGATGGTACTTGAGTCCCTCTTCTGCTGTCTTTTCATACATGCTGATTACTCTGCTTTCAGGACTTTCCCGGCTATTGGCTAAGCCAGAAATCATAAGTAAATCAGGAAAAGTCTGGACTTAGGTTTGGGGTTTTTCATGTGGTGTTTTTTAAAAGTAATTGGAGCTGGATTGATTCCATTTATAGCTTTCCTCTAGAGTGATTTGCAATCAAGGATTTCTTTCAAGGTTGGGTGTTTTTTTTGGGTTTTTTTTTCAATTTTATTTCATTTCTCTCTAAGAAGGTGAGGCACTAGTTCAGGCTTATTTAGAGAGGAACCTGAGAGTGCTTCAGCTGGCACTTTTAAACTGAGGGGTTTATGCATTTTCAGAAGAGAAACTGAAAGAAAAGCTGAATCTCAGTCCTCTGTGTACAGGCTAGTTGAAACAATGTTAAAATGTGTTAAAATGCATAGCTTCTGATTGATTGTCAGGGTGTTTTGTTTTTTTTTTTTTCAAGCTTCTGCAAAAATATTAACAATATAAATCTTTGACATTATTTTGTTTATGTACTGATATAATTAATTTGTTAGTGATATAAACTCTTAGCCTGGTGAGGGATGCTTGTTGGAAATCACTGTATTGAACAAGGATAGTAAGTGTGATATGATATTTTTTTTATTACAGCAGCATCTAGAGGATTCATCTGAAATTATATTTCCTCTGTTAAACACTGTATGAACACCCAGTGATAGGCAATACTTGCCCTACCTAACCTCTCCACCCCATTGTGTAAAAAAAAACCAACAAACAAACAAAAAAAAACCAACCACAAAACCAAAAACCCCAAACAAACAAAAAAAAAAAAAAAAAAAAACACACAAAAAATCCCAAACCACTGACACCTGAATATAGGTTAGATGCTCAAATTAAAATTAACACATTTTGGTAGTGCATAAAAATAAAAGTAAGATCTTGGAGACAACAGTATTTTATTTATAAGAAACATAAAGCCTTTTTCTGAGAAGTATATTCACTAATCAGTCAAAGAACCGATGCCAAAAGCTGGTTCAGTTGCAAAGTTTTCAGGAAGAGTTTCTGACTGGTTTACCATAACCTAATTGCAAGGGCTTTAAGGGTTTCTGACTGGTTTACCATATCCTAATTGCAAGGGCTTTAAGATCACTATCCCATACAGAGGACTAGTCTGTGAACCTTTCATTTTTGGCCCCAATGTTTTAGTTAACTATTTTTAAGAAGGGTAATGTTCATATAAAAAACAGCTTTTCGCCATATTAGGATTTGAGTAAGAGCTTTGTTGCTGATTGAGATGGCAGGCAGTGACTATCAAACTGAGAAATGGAATAAATGTTCTATTAGGATAATTCATACCAATCATCTTAAAACATTTGGGAATTAATGTGGAGATTAAGGACAGCTGGTTCTAAAAAGTTCTTAGAGAAGGAAACTAAAATTTATCTTTATTTTGTAACAAGAGCTATGGAATTTAAATTATGGGTGTGACTGGAGGATGACATTCGAGTTGATCATGTGGTTTTAAGAGTAGCATAGGTGGGTATTACAGCTGTGCACATGTGCACATTCAGTGCACCTAAATCATCAATTTCTTGGTTGGTGCAGGATGTCCCTCAGCCATCTGTCTGCATAGATGAGACAGCAGACAGACTTGAAATAACAAACCTAGTTGAGCAATGAGATTGACTGAACTGGTTAGCATTTGGAAAGCTGCTGTAGGAACTCTCCAGGTGGGAACCTCAGGCTCTCCTGGAGATCCCACAGGCAGCTTCTGCTGTTCTTATGCTGATTTTCCATGTGTTAATTAAGAACCTGGCAATGTCACGGAGACTTTCCAGGTAGTTCTTGCAGCAGAACTGACTAGGTTGCACCTCCCTAAAACATCTACAAATAGTCTGTAGAAACTGTTCCTGCAGGCATAGAAAGTCGTATAGTGTAGTTGTCAGTACATAGAGAAGGCATGAGGGTAGTATTTTGTGCATGGTTTGTTAATCAGTAGCAATGGATTATGTACATGCTGTGGGCCAGCAGGATTGTAAGATTTCAGCAAAACAAGGTTCCTGCTGAAGGTGCTGTTGCAAGTATCCTTGCAATAGAGACTTCGCTTGCCAGGCAGAAAGCAAACATCATGTTTGAGAGATCCAATTCTTAAAGCCAAAACTATTAGATTAGTTTTCTTGAACAGTCACTCTCTCTGTTCTGTGTCTCTGTCCAACAGGATCGAGTGGAGTTACAACTGGAGTCCAGTGTGTAAGTTGCAATCACTATCCACAGAGACAAAATAAAAAACTGGGGACAGCACAGAAATCAAATGTTAAATGGATCAAACCCTACAGGAACTACAAGCTTTTGTCTTTCTGAAGGTTTCCTGAGAGTAGGTGACAGTGTGTAGCTATAGGTAATATACAAGTAGGTATGGAGTGTACAGACTCAACTTGCAAAAATCTCACTACGCGTACTCAGAAATGAGATTTTCTTAGTATAGGACTAGAAAGGCATGCAAGGATAGAGATACTAAGACTTCACACTGTATAGTTACCTGATAGGTTGCTATGATGGCATCACATGAGTAACCAAGGTGCTGTAGATAATCATGGAGATGAATCTTATTTGTGGTTGGGATAATGAAAGGAATTACTTCCCAAAGTAACTTTGATTTACACAATCAGAAAGAAAAATAGAAACTTAATAATTTTATGTGTTTCTGTTCAATTGGCAGTTCTAACTCTGAAATTAATTTGCATTACCTGGATTTGGTTTTCCAGTTTGATATTGCCTTGAATTGAAAAACCTGGAATAACAAACATTTAAACACAAGTAAAAAGGTCATGCTCTGTAGGTTAACAAAGACCAGGAAGTAATTTTGCCATCAGGTTTTGTGCTGAGAATGCGTGTGCCAGATCCTCAGCTATTATCACATGTCTATGTGATAGATAGAACTATACCTCCTCTGAAAGTCCTACAAAATTCATGTCACTGAACAGTTCCCTTGTTCACCTTTAGCAACCGTTTAACAAATTGATTAGTTAATCAATGACATTCACACGTTTGCTAGAAAGGAGCTCTCAACCAAATTTACCACAGTCCTGGTTATTCACAAAATCAATTAAAAGTACTTCAGTTAAACAAAGAGTGAAAGAGGCCCTAAGGCAATTTACTGTTTTACCTACTTAACCTGGCATCAATCAGTGTTAATTTTTCATTCAATTCTTTTTGCACTTGGGAGCAGTGTGCTTTTACTTGTTCAAAAAAGTATGTTCCAGATCAAAAAAAGATTTTTTTTTTTTAAAAAATCTGATTTGGTGAGTTTGGGGCATACAAGATATGATTAAAAGTTTGTAGAATAGCAAGTAGCTTTTAACAAGTCTATGTAAAATGCAGCATAAACAGAAAATTAACTGTGTAAGTCACAGACTGATGAAGATCTACAAGATTATTGTAACCATTTTTTTAATTTGCAAAGAAAAAAAGCTTACTCTTGAATTATTGGTATAAGTTGAGTGCCGAGATCTTCACAGTGAAACCATTTCTCAAAGAGGACATTAGTTGAGTCTCCAATGTAGTATCTGCCAAAGTAAACACATTAGTCAATCCTTTTATTAACTTACTGATCAGGCAGTTTCAGTCTTTTGAAGAAAATAGCTACTTGATGTTGTGTAAGAGTGTGCTGTTCTCAAGCCCAGTGTGCTTTATTCTGTAGAATGGTTATTTAGGGAAGCTTTCTGATTCCCTGGTTAGGTGACTTGGTGGGTGAGTTGCTTAGACTTCTATGGAGTGCCTTGTAGTTCTGGTGAGGAATCAGAGATAAGTCACCAAATTGCTTCAGCAAACTTTCCAGCTTTAATCCTGGAGATGATTAGTGCCATAATCTCTTGGGATCAGTAACTTTCACCCTGTTACTACAAAAATAACTGGCCCCAAATACCATTTCCAGTAATTGCTTCCATGCAGCTATGAGATAAATGCTCATATTTAAGAGTCAGCTTGCTTAGTGCTTATGCATGGGCTGGTAAGAAAACAAGATGGCTTATGGACTTATTTGTGAAAAAATAGAGGATTTTCAGCTGCATAGATTTGGGTAGTGTTTAGCTTACCTCTCTGAAGAGGAATTTAGTGTTTCACTTGCATTATTTAATGTCTTAATAAATAAATAATTTGTGGTGAGATGAAGAGGTCATCAGATATAATCTATGGAATGATAAATAGAGAATTTATACTCAGATTTTAAAAAGACTGCATGGGTTGGCACGGAATGATGGGCTCCAGTACTGTCACTTGTATTGTGACTGGTTTTAAAGAGATCCTGTGTGTCTTTTTGGGTGAAAGTTACTGGAATGTATTTCAGAAGAGGGAAAAAATGCTTACAGAATGATCCTGTGCATATTTTCATGTTCATGTCTGTCTTGTGTATTTATATATGCATTGTCCAGAAATTCTCTCAGAGCTCCCTGGCTCCTCAAGCTTTGCAAGAACAGAGTATGCTGAAGAGAGTAACATTATCTATGACTCCAATATGGAAAATAACTGTGTTGTGAGCACAAATTTTGAACACAGAGAATCTACAGAGAAGGGAGATGCTACAAATGTCTTTTTGGTAAAAAGCTTTCACCTGGGAAGGTGCAAAATATCCAACAACATGACTAACATAAAACTTAGGGGTTTTTTGTATTTGTTTGTCATAGGATTAAGATTAGCTAGATCATTTTTCTTGTAGTACAAGGCATGTAATCATTACTTAGACTGAAATACTGGGGCAGGCTGCTTATTCTTCACTTGTACAGTAATCAGCATGCTGGGGGCTCTGATTTATGACTAAGTCTTGTAGGCAGGATAAATAATGGAACAGTAATGTAATATTAGACCTTGAGTCAGCATACTTCAAGTTCATTATGAGTTTCTCCTCTACAGTCTTTGCTGCAGGTGGCTGGGAGTAAAAAAAGTTTGAGAAGATTACAGGTTCTGGTTTTAAATTCCCATCTCTCCCAGGAGCACACAGAGACAATGTAGGTTCAAAAGCATGACCAGATTGTTCACTTCCAAAACTTCGTGTGACTTTTTCTTTTTTTGATCATATCAGTGTGAAAACACAGGCACCAGAAACCTCTAAGTCATTCTTTTTTCAGATACCTGATTGATACTTTCAGTTGAGAATGCGCTTTGTTAATTTCCACCTGCAACCATATGGTAGCTTTTTGTTTAATTTCTCCACAGGCGCATGGCTACATTAGAGTGCAAATCTCTAGATCTGCCTGGAATCCCTAAAAAGGTATTCAGTATTTCTGTAACTCACACCATTCACAGAGTTCATTTACATGGTAGATTGTTTTATTTGAAGTTACTTAAAGATACCTATGATCCTTTATGACATTAATAATAAACATTGTTGTCTGAATCACTGGCCAATTGTTTCTAGCTCAAAATATCTTTTTACTAATGTAAGTCCTCACAATCCACAGACCAGTGATGAAAGGAAAAAAGGGACAACTGCATAGACAAACAATGTTTTAAATGAACTGGACTTGTCTTTAGCTTGGAATTTAATAGGTTGGGAGTTTTGGAATAGTCTCTTTTTTAGTTTCTTTTTTCTTTCTGTAGGCTTTTTTTTTGTTTGAATTAAAAAGTATGTCTTTCTAGCTTTGCATATATGCAATCTTCCTGCTGTGACACTACCTATACAACAATCAAAACTGCAGGTGAAAGGACAGAAATAGTACATTACAGGTATCAGCACAGTTCTAAATCTTTCAAGTTCAACGAACAGATGTAGACTCTATTTGGTCAGTCATATCTGGTTAATACTGAAACAGCTTTTCTAGATGGGCTAATGTTACTGCTGTGACTTGCCTTCTTAGACTTGTGAACTCTGTACAACCACAAGACAAAGCTTAATCCTACTCCCACTAGAATACAAAGTAAATCATTCACTTCCATGAAGATGATGTTCTCATAAGGCAATAAAAGCTAGGCAGTGGTGTGTACAATGTAGAGGGTCTAGTGTTAAGAAAATTGATTTTTGTTTCCAGCTTCCCACACGCTTGCCAAGAAAGCTGCTCTTCATTTTTTTGCTTTCAGTGCTTACAAAGTAATTAATATTCTGCTTGCCAGAATTAATAAAAAAATCTTTATTGATTTTGGGTTGTTAGAGAGCTCTGAGATGTTTTTTAAACTTAAGGTGATAGCAGTAGGCAGTACATAAATAGTTAGCTATAACCAGAACATGCAATTAAGATATTTCAACATGTTCCTTGTTTAACTAAATCAAATGCTAAATAAGATCTCTGTTTACGTGTATATAAATAAATAGATGTATGGATAGAATTAGTCCAAAATTGCCAGGGTGAATCTGATAAATTATCTGGAAAGTAAAATACAGTATTTTATTGACATAAGAAATTAGTTTATGTTATGAATTCTAACATATTAGTCAACAGTTTATACTTCACCTTAGCCCATCAATTTCTGTTTTTAATCTTTCCCTTTCAATCACAAGACCCACAGTGTTTGCATATCTCTGAGGAGAATGAGGTATCCTGGCAGGTAGGAGGAACATCTGTTCAAAGAAATGGGAAAGAATCAGTGCAGGAAGTCTTTGTTTGTTTCATTGTCCTTCCCCTGCCCCCCAATTTTCAAAAGCCTCAGCTCCTTGCCCCACTTTTCCTTCTCCCCTGCTCTTTGTTGATTTTTTTATTGCTCTGTTGGAACTTCACCCAGTTTAGTACCCAAACCTTGCAGACACTCTTTCTTCCTTTTTCTATGAATGATGACACAGTGACTTGCAATCAGCACTGCCTTTATGGCAGTCAGGTTCTCTCCTCCTGATTTGATCGTCACTGCTGGACACAATTGAAATAAAAATCTAATCAATTACTCATCTGGAATTTATAAATTTGGTGCAATTCCTGACTAACGGAAATGAAAATAAAAAGCAAGGTTTTTGTCAGCTCAAAAAAAGTCTAAACTGGTAAGACTTGTATCCTTCCAACACAGTGAACACCTGTGATTGCATGATAAGGAGTGTTACTCTCTCCAGAAATAATTAACAAACATGAGAGACTATTTACTCATGCAAGTGACAAAGTGAATAGGCATGTGGTTAGGAGAAGTCTGTTACTGAAGCTTAAGAAGAAGCCCTTTTTTAGCAGCTATCTGACTGTGTAGGAGGGTGGTAAGCCGGTATTCTTCAGCACTACAGATGCCTTTGCCAAAGTTGGGCAAGCCATTACAGTTTCTCTGTCTACAAAACAGAGCTAATGACAGTGCCTCACCAGTGCTACTGTCAGTCCTTCCCCCAAGGATATTGTATGCTCCTTTTCATTAATGCTTGTGGTACATGCCAAGATCTCAGCTGGGTGTGCTTCTTCAGTGCGAGTTGTATTATCAGAATGTCACAGTTTGAAAACGTAGTTCTGTTTCTTTACTGAAAAAGTTGCAATACTTTTTATGACCTCAAGCTGTTGGGTTTGATGCATGCGTTCCATTTTAAAGGCTGTCCCCACTAGACCTAATAATCCTTTCAAGGATTTGAGTGCAGTTCAAGGTTGTGTTAACAGCAGTGAGGGGCAGCTGTAGTATGTCTAGCCTGTAGTAACACCAAGTAAAGCACCTAGTCATGCTCCCAGTGAAAGCACTGCTATCTATGCTTTAGCAAGTTTACGATAAGGAAAACTTGGATACATTTTATCCAGAAATGTCTCTTTTAAAACTGTTCTATTGTGATGGTTGTAAAGGAGGACTAAAGAAGGCTGAAAATAGCTGAATTCCCTAAATTTCTAAGTTTAGGCAGCTTGCTTGTTGGTGTGGGGGTGTGTGTGTGAGCAGTGTGTACCTGGCTATGTGTAAATAAAAGACTGATCCACTTTAATCCACATGGCAGATTCCATGGCATGCAGGGGAATAAGGACTTCTCTCAGTGTATTTCTGACTATCTGATACTGAAATAGTGAAATGTTGAACATGGTGTATTGTAGTTTGCTGTTAATTACATGGCATTTTCGATACTCCATTCAAGTTTGTTTATTAAATTCTGATGTCATCTCTTGCACAGCAGGGATAAACTGATTTCCAAATACTACATAAAACATTCATTTAACATACTTATGCACAACTATAACAGAAACACAATCCTGTTTTACCTCTCCTTCACGAATGACAACATCCTTTTGTTTCCCATTTTCAATTATCTTCAAACACATATCTCCTTGAACCTGGTAAAAAAGCTGAAGGAATAGAAAAATAATATTTAGGCAGCTACTCCAAAACATTCTGTACTTTGTATTATATACATAAAGGATACATATATAAATACATTCAATCTGTAATTGCAAATATTTGCAGGTTTTATCTAACAACAAATAACAGACTACCAACATTTCTTGTTTTGGCAAATGTTTATAAACATGCATTACTGCTGTTATCTTTACTAAGAACTGACAATCTATCCAAGAGGTCTGTAGCTGCATGTAGGGCTATTCTGTGAACCTAGTGGAATTCTACTGCAGTGATTTTACCCTTGGAATTACTTTTTGTAGGGCTCAGTGTCTTGGTTCAGGCATCTATTAATTACAGGATACATAAAGCTTAATTTCAGATGCAGCAGGTTCTTCATTTAGTCAAATTAAATGTCACTTTTCTAAATAAGCTCCAGATATGCATGCACAGGTTTTTTTGTTATGCTTTTTCAATTTTTTTAATGGAGCTTTCTCATTTGGGAAGAATTGCCCATTTGGAAGCTGTTCTGCTTTATTTTTGTGGGTATCTTTGAAGACCCACAACAGCTGCTGCTCTTCCTACTGTGTAGGCAAAAGGGTTCAATTCAATGAATAAGGACAGAACCACTGAACCCATAAATTTGTCTTCAGTGACCTTTTCCTAGCTATTTTGTGGGGGCTCTGCTCAGATCTATCCTGATGTTTCATGACAGAACTGTGCTATGATCTGTAAGCAGGTATCTTTGACCTGAAATAACAGCCACATTTTCCCTCATTTTTATATAGTACAGAGCAACAATGTTTCAAAAAGTCAACTTCTTTTCCCATGTTTTTATATGCTTTCCATGTCTGGTTTACCAAATCTAGAAACCAAACAGATTAAGTCATATAATTGCTAGTGCAGCTGAAGAAGTCTGAAACCTGATTCAAAGTTAGAACTATAATGAAAAAAATCCTTATTTATAGTAATTCACTATAATTTTAGCAAAATATAAATAGGGGAAAGAATAAACAGCTGAGCTATACAAACGTCCTGAACTGAACCTTTTCCAACACTAGAAAAACTTAAATCAATTTTTTTAATGGAGTTTACTTCCAAGAGAGTTTTGAGATGTTAATACATGCCCGCTGGCATTGAAGAAGCATCTCTGTGAACATGAGAAAGAATAAATATGCTGCCAAGGGAATGAAACAATAGGGAGAATTGAAGAGCTACTGGAAAAGAGCTCATGCTGAGAGCTTTTACAAGAGTGAAAAGTTCACCTTGTGCCAGGGACATCATCACAGATAAATTATGACTCTTGTCTAGATGGCCACGGTGCCAGGCTACTTACCCTCCTTGCACTCCATTTCCCTGTGTTCTTTTCCTGTCATTTTTTTTTGGTGTTACCAAATAACAGTACAAAATTCTACAGCAGCCCTCGTTAACAGAGCACATTGGGCAGGGCTTTACTCCTCTTTGCATGACAGTGATTTCAGTGGGGAAATGACCTCTCCATTTTAAAGAAGACTTTTCTAAGACTCTATGATCTTGAGAGGTTATCACACCAGCCATGGGTAATATGGCACTGGTTAACGCTGAAACTGAAAGGGCATTTTGGAAATCTTGAGCTTTGGAGGGTTATCTTCCCTATAACAACTGAGGGAGCTATTACTGAACACATGCACGGACATGCAGATGAGGGAAAGGACAACAGAGGCAGAGTTTATTCTGCTTGTGCCATGAATCACAGAGCTGAGCAACTTTTCTGGAAATAAAAGACTTGAGAGGGGATAGGGGCTGTCCAGTTCACAGGTCAAGCATCACAGTTATAAGGGAAGATTATGAACATTAAATCATGAATTAAAATAATTGCTTTGCAGTGGGAAAAGGGGAATGACGTGGGCTGCACGTTGTCAATGGAAGTGTTTTTCTGACTGAATTTAAATAGTACCTTTCACTGTAAATTATGGTCTATTCTTCAAAACTATTTTTTTTTTTTTAAATTGCCTGAGTGCTTCAGTCATCCATAAATCATCTGATGTAACTGCTTAGTACAAGTGGCAGTAATTACTGAATCTACTGCTTTGCTTATAATATAACCTGAACTTTTTATCAAGAAAACTCTCAACTATTTAATATTCAGTTACAGTCGGTCCCTTTTCACAGGACAGTTTGGCAATACAGTGCTGTTTTTGTTTTGTTTTTTTTTTTTCCTGGAAGGTTATGTTTTTTTTAAATTCTGACTCAACTTTGTCTTTTGGGCAAATCTAATGTTTGTCTAAGTCTCTCCTGGAAAAAAAATCAGGACCTGAATAAAAATGTTCTGCTGTATATGTTTGTATACACACAAATATATATGCCTATATAGATAGGATAGTAAATCAATAGGTTCAAAGCTTTCCCAATTGTTCTGTTCTTACTGGAATAACCTAGTATCCATTCTCCATGGTAGTAATAAAAAGTGAGGAAAAGTGCAATATTTCCACTTCATAAACATCTTATTAATGAGAGTGTCTTGTTACATGAAATATATATACATCCTTGTAGAAAAGCCTAGATTTGTATATTGCTGCTGCATATGGGTTACAATTGGGCATGAATTTGCCTTTCTGAGTGAAAAATATATCTCAAGAAAAAAACAAAGATTGCTCACCAGTCTTTTTATCCTTTTTCTTCCTAAGTGGGCTTATTTGTTTATTATTACATCTGCCTGTCTTCCTTTCATTTTCCGAGACTTTTGCCTTGTGTTTACTTTGCCTGCTTATTATGTGGCATCTTCTCACGATTACACTAAAAGCACCTCCTCTTATTAATTCTCACCTAACCTCTAGAACTTATGAGCCACCTAGAAGTACTTCTTTACCCTAAATGTAACACTGTAAATGTAACATTGCTAAGTATGATCATTAAAGCTGCACATATACCTATGGAAACTAAACTGAAAAGACTGAGAGTTTTTTTTGACTCATTTAATTTTCCTTAAGTTCTCTTCCTTAGTCTGCCTTCAAACCTGATAGTATTGTGTTAAACTGAAGGAGAAGGCAGTATGACCAGTGCGGAATCTCTCTCAAGTCTGTGCAGGGATATTTCATTCAATTATGAATATGCATAAAATAAATTATGCTGGCATTTCTGGAGACAATAAGGGGAGATGCACAGCAGTGGGAGTTCACCGTGTCCTTCAGTGGAAGCGTCACGGAAGCTGCTTGTCTTGGTAGGAATTCATTTCAACAGGGTAGTAGAATGTGTGGGTACTCTCTTAAAAAGAGCACTATTGCCCCCACAATATTAACATTGTGAGAACTGCCCCTTCATCCAGGTATGCATATCCTAGCAGACTGAAGAAGCAAGCATCCAGTAGGGAAAGAATATAGTATTTATGGTTGGTCTCTGCTTGCTAATTTTTTTGAAAAACAAGTCTATTTTATGTACAGCAATATATGTAAATTAATTTAGGTACACCTTTGATGTCAAACTCTGCCTAAACATAGAAGCCCAGAGCTATCTGAGGGCTTTTATAGCTGACAGCTTATTTACAGACCTGTAAAGAGACCTGCAATTTGCAGTGTACTTTGAGAACTGACTGCTTCTGAAAGTGAAATTTGGGATTGCTCAGCCACTTCTGGGATTAGGCTCTGACGTGGCATATCCTGGCTTGTATTGCTTGTCATATTGCTTAGTACTAAATTAATTTGCAGAGCAAATCAAATTCTGATGTGGGAGTAGAGCCTGGGTGTTCTACAGACTTCAGTGGTGACTGATGTATTTAAGCACAGAAAAACAATTTTCTCCATCTCTCATCACATGGGTTTTTCAGCCATCAGAAGTCTGGAAGGAAAATAGATGAGGAATGTAGAGAAAACTATGCTGAGAGGTTTTGGTGTGGGTTTTTTTTCCCCCTCTGCTCATTTACATGTCATCTGTGAAAGCTGAATACTAGCCAGAACTCATCCCAAAAATCTTATGCAGCAAATTTATTTCTGAAGACACAGTCTCCTCCTGATGCAAAAGGATCATCCCTCTTACTACTTTGTAATAGGAACTTTGTTTCTTATTAAAGTATTCCAAGAGTCTTCACTGGATAAATGTGGGATTTTTCTAAACGTAAAGAGGCAAAAATATTTTTCTTGCTTTGTTGTGAATCATGTTCTCAGATTTATTTGGGATATAAGCACACAAAACTACCTACTAGAATGCTCATATAACCCCTCCTCCCCTCGTTTTCAGACATCCACTACCCTCATAAAATGCAAAGGGCAAATTGATCTGCTAGGGAAGAGTTTCTCAAAAGCATTCTGATTAGACAGCAGCACAGAAGGGGTCAGGCTTCATCTAAGCCTAATTTGTCAGAAAGTGAAGCCAAGTCTTACTTTTGGTGTCTGGAAAGGGAAAAAAAGAGAAATCTCAACTCAGGTTGGAAAACTCAGATGAGCTGTGGCAGATGTGACCTCGAATCTGTACCATGTTTCAAAGCATGATGCTATACTATGTCTCAGTCAGACTGTGTAAATATGCTAGGAGAAGCTGAAGAGATATTTCTATTCTGACAGTCCTCTTTAGGACTGCAGTGTAAGGGCTCTGATCAGTGGGGCTGTGTTAATCCTTAAGTGGCTTTATCCCCAGGAAACATCATATCTGAATGCTGAGAGCAGAAACTTAGGGTAAAATACGGCCCAACGAGAAGTGGGACTTTTAAAGCCAAGTGGAATATATGCCAGTGCAAATGTGTTGCAGGTGGTAGATAAAAGGCTAATTTGAATTTCTCTGCATGGAACTGCAGTGTTTTATACAGACTCAACATCAGAACATAAATTGTTAAGAAATCAAAATCAGCTACTTGAGATTCATTGTGTTTAAGTGGTGGTCTGAAGTGGGTAAAGAGACAGCAGCCTAACTAGTTTTGTGATCCTTGATTTAGCTGTTAGCACATCTCACTTTCCCCCAAAGCAGCCCACACGATGCAGTAAATAAAATCTGAAATTATTTTACTATAGGCTTTGTTACAATTGTGGGGTTTGTCTGTCATTAACTTCCTCCGAAATACACAGACCCCTTCTGTTTTCACTTACCTTATTTTTCCGGAATCTATATGAAGAACTTAAAAGATCAGAAGGGTTACATTCCGCCCTCAGGTTTACAAGCAAGGAAAAATTCAGTAAATACACTATGAAGCCTGTGAGCTGTGTTAACAGTGAAACTCTTCTTGTCACAAAAGCTACAGTATGATGAAAAATTCAAGAGACAAAGAAAGGTATGCTGAGGACTGTTCTCTGGTATCTGGAATGCACTGATACCATAGCTGCGAGGGGTTGAGCTCAAGAGGACACACCCTCAAGCTGCACCAGGAAAGGCTCAAGTTGGATATCTGCAATGATTTCTTCACATCAGGCTGTCAGAGAAGCTTTTGGTGGCCTCATCAAGTTGACTACGCAGGAATTGTAGTCACTACGCTATGTAACCCACAACTCTCTTGACAAGTGAGGTACAAAATAATGAATAACGAATAATGATTCACTGGAAAACTTCACAAGACTAGCTTTTCAAGAAAGTTTTGTCTGTATGAGTTATACATTCTCACAGCAGTTTTATGCCCTGTTTCAACAGAAGATGCATTTCCTAAAGCAATTAAGTTTCATTTTAAATAAGTCTGATTTAGAGGCAGAGAATGTCCAAGTAGGTGTTTGCTGACTCTATCTCTGTTCTGGTGGAGAAGGGAGACAAAGGGTTAGTAACACTTACAAATAAGGAAAAGAGTGAATATGACCTAGTGGTTAAGACCAGCCAAAGGCTCTGAATGGTTTATTTCTTGTAAAGTGCGGCTTGATTTGGCTTGATCAGGTATGAGACAGTACGTCTGTGAAGAAAGGTGGCAAAGTAGCGTACAGAAGTTTAAGAAGGAAGTGAAGCAGTACAGAGAAAACTAAGAAGGGAAAAAATAGAGGAGTTACTTATTTAGGAAATGCCTGCTTGTTGAGAGGAGGAAAAAAAATTGTGCTAGACTAGCTGTCATTTGAGCCTAAATGACTGTTCAGGAGATGATTCTAAAAGGCTTTGAAGAGAGTCCAAATCAAGCCTCCATTTTTTTTTCCTAATTAGCCAGTCAAAACTAATCTTCCTGATACACCTGCATGTTAACAGCACCAGCAGAGAACAGCTCGGGAGCAGGAGGGTGCTCCTCAGCCCTTATGTCTGCATGTGAACCCTCTGCTGCTGTGAACCACAGATTGACAAGTACAAGTTGTGCCAAGACACACCATAAACTCTGTGATAACAGACATAAATCAAGTGGACAGATACAAACAATCTTAAATTTAACTTTCTTTCCAAACCAACCTTTCTTTGCTATCAGAATACTACTACAGAATAGCATCAGCTAAACTGGCCTAAAGGATTTGTGGGTTTTTGCATTCATGATTTGGACAGAAACCCACGACAGCTTATATAGTCTGTCTTCAAATTATCACACAGAACTATAAATGACCTTTTTGCAGCCAAAATAATGAGCTGAATGTGGTTTTGAATGGTGCTTTTAAATCCCTAGTCTAATTTAGGAATATGCCCTTTTACTAGGATACTCTCTACCTCACAATTCTTCTCTAATGAGAAACATGGTTCTAAATTAGATCACAGGAAGGTGTAAATGTGTTTGATAAAAAGCTATGGTAAAATGTAATAAATGACTATAATGTACTTCCATAAAAGTTAACAAAATTGGTCAATATGTTAAACTGCTACGTAATGGATAACGATTCTGATGTGTGTATTGCCAATTTTCCTATGTAATAGGAATTTAGTGTCTCCATTTTTGGTTGCTGAGTAATTGTGGGAAGTTTTCTATGTAAATGAGGATGTATTGATACCGACAAAATCTTGTTGCCAGTTGAATTAGCAATAATATATCAATATGCAACAATATAATAAAAATTATGCCTTTATGGCTAAATAAATTTTCATATTGTTGGAAAGTCACATAAAGAGTTTATTAAAGGTAGATCAAGTTATTTTCAAACAGAGGAACCTCTTGCAACATAAAGAAAAATGAGGACAATTAAATTAACCCAACTTTCCTTTTAAGAGAAGGGGAGGAGAAGATAAAAAAGAAATAGCATAGGAATGGGTTGGGCACCAAGGATAATTTAGTATGAACTGGGGCACAGATGGAGAGACAAGACTCTAAATAAAAGGAGAAAAAAAAAAAAGTCATAACAGTAAACTTCAGTTCATTTTTGTGTATTCCTGTCTTCGTGTATAGCTCTAATGTATTATTAAGAGAAAGAAAATAAATTAATTGTATAAAACCAAAAATGTTAAGTTACAGGAAAAGAAAATCATTTGATATCATTAATCTACACATGTACCTTTGTTTTATAATTTGCCAAACCTCAGTAACAAATTTCACACTTTTTTAATCCAACATACAATACTTAATGATATACCACAGCAGCAGCATACAGATTAGATACTCTCCTTGGTGCTTTCAGTAGTCATGCTACAGTTCCTTTCCCAGAGATCTAATCATGGTGACAAAACCACGTTTTGTTTTCCCCATGTAAATATCTCTGGAATTTCCTTGTAAACATAGGATGGATACATGAAGTGCCCTGAGACCTGGCTTGCTTCTCACCAGCCCAAGCAACCTGACAGCACGATCCTGGGTATTGCAAGAGCTCCTCCTGTTCTCCCATAAGAAGGGGCGTAATGGGTAACCTGGTACGTGCTGGTCACGCCTGTGCCCAGAGCCACAGGTGGGCTGTGAGACCCTGCTGGCAATCCAAGCAGGCAGGAGTCACACAGTGATAACTTTGCATCTGCTCTTCCAGAGCCTTACGGTTATAATGACTACAAACACCTGCATGGCACAATTATATCAGAAAATCAATGCTGGGAAATGCTTGGGGATTGGCTTTGGGAGAAAGAAATCAATGAAAAGTAAACAAATTTTTCTTTCTCTTTTTAAGAATTTATTGAATTTGACCCACTTCTGCCTTAAACTATATAGATGCTTAGGTTTGGGCTTCCAAAGGTACTTAAAATTAGGTGGCCAACTTTTATTGGAATTGCACGAAATTAAATTATTCTGCTGGGAAGCAAGATGAGTTGTTCTCCATCATGACATCCTTACTGCCAGGCTGCTAGTGACCACTTTCCCTTAGGGTTTTTTTCAGAGCCAATTGTGGATTCAGGGAAATCGTCAGGCCAAACAAACAATTCTATGGAAAATGCAGTAAACAGAGCAGGTGTAAATTGTTACATTTTTGATAGGTTTCTACTCTTCCTGTATTCTGCATTTGGTATAATGGCTACTCACAACTCAAAGCAGTGAGATGACTTAGTCTTTATACAGAAGATAATGCAGGAAAGGAGACTGATTTGAAAAATATTTAAAGACTCTATTCTTTAACTTTCCAAAACAGAATGAAAGCTGAAGTGATGATGATTTTCACAATGTCTGGGAAAAAATGTATTTTCTAGTGAATTAAAATATTTAATTTTGATTTTTGAATGTCAAAATTACTTTTGAAATATAGATCCATCTTCTGCAACAAAATATCACTTTAAAAATATCATTACCTTTCCAAAGTTTTGCTCCAAAATGTTGAAATGAGATATTTCAATGTGTCAGAACACTTTCTCTAGTTTCCTGTTGCAAATGAATTATAGCAAAACAGATCTGATCTCTTGTGCTTGTTTCAAAGGAAATGCACAGATGGTGTATGGTTCTGGTGAATGATTCTGTTGAAGTCTGTGAATAGATCTAATAAATACAACATCACTGAGCCTGGCATTGCTAATTTGTAGCTGTAGCTTCAAAAGCAGCTGCATTTTAATCATTATAGATCAATTAAATCGGCAAAATATAAACAACCTTTATGTTACCTCTTCTCCTTCTTCAATATGATAATCCTTCCTTTCATTTGGCCCTCCAACAAACATCACATTTAATTGATAGCGATGCCTAGAAAAGAAAGTGACATTTTAAAGCTACCTCTATCCATGACGTTATTTATTTATTTTTTTTTTAAATTCTATCAGGACAGTGAGTCAAGGAAACAATGTCGAGTGAAAAACAGCCTCCAGAACAAGAACTCAAAAGACTTTGGATGCATTTCTCCACTCTGTCACTGTCCTCTTATGTGATTTGAGGCCAACTACCTCCCTCCTGGTGTTTCAATGCCTCCAGCTATGAAAAGGGGACAACAATAGCTAACAACTGTGGAAAGAACTTTGAATCCTAAAGATAAAGAATGCTACCTAAGAGACAGGAAAGAGGAAAATGGCTCTTCAACCTGAGCTGATTATGTAAAGGTAAAACTCTTTTAAAAGTTAATAAAGGTGAAATCACTTTTTTTTTTTTTCTCCATATCAGTAGAATTAGTAGAGATACTGATGGTAGGAATCATCAGCTATTTTCTCTTCTGTTTATACTGGTTTGCTAAGATGGAACAACATTACAGTAGTTTCATTGTGGTTGTGGCTAATTCAGAAAAGCAGATTCCAAAGGCCTTTCTTATCTCTACCTTTTTTAAGAGCCCAAATGAGCACTTCTCTCAGCTGTCACAAAGATTAGCTACCATTTCCACTAATAAAGAGGTAAGGTAACAGGTCTTCCTTTGCTAAAAACCCCTCTAAATCAGGACTGTTAGCTATGATTCAAAATTTGTTCTTAGGTCTCCTTATTATATTCTGAACTCAGAAGAACTTTAGAAGTACCTCTAAAAATCATCTATGTCAAGGGTTTTGATTTTGCACTAACTGCTCATCATTGAGGTTAAAAAGCATTTAAACTTGCAAGATTAATACAATTAATTAAAATACAATGTAAGAGCTGCAATTTAATTAGATGTATCCTTTCTTGACTTTGGCAAAACTCTAAACAGTCAGTGCTTCAGGAATTGAGGTTTTCTTTTGAAATCCCAAATAGGTATTTAAAAATTTTCATCCTCTCAAGTGTATGGGACACAACATAATAAAAGCTTGAAAGCCATAATGACTTTAGACACTTAAAGTCCTACTGATTTGCTGGGGAACCTAGTTTTTAACTGTTAATTCTCTCTTAAAACACAGGATTTTAAGTTAATTAAATGTTTTGAGGTGGTTGCCTTCCAGTAAAGCAGTAGGAGGCAACGAGAAGATTACCTTATAAATCTTTACTCAGCACTTAAAGGATGAAGTCTTTTAAACAATGTTGGAAATCTATTAGTTGCTTCTTGGAAAATTGTCTAAAACTTTTTGGAAAGTCCTGAAAACATCTCGGTAGCCCCAGAGACAGGTGACGAGAGACACAAAATCCATGCAGTAGATGTTTTTCCTCTCTTCTACATAGGCTAATGCTACATTGGAAATTTTTTTTTTTTTAAATCTATGCAATTTTTGTCACAGAAAAATGTTTTTTGTTTCACTGTGGCTTCTTGCAGTGTTTCTGGGGAAGACCACTGACAGAAGTCGCATTCCAAAGTTACTTAATGATTACACAGAACTGCTGGTAGGTGGTACAGAACAGTGCAGTGATAACAAAAAAAGTTCAACCTACTGATGAGGAAAGAAACTAAAGTACTAAAATTTTACTATTGTCATCGGTAAGCTTTAGAAACGGGTATCCTTTACAAAATGCTTCCTAATCCACTTTGAAAATGAAAGGAGTGAAAACACCCATAATGGGAAGATACTTTCCTCATTTTCTCTCATTGTGAAACTATTGTAGTGATTCAAATTTCACAGTTTTTCAGTTCAACGCACAACTGTGGTCTCAACACAGAAAGGGCAGTAAGGATGTGCCCTTTACCTTTTCTTTGTCTTGCAACCACTGCTTTGAAAAGTAACCTTTGCACCTGTAAATGGAAATTAATATCATTGCTACAGTATTGCCTATTCAGCTTTTCATTAGAGATAGCACTTTGGGGTAGGGCAAGAGGCATAGTCTTTGATTTTTTTTAATGATTAAAATTGTAAAGCAAGATTGGTATTTTTTAATTAGAATTAACAAAAATGCTTTTTTAATTTCTTTATAAAACCTGAGTCTATCATTCTTTAGAGAGGATACTTTCTAATGAAAGCCTTTTGTACACAGGGTTTTAGCCAAAATATGTTGTCCTCAGCTTCACTGACAAAAGAAATCCTTGCTAATCTTTTGACTGGAAGGTGGACAGTTGGACAATTTATTGGACAATTTACACTGGAATTTATTCACAAGCTTTGACACTGAGAATATGGTTGGTGTACAACTGCATAATGCCACACTTTTCCTCAACTGTCTTGTTCCTAATATGATTCACAGCCTCTTCAGCCTTCCTACCCTTCTGACAGCCCTGGAAATGCCCTGGAAACCTGCTCCTTCAGTGCCCCTCCCCTTCCTTTCTCCTTGTTTTTCAGTGATATATACCACTAGTTTTGATTGCTTCTGCAGCTTTGGCTTCCCTGTGATGTTGGAATGATTCTCAGTGGCTCCAGCAGTTACTTCAGATCATAATTTAGTAGCACTAATCAGTTATCTAAATCTTATTATTTTTGCATGTCAAGCCATCTCCTTTGATTTCTAGAGTATTGTCAAAGAGCCTGACAAAATTTAACTCAGTCTTACTGCCTATAGAGACTTTGAGTTGGGACAAGTATGTTGTATTCAAGCTGAACTTTGCAGCTTCTGCCAAGTCACTACAAAACAAATTTCAGCCACTTTCTGTTCTTCAAAACACCATTCTGACTGCAGTCTGATAAGAACTACAGTTCCTTAATAATCTTTATGATGTGATGCATTTTTGCAGCTCCCTCTTATAGCTAGGAATATTTATGTATCTAATAACTTGGTAAAAAAAATATTTACTTACATAAGTTTATTGCAAACAGGTGGCAAAAAGGCAGTTTTGTTTTCTTCTATCCATTTTCTCACATTCACAAGAAGCTCCATGGTCCACCAGCTATGAGACTTTTGACTAAGATATTAGAGTTTGCAGAGTGCTCTTTCTGTGAGCAAACTTTATGCAATTCCAGCCCCAGTGCTCAGGGGATTGGCTGGCAGAAGAGGTGTCTTCAGGTATCAGTGTCAAAGGGGACAGGTCCACCAGCCAAAGGTTACTTCATAGAGTACTAATGCTCCAGAAGCTTAGCTAATAATTGACTAGGGTTTTTATAATACATATTTTTATTGGAGACTGGGTTTTGCCCACAGGATGTGTTTTAATTCTCCTTACTGTATCACTGGGGTGTGTATGTTACCTCTCTACAAAAATTGCCTTGTTACACAGTCAGGAAAATGGGTAAAGCTTGGGCATTCACACCTTTCTAATACAGAAGGCCCCCTGAGATCTTCTGCCAAATAACCGAAGTACAGATGTCTCCTGCATTTGTAACACCACAGGCAACTGTCCACAAATGCTCATTTTAATTTGATTCACTCTTTGCCAGTGTTGTAGCAGGGCTTGTTGGAGAGCTGAACCTGGTTCTGTGATGCCCTTTGGGAAAGTGCAGCGTATTGCCATCAAACTGTCAGGCAAACAAGAAACTGAAAAGTACTGGGCATCCCATATCTGTATTAATCTTTATTCCCTCACTAGTTTCTGTTCAACATCCACACAGTTGCTATGGGACTAATCACTCTGTTCCCCACCTCCCCCAATTTTTTTAATAAGCAAACGTATAAACATCTTTTCAGACTCCAAACACATGAAATGGGCGGTAAACAAAAAACTCCAAGACATCACAGTATTTTAGCACTCTGGTCTTGACACAGCTTAGTCTTCTGCTTATATCTACACTGTGCTTAGTGGGTGAATGTGTCTGGGTGTAAGGTTGCAATAGGACTTGGTGAAAAGTGAGTGGTGTATTGTCCATGGCTTGCACATATGAGCAGTACAGCAATGGGACTGAGGAGTCAGCATGCTGCACAGTACAAATTTGGGAGTTCTTAACCTTACTGTTGTAATTGTACAATGGAAAAAAGCAAGGGAGTGTGAGTTTGAACTAATACTATGCTCTTATTCAAGTATGTGTAAGGGTGATTCTGTTTTACTTTCATCTCTATCACTTCTCTGCAGTTTAGTTTAAACTCATTATGTAATTGATATAAAAAATAAATCCATTTGTTTTGGGATAAAAAGATCCACATGTGGATTACAGTTCAACTGTATTAGTACAATCACAATGGGACTGACAATAATTTCCTCTGAAATAAGACCAAAGT
The DNA here is from genome assembly GCA_035222235.1 of Margarornis squamiger. NCBI lineage: Eukaryota > Metazoa > Chordata > Aves > Passeriformes > Furnariidae > Margarornis > Margarornis squamiger. The sequence goes on from JAWWTY010000106.1 coordinate 24,643,065, forward strand.
AATTATTATTTCATTCAATTATAAAACATCACCACCACATTATTTATTAAGCACATGAAATGTCTGCCAACAGAACGGCTGTGGTGAGACACCAGCACATAGCAAACTCATTAGGTCTTTTTTTTGGACTTACAGACAAGTACATTTGGTATTTTTTGTTCTGTAGGCTTCTGGCACACTATTTAGCTGTGAAGGAAAGAGAGCTTATATTTAAAATGCACTTTCACTTAGAGGACTATGACCCAGTCTGGCGAGACTTGAGAACTGAAGACACTGTCTTAATGGTCACAGTTTTGTAAAGCTTTATTTCATCATTAGTAACATATATCACAGAGCAGGACTCCATTTGTTGGGCATAAAAGCCAAGGGACTATACAAAGTCACAGTAGGAAAACCCACAGATACTGGAATTGATTGAGCCAATCACTGCTCACCACAGTATTAATGTGCCAGTTTTAACTGCAGGCTATTGTCCACAACCCCTGCTCTAATCCCTATCTCCACCTTTTTTTTCCCACCAGGCAGAATACAAGGTACCTGCAGAGAAAACCTTCTCAGTTGCAAGCTGATAAATCCATTTTGTGGCTGGAGTGAGTTATGAAAACCTGATAGCTAGACCTACTCAGGGAGGTAACAATGTTCACTTACAAAATTCACCCTTAGTATGACACTGAGGCTATTATCACAGGGTGGCATTTTCTGAGGCTATTATCACAGGGTAGCACCTTCTCAAATCAATGTTTTGAAAAATGCAGTTAATGGCCTCTTCATGTGTATAACAGTGGGGTAAGAAATTATCTGCATGGTGTGAAAGTACCAGGCCATGAAACTCTACTTCTGTGAAGCGTATTGGAGAGGCAAAGAAAAGCACCAGTGTTGCAGTCTCTGTGAAACACAGGGAAAATACATACACCTCATGAACTGACTGGGGCCCGAATTTTTCTTGCTCGCTTGTTTCACGATGACTCTTCACATCTATCAAAGCCTGTTTCAGCAGTTGGGATTTCTGTTCTCCCTTTTGGCTCAGACCCTTCCCTTTATGTGAAGGTAAGGACTTGATTTGTCAGCTTTCGCTGCCAGAGAAGTGCAAGAGTACTGAAGTACAAAACTGCTACATGAATATAATCCATCTTTTGCATTGAGGGTGCGGGAAAGAAATGTTAGTGGGAAAAACTGAGTTTAGGACAACACCTTTTCTATTTCTCTACTTTCCTCACCCATCAGACCTATTAGAGACTTAAATTTACAAACTGCTGTCCAGCAAGCAGGACATATTAACAAAAACCAAAACCTACATATTGTGTTTCTAGGTAGAAGGAGTGTCCAGGCCAGAGTTCATTGGCCAGGATTTTTATCTGTATTAAAGTGATATATGGTCATATACTTTTTTTTTTTTTCACTATACTTCCTATACTAATTTTTTTTTCCTAAAGAAGGTGATAAAGACCTAGAATGGCTTAGAGTCCCTGGGAATGGGAGAGGGAAACAGACCATAAAGACAGCAAGTGCGGATACTGCCAGCTTCGCTGCACCCATTCTACTCTTGAAAGCAAACAGCATTGTGAAAATTGTCTCTTAAACCTTGTGGTTTTTTTTTTTTTCACACTTAACCTTGTGGGTTTTTTTTTCACACTTAGTGCTAAGAAGTATTCTGAAAAATTTTCACCAGGGGAGGTTTGCATTCGCCAGCACTTTGAAAGCAAAAATCCTTTTGGTATCATTTTAGTTTGGCTGTTCCGACCCTGTGCAATACCGAGACTGATTTATCTACATTGGTGTTAAAATAATGGAGCTACACTGAAGTGATAATTTGGAGATTCTGCTTTAACGTCTGCTTTCTATCTTTTCTTTTTTTTTCTTTAGTATTGTGAAGAAATTAAAAAAAATCCAAACATACAAATGACTAAACAACTCATTTTAAGCAGTTGAATACTTCCTATTTTTGGTCAATTCTGTGCTTTTCCTGTATGATCTTTGAGAGCAAACACAAATCAACTACTTAAAAACCAAAATTATTTATATTAGAAAAACTCCAATATGGTTGCTGAAAACAAAAATTCCAATCAACAACAAACTTACTACTTGAACCTATGTACAGTTATGTTCTCATAAAGTAGTTCATATGGACAAACTTCACTGCAACATTCATAAGCATACTACCAAGGGCCTCAGCCTATGAGGACAAACATAAGAAACAAGCGATTCATATAGCACAACAGAGTAATTAAAGAGCTCACTGAAACTTCTAGAGTCTTCACCATTATCATTGTTACTTTTATGGGAAAGCTGATTAAAACACACCAAGCAGTGATTATCATCGATATAAATACTAAAATTAGATTCAGACTCTTCTTTCTTGCCTGAGTCTAAGGTTAAATCTGCAATAAAGACCTCCTCTGTATGTTCACAGCTTCAGCTTTGAGTCTTCCTGGCATTCTTGTGTTTGCCAAAAAAGCTCGTTTGGATGAAATTATATTCACAGCAATCTTTGTGTGGTATAGAACATTTTGTTAGTATAATGATGTACTGCTAAGGGCACTGAAGGCTGCTGCTGTTTTCTGGTATGCCAACTAAACCTATGTGATAATAGAAAACTTCTTTAAGAAATGAACTGTCAGTTTTCTCTCCATGCCAGCCACCTTCATCATGGACCAGATACAGCAATTGTATCACACTTCACCTGTCAGTGGTGTACAGCACTGAAACATATTTTAGGTAATGCCCACAGTAATGCCAACACCAGAACAACTTTCTTGACAAGTGAGGAGCACCTCCTCTCCCTTCAGAGCGGTCTCAAGAAATGTCAGCTCATTTACGGATCACGGCGGGGAGGAGGGAATGGAGTTATACACAACTGCGCTTAGCCTGCCAAAAAGTAGCTGGGAGATCCATGCGATAGGGTGGCTGAGTGCTCATCCCCCTGCTGGGCCACCAGCAGCTCATTTGCAGAGGAATGGAAATCCAAGCCCTGTGTAGCACACTCTACGATCGTCCATCCTGTAATGACATTCCCAGTTTGTTGCTTTGCCCACAGTGAAGTCACTGTAGAAAGGAAAACGCTATCTAGCACTTGTCAGTAACCCAAGGGAACCGTCTGGGGAAGTAAATACGGCAACAATGCTAACCACGGGTGGAAAAAAGAGCATGTGTCTGTCTCTACTGTGTAATAGTGCTGGAGTGTTGCTTGGATTTAAATATCTTCTGGTGCCAAATGTTTACCATCTTCTTGCCATACAAAGCTAAGACAGATCTGACTGCAGAACAAATCCAAGTTAGAGGTACGCTTTGGCAGTAAACGTGTAGTGCTGAATGAACACTTGTTTGGAAGGTGCCAGGCACCCCCGGTGTCGCGCAGAGCCCCCGGGGCGCGCAGGCAGCGGTGCCACAGACATCACCGCGGCATCAATGCCCCCGCAGCAGCGCTGCCCGGCCCCGCGCACCGCGGACATCGGTGCGGTACCTCCCCACGGCCGCCCCGAGCGCGGGGCCGGGCCTGCCTGACCCGGCGGCCAATGCCTTTTACCGAAGGCCGTCCGGGGGCTGGGCCGCGGGGCCGGGCCCGGTGCGCAGCGCCTGCGGGGCGCTCCCGCCGGCAGCGGTGCGGGCTGGCCGGGGCCGCACAGCTCACCGCCCCGCTCACCGCCCCGCTCACCCGCGGGGGGGCCCGGCCCGGCCGGGGGGTTCGTGCGGGCGCCGCTCTCCTCCCTCCGTCCCTCCCGTGCTCGGGGGCGCCGCCTGCCCGGAGCGGCGCAGCGCCCGCCAGCCCCGTCCTCCCTTCCCCCCGCAGCCGAACGGCCCCCGACGGGGGAGCGGCGGGCCGGGGCAGCCCCAGGCCGCCCCCGGAGCAGGGCGTGGGCCGGTGTCCGCCGCCCTTCCGCCGCCGGGCCGGGGGAGCCCTTGATAAAGCGTTCGGCGGGCGATGGTGTCAGGGCTCCAGTGGCGCAATCGGTTAGCGCGCGGTACTTATACAGCAGTACAAAGCCGAGCAATGCCGAGGTTGTGAGTTCGAGCCTCACCTGGAGCACACAGCTTTTTGAGAGGCGAAACGGGCTTTTTTGGCGCTCGGCGGCGCTCCGGAGGGAGGCGGGTGGAGGCGAAGGGAAAAATTATGCAGGCGAGGCTGCGGCGTGGGCTCTGCGGGAGACGGGCACCCGCGCCCCGGGGAGCGAGGAGGGGGCGCTGCCCACGCGTGTGCGCCCGGCGTGCCCTGCACGGGAACGAACGTGTGCTGGGAAGAGCTGCTCGGGAATAAACCTGCAGGAAATAAGGGGGAATTTTATACCATGTTGTTTAACACGGAGCGCCAGTAAACACTGGCTGGTGCGATAGCCACAACTGAAGAATGACGACACGTCCCCGTTTTGCCACCCTTGGGGTGATGGGTTACCGCAGTGATGCTTTACAAAGGTGTGGGACGCAGCAGGAAGGAAAATAATTCAAATAATTTCTGATTTCACCACTTAAGAAAGGCAGCAGGGTCATGGGAGAAAGGGCAGTTTCCTGACAGAGAAGGCTGGGAGGTGCTGCCCAGCTCTTGTGAACTCACCTCTGTGTTAGCATCTAGTTGGCTCCTTTCATATCAAAATTCATATCAATTCATATCAAAAAGTTCAGTGAGGCCCTCAAGGTCATGCAGCCAGAGGTGCCTCCATTGCCCAAATCAGCCCTTTAGCAAGTGTACTGCAGGTGTTAACTTCCAAAGTGCCACTTCAAGGTTTTTAATTACCCCTAATTCTCCGTTCTAGTTACCACTTTGTCCCCTCTGAATTTTGCACTAATTTCACTGATCTCCGTGCCAGTGCAGTCGTGCCTGAAGGGTGCACCATATCAGTATAAGTAAGCCTAAATCAACAAGAGATCTGTAATATACCAAAGGGGGAATAAAATCCTTCTTTGGCTTGCTGGGAGTTTCACGTTTTCTCCTTCATGCAGGAGATCCATGTCTCAGTGCTGAGGACTACAGACAGTAAAGAGGAGTGTTTGCAGAAGTACTGGAAATAATGGAAAATTAAAATGCTCCTTCTGTGTAACTGGGGGAAACCTCATAAAACCCTTAGCAGAGGGAGATGGACTCCATTCCCTGGACAGAGACCTCTTAAGAAACCCAGTGGGGACAGTGCTACTTCCTTTCCCCATTCCCCTCTGTGTCTCTAGGACCAGGCAGCATCTCCTGTGCTCTCTCACCAAGGAGGAACTCTGGTTTTTGGGGTCTTGCTCTGGCTGGTGATTATGCAATTTCTGCCACATTCAAGGAGCACAAAACACATGTTGTTCCTTGCCTCCAGAGCTGTTTTGTGATGTGTTTCTGCAGTGCCAGAGAGCAGCCAGGACATGCAGTGGGAGCACACGGTAGTGTGGCCTTCTCTACAAGATCTGTTACTTTCCCTGCCAGATGATTTTTGTCTTGACTCTGGAAAAAAAAAAAAAAATAAAAAGAGACAAAATTCCTTATGTGAGGTGACGTGTCTGCATTTCTGCCCCTCCTGAGGGACTTCTTTGCCTGACACCTGAGGGAAATGTTCCAAGATGGGCATTTCACACTGAAAATCATGCTAAGTCAGGGCAATTTATGGGGATTTACTAGAAATCCCTGTAAAATGAGAATGCTGTTTATCTAATATGTGTTTACAATATCAAGTGAATTGCTGCTAAAGCATGAGGGCATTGTGAGGGAGGCAGGGCTGTGAAGTAAGATGAGATAAGCCCTGTCAGAGTGGTGCAGCTGGCAGAGGGTGCATGGGCAGGGGTGTCTTGGCATGTCCTCCAGCCCCAGAACGTGGCAGTGCTGCTGTGGGGCTGGTGCCAGGGAGGTCCTGCAGATCCTGGGGATGGTACCATGCTGGGCTGAGGTCAGTGACTCTGCCCCATTTCCTTCCCCAGGAGCTGCTGTGGGGAGGAGGAGGTGAGCCCTGGTGCCCCTGGGAGAACAGCTGTGCCCAGGGAGGGGACAAGGCTTGGACCTGGGCAGGATTTGTCCAGGGCGTGTGGGAAGCCTGTCCTTGTGCAGTGCTGAGCTGCGCAGCTGTAGTGCCGCTGGTGTGGCCTCAACAGCTCTGATGGGAAGAAGTCTGTAATGACCCAGCCTGTTAGTTGCATTTGCAACTTTTTCCTGAGAATTAGGCATCTTACAGGCTTGTGAAAAGAAAGTATATGTTTTTATTATGCTAAGTTGATTTTTTAATTGGGCTTTTTGGTCCTGAATTGTTGGTTATTACTTTAATGCTAGTTAGCAGCAGCTTATGTATACAAATGTGTGTGTATACGAATGTGTGTGTATGTCTGTATGTACATATATCAATACGTGTATGAATAAAGGTACCTTTACACCGTTATGGAAGAGCTCCCAATTGCCTGAATTTTATTGCTGTCTTACTTTCTAAATCTTTAATGTAGGGACATTATATATTTGGAAAACACCTGTGTGTGAGGGACGCAAAGTGCCAACCACACTAATGTGATCTACTGAGAGGTAATAACCTCCTCCCTCCTCTTCCCCTGATAGTAATGGGGTTCACCTGTGCCTTATTTTAGCCAACTACAGCTGGAGCTTGTTCTCTCTCTGAGACACTTCCCAGTGCTTATCACTGTCCTTGTTGGTGGTAGTTGGGGGAGTTCTGGTCTCAGTTTGGGGATTGCTGTTGACTGGCAAGGGTCTTGAATGGACCATGGACGCTCCTGGAAGTGTATTCAAGAGGAAAGACTTTCTTGAGGTGAGTCTTCCATGCTGCCTGGTTTATCTAGGGGCCTGCGTCTTCTAGCCTATGCCATGGTCTCTATTTCTCTGTTAATTTTCCTGCTGTGGATGCCTACATGTCTATATCTTGGTAACTCCTCTGGAATCCTTCCAGGGTCCATTTTAAAAAGGCCCATCTTCTTAAAATTTGTATTGTGCTTTAGTTTTGAGCATGGACTGTGTCTACTCTACAGACTTATTCTGGCTGCTATGAGTTCCTACTGACTAAGGAAAGAAAGAAGGCCTGCTTGTAGACAGAGAAACTTGACATGTGTGCTGTTTATTGGTGGAAGGAGAATTTACAAAGATATAGCTGTTGCCTGATCTTGGAGAATTAATAATAATCAGGTTAGAGGGCAGGGTTTGTGTTTATATGATCTTGCTCAAACAGGGAGTCCTCTCACTTGGGAGATATAGGAAGTGGAAAGACAGGCTTATGCAGGATAGACCTTCCGACATTTATTTCTAGGACTGGCAACTTTTTTTTCTGGCATGTTATTACAGTTTTGGTGTTTGGCTTTCAAGTGTTTGTTTAACTTAAGTTTCTTTGAATGTAACAGTTTGGAACTTTCCCTATTATTGGGGTTTGAACATCCTAAACAATGCCTAAAAAAGCCTACGATAAAGTTAGGCGCACCTAACTGTTATGAAACCGAAGTCATAAATTCTTTCTGCTATTGCAAGTAGTAAACAGCCAAAAAGAGTCTGCTGTTAACAGCTTTTTCCAATAGATGGCACTGTGGTCCCACAGAGCGAGAAAGAAAACCCCAAGCAAAACATTCCCAGACCTCCTAAAAATAGAAGCCACTTGCCAAGCGCTCCCTTGTGCACAGCGGAGAACAATAGGCCAGAATTCCAAGGGTTGCTTAGAAAACAAAGTCCTCTGGAGGTATAGATGTGTTTTGGTTTTGTTTTGGGTTCCACCATCGCCTTTGTTTTTTGTATGTTGAGAGTTGTGTTTGGAATAACGGTGACGAGTGGAGTGCATCGTGTGTTGTAAAGCTATATGAATTCAATAGTGTGTCAAAGCACTAGTGCAGCAGGCCTGATTTAGATTCTCTTAAACTTTTTGAAGAATAGCTGATGTTAGAGGGTTTAGTGTTGATCTTCCTGAAGTCCAGGTGGCTACTTTCCATTGCAGGTGCCCCTGCTATGGAGATAGTAGGTTTGGAAACGGTAGCTGGGGGGAGAGGAATGAAGTGTAGGTGTTTGCAAACTGTGTGTGAGAGCTATTTGAAACCAAACAGAAATATGCTATTTCTCTGAGGAGAGACGCAAGGGTAGGGAGGAAAGGGGGGAAAAAAAAAAGTCAGATGTTCACATGGAAGCCTCCTTGAGGAATAGAAGAGCTGAGGGATTAAGGGGACAGTGGGGCTGATACAGGCTGAGAGGACTAGTGGGAAGAATTTATAAGAGGAGTAGAAAAACAAGCTTACAAAGAGAAAGACTTCATGCCTCGCTCTCTGAAACTGGGGAAGGGGATGTTACAGGAAGGGAACAGGAACAAAAAAAAAAGTAAAGAGGAGGGGACATTAGGGAGCCAGGTAGAAGAACATAGTTAAGGAAGCTTTAAAAAAATAAAATAAAAATCCTTCTGTCTGGCTATAGCTAAATGAATATGCTGCCTATGACTAAGTGAAAAACAAATGAGTAAGTGTTAGCTAGTCAAGCCAATCTAAGATGGAGTTGCTGTGGAAAGCAAATTAGCCTTTATGTTTTGCTTGAGCAAAGAGGGATCTCAAGAGGAAGGTTTTTCCTCTGTGTGTTTTGAGTGGTTACTTTACTGTGGCAATGTAAGAGACCCCTTGGTCTCTCTAGGGTTTGAAGCTGGTGTTGGGAGGGTTAGAGAGCTCAGCTTTCTGGTTTGGAAAAGGAAGGAAATGGACAACCAGTACTGCATTTTTGCCTATTTAATTTTCTTGCATACGCTGAGCTTGCTGTGTTAGTCTCTGCTTTTAAGGTGGAAAAAGACTCTTGGTTTCTTCAAATAGTTTTGGTGCAGCCTAAATATTTGAAACCTTGGAAAAGTCTCAAAATACAGCAAAACAATCTAAACCAAACCCAGAGGAAGAACAAGCTGGGGAAATGGCTGAAATGGAAGGGGATAGTCACAGAGTCTCTAATTACAAATTTTGGGGAAGGGATGCTCACTTGAAGTAGGCAATTGTGTACTGACTGCTTTAGTTTAGGGATCTTTATACATGAGGTAGCAGATGTATGGTAGTGTGAATAAGTACTTCTGGAAATTTTACCATATAATAATGTATACATATGAGGAATGTAAAACAGGATAAAGCAGTAATTTTAAAATGTTTGTCTTCTGAAAATTTGGTGTAAAATTCTTAAGAAGCAGTTGTGCTGGAGGTTGTGTGGCTATATGGTGTGACTTAGAGACCAAAATGGCTTTCTGGTTTAGTGAAGAGAGGCTGTCTATCAATAAACGTGAACATTCAAAATCACTTGCAAGGTCTCACTCAGTTGACTTCACTGCTTGCATTTATTTTCCATTTATCCTATCTGTTGAAATGAGGGTGAAAGTTGGTTAGCTATACCTCTTAAGTTTAGGTGCTACTTACATGCTGTTTATAAAGAAAAAGTGTAAAGAAGGACATACATCTGTCGTTAAGGAAAGTCACATCATACTTGTGCCAGTACATTTAAAAGTAATTTATTATTAAAAAGCTGTGACCAATGCAAGTTGTTGTGGTAGCCCCACTTTCTTCCTCTTTAGAGGGGCTTGACTGCGAAAAATATCTCAAAACATAGAGAATTGCCTTGAAGCTGGCACCATTTTAAGGAAGGTGGGAAGAACCCATCTAGATGTTTCCTTCCCCACATTCATTTCCCCATACTCCCAACTGTCTCTTGAGAGGTTCAGCTTGTCTCCCACTTTAGTCTAGTGCTCGAAGGGCTTTACTCTGCAGCACAAGGTTTGCACCAGTTGCCTTGTCTCAACAAGGCTGTGACTGTGCTCTTGTAAATCCCTGCTTTGAGTGGCAGGAGGTGTTGCACTTCCTGGGGTGGCTCAGGAGTGCCTGCATGGACACGAATGGCTGTTGGGTGGTAGGTGGCTTGGGCCAACTCAGTGGCCAAATCCTTTTTTGGCCCTAACACCTCAGGGGTGCTTGTTCCTACTTGAGGCTCGCAAAGTCAATTAAGCTTGGTGGCTGTGTGCTGTTGAAATCAGTGCCAATAAAAAAAATGCCTACATTCAAACCTATTGAGATTTATAGGTGCATGTATATATATTTAATACTCTAATAACTTTGAAAATTTGACTCCTAATACTGAACTGTTCGCAAGGCCTATAGGAGCCTAAATGTGTTTTAGATACTGCTTTTATAGATGTATGTATCTAATTGTGTCTGTCATTCTCATTTAGCTGTTCTGTGCCTACAGTGTAACCTAGCTAAAACATGCATACTGCTATTTATTATAATAAAGGAAATACTTGGTGTGGTTGTGTCATTATCTCTCAAGTTCTTAACATATAATATCCTTGAAAATCCATTTCTTTTTTTTTCTGGAGTTGGAGACTTATGTTTCATTGGGGGTACTAGAAGTGCTACGGTGTGTCTTTGTGTTTGCAGGCAGATTTCTTTAATAGAAAAATAGGGTACCTGCCCAGTTGTCTGTAGGTTCCTAGGAATTGTGGGCCTTTGAAAGGTTCCTTACTATACTTGAAAAAAATTTTTAGAGCTGTTTAGGGATGCCTGCCTGATGTTGATGTTTTTCTGCCTGATTTTAAGCATCTGGGTGTTGTAAAGGATATCTAGCAAACAGACCTCCTATTGAAAGTGTAATGTATTTAAAGTATTCTTGCAGGAGTATCCTCTGTAACGTGAATACCTCTGAAAGTAGATGCCAAACTGCCAATGAACCAAAATTGAGGTGACTGGTTTTGAAATGTAGTATTAATATATCATGCAAGTAGGTGCACTGATGTCAGTGAATTTGCTTCATGTTCCATAAGAGGGTAAAGATTGGCACAGAGTAATGGGAAGCTTATGTCTGGCTGGAAGGAAACCAGGAAATTCATGGGGCTTTAAAGTATGACCCACAGCAATATTTGGTATGTGTGATTTTTGGAATGATTCAGCAGTAAATACTAGTTGAAAACAGAAGCACAAATTATAGGGTAAATAATTCAGACCAAAGTGAGGCCTGCTTATTGCATACATGATAAAGGAAATGGAAATAGAGCCACAAAATACAATTGCTGGGAAGAACAGCAGCAATTTGGAACAGTGACATGGAAGCAATCCTCTGGGATGACACCTGAATTCAGAAAGCCGTAGTAATCTCCTTTGTACGTATTTGTGTACACTGACCAGTAAATCATGTTAAGTCTGTTGTCCTGACGGGCATCGTTTTGGAGGGGCCTTTCTGTTCTGTGACCTCTGGGTGGGAGGATATAATCAGTGTAATGCTCCACTATAAATGTCTGTGAGTTGACTTTTGAATTTTTTTTGTGCTCAATTGTTTTTCTCTTCTTTCACTTTGCGTTTTATTTATAAACTAAATAGATAGCTTTGACTGCTGGTATAAGGCAGCACTTGTTGCCTGTTCTGCCACCTAAGCTATGTTCTTACATGCCATTTGATATAATAACGTTTTTACCTTCTGCAAAAACAAAATGCAGCCAAGGTAGTCCCAACAGATGTGTTTGGCCAGCACTGTGGCTGAGTGATCTGCCTTCCATTTGCTTCTCTTGGAATGAGGAGTATCTTCAGAAATCAAACAGATCCCTTCCACAAGTGAGATAAAAATTAAGGTAAATAGCAGAATGAATCATGAGCAGTATATTTTCTTGCCTGGGCATCCTTAAATTACTTTTGGAGCATACGTTGCCTTGGTTTATTGTATACCAGGTTTTTTGGAGCTTGGATGGAGTATTACTGGTGTGTAACCTCTGTAGAGCCAGGTGCTGAGGAGGACAGCCAGCATCACTGATCAGGTGTGACCCATGGGCAGCTGTTGCTTCAGGATTGCTTTCTTGTGTAGTGTGATAATTAGAAAACTACAATTCCTTGATGTATCCAGTGAGTGCTGGTTTGAAATGCACATTGGACCATATTTAATTTTTATATGGAATATTTCTACTTATTGTTTGTTTTCTCTGGAAGCTACTTTGTGGGATAATGGGATGAAAATTCCTGTAACTTACTCCATTAAATTACTGCTGGACAATATAAGAAAGTGGGGTTTAAGGGTCAGTTTGGAAAGTAACTTGGACCAGAAATTTTCAATAACAATTGTGGCTTGGATACAGTTGAAATAAGAGCAATGCATCTAAATTCAATTGTACTTGTGTTCAGTAAGTAACAGTTTCAGAGTAGATGTGAACAACATGCCTTGGAGACTAACAAGTTATATCCTGAAAGAAAATTATAACTGATACAGACAAACAGGGGAAAAAACTGGTAGTGATTACAAACTATGAAAGTACTGGTCTTAGCTGCCTCACTCAATAAATAATCCTGAAGGGGTATTAGCAGCATTAGTAGTAGCAGCAGCATTTAGCCATCTGGCTCGACTTCTGTGGGAGGTTCAAGAAAATAAAATACCACTGTTAGTAGAACTTCATCTATTGAAATCATAGGAGGACTTGGCCCTGCCTTTTCATGTTCTCCTTCATTGTGTGCTGTACATCCTGTGCTTGGATCTCATGCGATCATTTGATTGGGCAGATGTTTCCTTGATGTCCATAGACCACCAATGGTCTGCAAAGTCCTAGTCTGTGGTCAGTTCAAGTTACCATACATCATCCTAACTTGTTGGTGGTTTGCAAGGAGCCTTGAGGTGCCTTCTGACTGATAAACCTTTGTACTATAATACTGGTGGCTGCAGCTTCAATCTTATGTTTCCCATTGCACTGTGCACAGGAGGCGGGGGGGGGGGGGGGGAACCTGTTTAATCAAATCTACTGACTTTACTGTTCCTTGGCTTGGAATTGTAAACATGACTGTTGATCTGGCAAAAATGTTTCTTGCTCATTCTTTACTGAGTGGGTATTTATGAGCTACTCGGACTAAATGAGTCTTTACTGTAGCTTAGTGTGACTGTGTTTCCCACGCATGCTGTTTTTGTCTTGTTTTACTGATAAACTTCTCATCTTGTCTGTGTTAAACAGTGTAACATTCACAAATTTTCAACTAAAGTGTAAAATGTCAGCATACTGTATCTAATGGTTGACACTTCTTTCCTAAAATTTTACTTTCCTTGCCCTACAAGAAAATGAAGCTAAAGATGAATGTTTAATTCTCCTAGAAAGGCTATTTTTCCTCTTCTTAGTGCTACTGCTAGAACTAAACTGTCTTGAAATACATAGTCGCAAGTATTTCATGGTATGTGATTCGTACCATAATCAAACTGACAGGCATCAGTGGAGCACTTACAAGTTTATGCTTGGAATTAAGTCCAGTAAAATGCTTCTGGAATCTCCTGGTAATTTCCAGTGTAAGTGATGCAGCGTGAGTTCATCATAATTACTGTGGTGCTGCACCAAATTAGATGTTGTGACTGAGGCTGAATTTTTCCAGTGGATTTCTTGAAGAAATGAGAGATGTTAACAAAGAGGGAGGCTGTGTAGCATTCCTCATTTGAGTTTGTTTATCCTCCTGTACAGTCTTCCCTGTTAGATGGCTTGTAATCTTTCCAAAGTGATTATCAGCTACTATTCTAAAGGAGTAGTGATATAATTCTGTTCTCATTCTAGTGCAACGCATAGAAAAATCAGGCTTACGGTGTCAAGCATCTGTATCTGGTAAAGCCACGGGGGACTGAACTTGGGGCAGCGGCTCACATACTTGATTAGTTTACACTGATAGAAATGGAGATCCATGTCCACTCAGCTAAGCAGAGTTATTTCAGCTTTATACTGGTGAAACAGGAACAAAAATATCTGGCATTCACTTTAAAGAGCCTATCCTACTACAACACTGTCTGTTTACCTGAGAAGTGCTAACCAAACAGCAGAGCACAGGGCATGAATGTCAAACTGCTTCCTGGGTAACGGTTGTGCAAGGCAGACTGTGCTACGTGAGAGCTCTGAACGCCTACCTAAATTTAGTTACCAGAGCTAATCTAGGTCACAGTGAAAATGACATTGCGGTACATTCACATGAGTTCTTGTGGTTGTTTTTTTTTTTTTTTTCCTTCTCTTTAGTGACTTTTGCTGGGCGAACAACTTTGGTTTAGCCCACAGATGAAAAATCTTCTCTCTTGGCAAACTGGATGTGAATTTTGGCAGCTACAGCAGGCCATATCCAGCACTTGGAAGAGTGGACTACTTTTTATTCTGTGACTAGATGTGGAGAAACAAAAACCAGTTAAAAATATGGACACCCGAGTCTCCAACAAGTCTATCACCTTTCAGTGTAGCCCTGCAACACCAGCCCAAGCTGATGGAGGCAATGGTGTCCATCCTGATGTGCAACTTTCCTTTGTGCGTAGCCAGAGGAATCTGCAGGCTTGGATGTCCAGTTGCAGAGTTACCACTATGCATGAAACGTTGCTTTTGGGGCCTGCTGTGGAGAGGGGGAACCTTCTGCAAGCCTACAGTGCAGCTTTGTGTGCAACACGTGGAAATGTCAATTGTTACCTAGTGCTGGGTGGCCATCCCTTTAGACGGAAATATAGCTACTGTACTTGTATACAGTAGGTCTTGTATCGGTATGGACAAATGCTTGATTGAAAAATATTGGTTACTTGTCCTCAAATTGTTCAGATTAACACGTCTAAATAGCTCTGAGTGCTAAAAGCTTGTATGTAGCTCAATCTTTGGAAATAGCAATTAAACCATTAAGACAAGCAACTTTCAGCAGATGGCAGCATTGCACTCTGTAACTCCAATTTTCTGGGAGTGGTTTTGCAACTCAGTACTACTTTGGCTGGTCAGAGGCTGCCAGCTAAGTAGTAATTCAAAACCACTTCTAAAATGTTTTGAAATACAGGTTTTAGTAGATTATGATAATTGGGTATTGTTTCAGACTTGGGGGTTTCATATGGAAAATACCACTGTGGTGCATAAGAAAATACTATTGTAAAAAGCAATGCAAATACACGTAAATCTCTTCTGTTAACTCTTTAAATGACTGCTTTCAGACAGAGGAAGGATGTTTGATAGAAATATTGTTATTTATAAAAATTTTAGTAAATCTCTTAAAGATGATAGAGTTCAAGTGGAGCCATGAGTGGTGAGTTTGTGAATGACTTCCTGCATACTCTGTCTTTCAAACTGCAACATTCTTACCTGTTCATTCTTTAGAAAAAAAAAATAAAAATGCTGATTTTCCTAATACTTTTTGTACTATACTTTTTAAACAACATGCAGCCTGATCATGAGTCCTTAACTAGGCAGGGGACATACCCGTGTTAGAAGTTAGCAACATTTTGACAGCCTTCAAAGGTTCAGATGCAATAGTTAATTTTTGTCCAATTTTTGTTTTACTCAGTTAAGAATATTGCATTGTATATGAAGTATATGTTTGACTGTACATTCAGTCTGGGTGATTGGAGAGGTTCTTCCCACCTGCTTCACTTTCCGTATGCATTCATGGGAGTTCCAGTGGTACTGTGGAGGAAATGAAAGCTGTTCCTTCTGTGAAAGGGAAGGGCTGTGTTCAGAGGCCTCTTCAGAAAAAAAACATCAGCCCTTCTACTTCCAGATGGTTATCTGTCTGTGATGTACTACTCTATACATAATCCTAAACTGCATAAGAGATTTTTTTCCTGTATATTCTCTTATTGAGAATATAACACTATTCTTAAGTTTGGCACAAGATAAGATTTGAAAGTGCTGCATTGCAGCCAACTAGCCCTGATGTAAATGGCAACACTAAACACAAAGCTATAATAAATAGAAACTAGGTCAACCATTGACCATTCAGAAAGAGGTTAAAAAACATACTTCTTTTGCCCTGGAACTGTTGGGTGGCAACAAGTATATTGATATCAATTAAGTTAGCAGTCTCTTTGGGAAGCTTTATGCACCTACTTCAGGGCTTGGCTTCAGACTAAATCAGGAAACCTTCATCCTTTCTCTCTCCTTTTTTAATCCCTGTAAAATAAAATAATAGCATAAGTAAGCCAAGGTTCAGACTGAGTCATTTGGGTTACACTCCAATACGGTTCTGTGTTTTGTCATAGAAATGAACCACAATGAAAATTTTGAATTATTCTGGGGTTTGTTAGTCAAAGTGGAATACTGCAGGTACCAGAGTATTTTACCAAGGTGAATTTTTTTTTTTTTCAGCTCTATGCCCTTTGGATGTGACTATCTCAGTATTCTGGATGATATGCAAATCTCACTTGTATGAGAGAATTTCATGACCATCAGCATCATTTTGAAGTTAGAGGGCTCCTCATACTAATCACATCCTCAGAACATGATCTGGTGATCAAAGTCAGCCTAATGTAAACTTGTTTTTTGCCCTTAAACAACATAAATGCATTAGTGAACAAAGATTTTGTGGTATGTAGTAGAAATGTGTGATGGGAATTTTTGGCCTTCCTGGATTCCTGCTGGACTTTGAGCAGAGTAATAAGCACTGGAAATAGTTTCTTGTATTCATCAGTAGTTAAATGGAACTTGCATAAGCCTGTTTAAAACAAAAAGCAAAACAAACAAACAAAAGCATGGCTTACGTTGTAGGCGGAAATCCTTTGAAAATATTAGTAAATGTAATATTTTTATCTTTAAAGGTGCATTGAGATACTGAGATTCATTGCCATCTGTGTATGTACTACAAAAGAGTAATCTTGGTCACATATTAAAGCTTTGGTATAAAAATTTGGGGTTCTTTGAATAGAGTCATGCATTACTTTCTGGTATCTACAGTTAAAGACATAGAATTGTTGTCTTCTAATGCAAGGGAGTGATGTGTGCTTTGTAAAAAGCAGTCAGTATTGTTTCTCTTGTGTAGTAACATCCCCCTCCCCCAAAGTGAGCAAGAGAGAGAGGCTTTCAATTATATTTGCCCTTCCAAATGTCTTGCAGAAAACCAAATAAATGTCAGGAGATTTTTTTTGGTTTTGGGATTAAATCAGACATCCATCTCCCATGTCTCTTTGTGAGATAAGTTTGTGAGACAAGTGACCTGTGAATGCTTTCTTAGAAAGAGTGACTTAAGAGTGTTGCTTTTTTTTTTTAATGAAACTCAGACTTAAAAAAAACCAAACAAAATGGCAAACCCTGTTAGCCACAGAAGTGATGTCTCACTGTGGCAGACTTGTCCTTCCCGTTATGTATTCTGTCTTCCTTTGCTGTATTCTGGGGAAGGCAACTACTTTGGGTGGCTTCTGCTCCTGAGATTTTATTTGTAGAGATGTCTTTCACTGTATGTTGTTCTGGTTTTGCAAGAGCATTTTATATCAGGAGAAGTTGCACCACAGTAAGAGTAGGCTTAATGGTGCATTAATTCTTGGCGTCATTTTAGTAACGATATAGACCTTATCCTGAATTTGAGATGAAAGCTTAAAGATGCAAATAATCTTTCTTATCTGTAATACGTACTTGTATGGGCTTTTCCAGGATTGAATGACCATATTTTTGCATTTTAAGGAAATACTAGGTTTTGTGACTCTGGTCTTACAGAGGATATTATAAATGGCTTAAACAGTCTTAAAGAGAATATAATAAATGGTTTAAATAATTTTGTTTATCTTTGAGATACTGAATAACACTGACTGTGCAAATGAGTGGAATGTGTGGGTATCTGGAAGTTGATATGGTTGTTGTAGTAATCGAGGACTTATCCAGGTGATTTAGATGACACATCATAACATGGTGGAAGTTCTGGGTGTGTATTGGAAGGTGGAATGCTCAGCATTCAGGTGTTATACACTCTCAGCATGTCTGGAGGTGCCATCAGTTTCCTCCTTAATACTAGTAATGAATTAATTTATGGGTTTGGTGCCTGCAATTTTTTAGTTAATGCATTTGATCTTTGTTTGCTAAGTACCTTATTTCCTAGTTGATTATGTCATTGTTGCCTACATTTCCTGAATACAAAGTGTTATTCATTTATATGTTCAACGAAACAGAACAAAAGATGTTTTTTCATCTATTACATCTCTGTAATAGTTATTTGCACACTGTATATATTTTAGAAGCAACCTATTCAAATAGCTATCTCAACCATTCAGAAAGACTCCTCTGGATTCTGTTTGCTTTTATAGTGCCTAGCATTTAGAAATTTTTTCTTTTTAAAGACATGCTTTCTTTAAGGACATGCTTTCTAAAGAGTTGCTTTTGTTTTCAAAGTAGGACGAAGTCGGCTGGCAGACGGGCTTTTAAAGCATCTCAGTTCTGGTGTACTTTGGAACTTGCCTAAAGAAATGATTTCCTGACCTGTGTAGCCAACATTTCTTCAAAATAAGACTTTTAAAAGCCAGCTAGGAAAACTCTCTCCAGTGTTTGGAAAAAGGAGAGATCTTTATAGCTGGTAAAACAGAGAACTGGGCTGGTAACTTTAAATATGATTAACCTGCAAAAATTGAACAAAACATTACAGAACTCAAAATGTGTTTTATCTTTCCAGAGAGTAAATCATAGCCTTCTGAGTTGTAGGGTTTCTTTGTGGTTTTTTGTTTGTTTATGAGTTTGGGGTTTTTTTGGGGTTTTTCTGGTGGTTGTTGTGTATTTATGTGCTGGTTTTGGCTGGGCTAGAGTTAGTTTTCTTCACAGTGGCTAGTACAGGGCTGTGCTTTGTTTTGGAAAAAATTTACAAATTTAATCAATTTAACAAAAAATGTGTTTTGGGGAAAAAAACCCCAACAGTTTTTTTGCAAAAAGTGTTTAAGGACATGAGGAGGAAGGACAAAGTTTGTAGACAGAGGTTATGTCTCAATAGCTGGATTGGTACCGCTGGTAAAAACAGTGGACTGTTCAGGTGTGCAAGGCCTGTCACCTGCCTGTGTGGGAAGCATTGGGCTACTGAGCTGAAAAGAAGGGGGAAGATGACTGGTTACATTAGCTCTGTAAGAGGGGCCATCTCATAGATCTGGAGCAGATATGATACTTGATATAGAGCAATGACAATGGGGTAGCTCTTTTGGTGTGGGAAAGCGTTCCAACACATGGAAGAGTGTGCAGTTTCTGTTTGTGAATGGGGGAAAGGCTGGAAAGCTGAGGAGACGTGCTGCACCTTAATCAAGTGGGATGTACAGTATCCAGTCCAGCTGTGACTTTCACTTTCCAGGATTACTGTTCAGTGCAATAGCATGAAGTCATGATGTAATATAATAAATTGAATGACTGTTATTTATATATTGCAGAATGAGGAAATCTAAAGGTTTTTAGAAATATCTATATTCTACTCAGGTTTGATAGAATCAAGGAAATTACTTATCCTGTTTTGTCTGCAGGAAGAAAGCTATAATAATCACTGATGGAAGGATCTGGTTGGGCCTCTGGCACTGTGTACAGGAATGACCTCTCTTTCACTCTCAATGAGAGATGAAGTATAGGAGTGTTTCATTTTTCAAATAGGAAAAACGATAACCACATGGAGAGGATCAACCTTCAAGTGTTAGCTTTCAGCTAAAGCTGTAGGTCAAGCCTTTTTCTGTGGTCCTTCTCATCTTATCTGCAGACATTTTATGTATGTTGGCTGTTAGTTCTCTGCTGTAATATCCCACAAATATTTCACAGGTTTAGCTTGTAACATCCCTTCAGAATAAAGACATAATAGTCCTTTCTTGCTGATGGGATGGGGAGAGGGAAGCAAAGTGATCTTTGTATCTTTGGAGTCAGATATTTAGCGTATTAAACTATTCTCAGTAAGAACAGAACAAAGATAAAACAGTATTTGCTTCAATATTGGATTTTTTTTTCTTATTACAGGTTTAGAACCTTTCAGTTTTGTTATGCTGCAGCCTGCACTTGTACATAAAAGTCATGGTGGGAATAAGAATAACAAAAGTAATATTTAAAACAATTTCTTGTGTCTTCTGGAACATTCTGGTTACTTACAGGAAAGCATCTTTATGGCAAAGATTCAGCTTCAAAATGAGAAAATGCTATCTGTTGTGTAGTATAAAAGCAGGGAGCTTTTAAAGCAAATTGCTATGATATTTGTTTAGGTGTGTATTTTAATGTGGTGTTTTTAATATCTAGACTATTGTTCTAAAGTCTTAATAAAGCCACATGTCTCATATGTAAATTCAGGCAATCTGAAACTTACCATTAGGACTCTGTAGAAATATGAGGCGATGCCTACACTGTTATCCTTGCAGGATATGGGAAATCAAAAGCTTAACAGTGAAATTGTAAATTGGGATAGTGAGTTTTTGATATTAGATGCTTCTATGTGGCTGTTTTTCTTTTTCTTTCCCTCCATTCTGGAGTTGCATCAGAGTAAATAATTGCGTATAGAACTCTATTATTATTGTACTACTTTCAGTCCTCATTGCAATTGAAACCTGTATTCCTTTCTCATTGAAATTTTAAGCTGTGGCTGTCTGATCTTGAGGAAGGACCAATTTTACCCTTTTCTTTAACTGAAAACAACAAAACCCCTCCATACACCTGAAGGAATATGTTTCCTGACAGACAAAAAACATTATGCTCCCCCCATGGCTCTCTTAGTGTTTTTTAACTTTGACATTTAATTCGGAAAGGGACAAGAGCAAGTGCTACTATGGAAAGATGCACATCTGAAGACCAACAAATCTTCTGGCTGTACATGGCTACAGAGGCAAGGGTTTCTTGGAAATAAGAGTAAGGACTCTTTTCTGTTTGAGTAACCTGGTGGATTCAGCCGGCCTTCAGAGAAGCTGTGGATTTGTTCTTTTCCATGTTTCACGCTTTTCTCTCTGAGGTTAGAAATCAAAGTGGACGCAACAGTGATTGCGGTGTAATTTCTGCATTTGCCACAGGCCTCTGCTACAGATAGGGGCACATATATGGGGACTAACCTACTATTTTTACTGTACCATATGACTTCAGGAGGAAAATTAGGTCTCCATATTTGAGTGGCATTATTGTTACACTCTTTTACCCCAATAGAATTAAAGCAACATTCCAAGATTCAATCATTCTCTTGTTTCCAATTCATACTTTTCCCTTCTCGTAGTAGAGAAATTAAAACAGCAGAGAGCCCTTTTTATACTGCCAATGCAGCTACTGGATGCATCAAACCATGTGCTCTGTGACCAGATGCATGATGGTCTTAAGCCATGTCTTTTCTCTGTGCCTGCTTTATTTTTTGGCCTTTTTTTCAGTCATCCAGTTCAGCTGTATTGATATATAACTTGAAAATTCAGAAAAATAAACAGAGCTGATGATTCAAATTCTATCCTACTCTTTAATTTTAATCTAAATAGTGGGAGTGCAATATATATTTAAATCCATATAGATTTGTGTGTATGTGCCAGTCACCTTAACAAGCAGCAGAATCCAACTGAAAAGTGGACCTCATTATTACACAGGTTTTTTATTCTCAGTAATCCATTATTGAGCTTTGGTAAATCTAATAGTTGTTCATCTATTCCATGGGCAGTGGTACTCATTGCAATACTTATTGCTCTACAATATTTAGTTTTATGTTGGGATTTCATCATTGTAAAAAGCTCTTAAAAAGCTAATAAATCATGATTTGAGGCAATGGTCTATCTGAAGGATTAGAAGCAAAATTCTCTGAGAACTGATAACCATTTCTTTGACGCTATCTTGTACGCACTAGAAGATAATTTTTCAAAGGTCAATTATCCTCTGGCAGAGGAGTTGGTAAGATACAAAAATAGGCTAACATAAGCCAGAGCTGGCAGTGATTTAGACTTGTGGTAGGTAATATTTATGCGAGTTCACAAATGTCTAAGCAGCCCTGCCAACTTATTACTTATCCTTTCAGTCTTTACAAAATTAAAGTTGTTTCTTCAATATTCTGGCATTTATGGCCTATACTGAAGTGTTCATTTCTGTTTATTTTTGCAGAAAGCAATTTCTCCGGCTTCTATGAGAGAGTGATCATGATAGGATTAGAATTTCTTTTCCAAATTGTTTTCTTTCCAAAATCCTCCAGTTACAATTACAGAATGTCCTGGGTTTTAGTCTTTTTGGTCTCCCCCCTCCCCTTTCCCTTATATGACTCCAAGCAAAACTTATTTTTGCACTTCAATTTCATGGTAATACCAATACTGTACAGTCTTTCTGGCTAGTATCTTTTCAGTAATGAGCCTAGTGATGTCTAAACCCAAATTCATGGAAAACTCTACTGGAAAGCCTGAGAAAGGTCATGTTTCTGCTCTGTGTCCATTGGAGGTATTTTGTGGAAAGCTCGGCAGAGCATCTAAGCAGCTGCTTTTCTGAGATGAAATAGAAGTAATAGGATGCTGGCCTTGCTAATAACAGTGTTTTCTTTATTTCTCTAACCTATTAATTTGGATTTTTATATACTCTGCAAGCTAGTTAATGGTCCTGTGTTAAAGGCCTAAAGGTTGGCAAGAACTGCTTCATAGCTACTTATACCGGCTTTGTGCTTCAATCCCCAGTCTGCCTACAAAACTGGTTTTCTTAGTATTTTGTGTTTCAACAGCAGAGTAAGTGTAATGTAGTGATGCTGTGCTGGTGTGTCAGTGACCTACCGGTCAGATACCCTTAAGAGAGATGCCCAGCAGCTTGGGTGAATGTATATGGTTAACATTCTCAGCACCAGCTGGCTGCAAATGCTGCTCCTTTGGTCTGTGTTCTCTTTAGGCGCCCATGTGTGTGCTGCAGTCAAAGAGCAGAGGCACACCTTGTGCAAGTTACCTCCACAGATGTAAGGTGCTAGATCTTGTGAGGGAATGTGCATCTCAAATGCAAGATCACAGAAACCTCAAAATTTGTAAAGGTTGAGTATGCTCTGAGCAGTCGACAGCATTGACATTTGAAGTTTTTCAGTACCAGTTGGAATTTCTGTCACTTCTATAGCACAGTTGTAAGTACCCCTATGGTCTGAGCTTTCTGGATATATATATATAGGCGGGTGGTTTAATAAAGAAAACAGGAATGTAGAAAAACTGTAAAAAAATTTGTGGAGAATGGTCTAATACCATGTTTTGATGCAATAAGGTAGTAACACTTCTGTATTTATTAAATACTTAAGTGTGTGTGTATAAAAATAAAACCTGTAATGGGCAAGAAAGAACTTTCCCTCTTTAAGTGTTTCTCACCGTGTCAGCTGTGTTGGATTAAGTTTCTGGGACTGCTGTACTGTATCTTTCTAGGTCTGGGAAGAAAGAGAAGTGATGCTCTTACACAGAGAACTTGGTCTAACCAAAGTAGAACAAGCTGGTTTAAAATTTATTTCCTTATCTTCTTTCAGGGCATTTTGTTCTCTCAGTATTTGAGAAAAACTGGTGCTTCTCTTTCTCTGGCAAAATCCCAATGACCGTAATGCAGTTATCCCAGAGAAATTATGGACAATGCAGACTCTCTAACTCAGCCAGACTTACTGCTAATCTTGATGGAAAACAGGACAGACAATAAGCCCTTTCTTGGCCTGTAATTTTAATTTTCATATGAATTTCCACATAAAACTCTTCACTGGAGTGACTGGCTTTTCTCTGAGAGTCAGGCAAACCTGCAGTTATAGCTCTGTTTTACTTTAGAAAGTGTTGAAAAATAAAGCTTTGGATTATTTTATGTCACAAGCACCATGTAAGATTCTTTTGTAACGTTTCTCTATATTGGACGCAGACCATAAAAGAGGAAACAAAGTACAGATCAAGTATTTTAGCAATTCAGACATAGGATTGGTGCGAAGAGGAGACTGGCCTAAGATAGGTGGTGGAATGAAAAGAAACAAAGTGACATTTAGTCAAAACTAAATGCTCAGATTAACTCCAGTGTTAGTTCTGATCAAACCAAAGGGAACTTAAATAATACAGGTATTTCTCAATCTCTTAGGCAAAGGGAGAAAAAAACAGAATGTGTTATTGGATTCTTCCTTTACTGTGTGTACACACATGCAAATGTCTCCTTAAATTTGTTTCTGTTATGCAGGAGAGTCACGAGTGGCACTTGAGCTGGATAGGAAACAATTTTCCCACTTCATGAAATTTTGAATCTGTAAATATTTAAATGTTTTGGTCTACTTCACTTGCTTCCAAGTCCTTCTGTTTCAGTTAGTGATTTTTATCACTTAGATGTTTAAACTTAGAAGTTGTGTAAATGAGGATTTATTTGAAGACTACAAATCAATCGCCAGAATTTTTTTCCCAGTTTGATAAGGGAAACTTTTCATGTGCAGACTCTGGGTGAAAATTATTTTATCCTGGTTTGCAATATACTAGCAGTTTGGGGAAGTGGAGAAAGAACCTTGTATTCACCTTAAACTATTAGATCTAGTTTGGATAGCAGAGAACAATATTTAACAGACCTACGAATTACAGGTTTCATTAGGTTCCTTTTTTTTTTTTCCTCCTCTTTTTTCTTCTTCTTTGGCTGTAAAGTCACAATGACAGTGTTATTTCCCTTCTTGGCATACGCCACATGCTGCTGGAAAATATGCAACAAAATGTAACATTAACATTTTCCTTACACTTCTAAAATTAAACAAAACCTTCAGGGAAAGGAAGCTTCATGTTAATTTATGTATTCCTCAGCATTCAGGCTAGAGAGTGAGGGACACCACACATAGCCACTTCTTAAGCCAAAGTTAGTTCTAGTTTACAGGTACAAAGTCAAATCTAATGAGCAGGAGATGAATGGTTATTTTTAAAATATGGTGAACATGCATTTGTCTGCATGTATTGTTTTTTTTCTGCAGGATTCTGTACTTTTAATATAACAAGCTTCTCAAATTAGTGTTTTAGGTACTAGTAGTCTATGGATTATGAAGCCTAAATCTCGTCTGTACTTCCTCATGGGAATAGCTACCTTGACTGTCTGGATACTTCTCAGCTATCTAGGCAACTCAAAGTTTCTAATTTTCTTTTTTGGTTGGAGTGACTGTTTTGTGTTTCCTTGACCTTAGAGGGTGGACTTTCATGTTTGTGTCCTGCAGAGCAAGACATATAGTGGGTCACCTTGAAAGTAGCCAGGAGACAGTCTCAGCAGTTTGATCAGTGGTGTGGTTTTTCGGTTTTGTTTGTTTGTTTTGTTGGTTGTTTTGGTTTTTTGTTTCCTTTTTGTTCCTTTTTTGTTGTTGTTTTGTTCTGGTTTTTTTGTTTGGTTGGTTTGGTGGTTTGTTTGTTTGTTTTCGTGGGGGTGTGTTGTTCATTGCTGGAGTAGGTCTGTCCAGAAACTGATCTCCAATTCATCTTGTGCTTAGACCTTATTCTACGGGTTTGGACTGAAGGCATAACAGAGCTGAAGCTTCATTTTTTGAGATACTAGTTAGGTGGATAAAAGTAGACATTCTATGTAATAAGTTTATGATTTGACTAATGGGAAACCCTTGGCTTTCATGTTTCACTCTGAGAAATATGCTGCGGTCTTAGTCCTTTGTACCAACCTCTACTGACATGCATTCATTTCAAATGAAATTTAATGTTTTAGTGTATCTTTTCTATTACCTGAAGACAGACTGGTACATGAGAAAAGGTCAGGCTATGTCAGAATGCAGTTAGTGAATGTTCCTTTGTGATCTCTTCAGGTGAGGCCCACTTCTTCTTGTGGTCTCAAACAGTGGTGTAATGGAGGTTGCAAGATTTCTGAAGAAGTTGTACTTCTCACTAGAACAGGACAAATATATCTTCCCCTGCCCCTCCACTTGCATGTAGCAGCAAGAAACTAGGCTATCTAACTAACTGGGGCGGAGGGGGTATCCCCTAGAAATACAGGCCAGTCACCATGGCACAGGACAGGAATTTTTGACTTTGAGCAGCCGTTATTTGAAGTACATCCAGATTTTACTCCTGTGAAATCCATTAACCCAAATGTTCTGTATGTGGAAAAAACTCCATGCATACATTTCTATAAGCGCTTGGCACAAAATTCCTCTGTGGATTTTACTATGTGCAGTAACATGACATGTATTCTCATTCTTTGCCTTCTAACCCACTTTCACATGATTTTTCCCTTTTTTTTTTTTTTTTGATGTTCTGGTAGTCTTAAAATATACACTGCATGAAGGTAAGGTCTGAAATATTTTTTTGCTTCTTCTGGCCAAACATATTTAGAAGTACCACCTTGAACTTCAAGACTGTTCAAGCCTGCAGAGACATACAAAGTACTTTGTGTTGCAGGGACTATTCATGTTTCATCTTTTCCTGCAGAATAAATTTGCTTTAGACTGCACATGTGTCTAGCATACTCTCCTTTAGGCATTAATTTCTATGAAGATATAATCACAAGGTTTTGGTGCTCTTTGTGTAGAGATCATACCTAATTGATTAGACATTTAAATCTTCTGCGTTCTTCATAGTGCATGAAGGGAAGCTTTCACTGGTGAGGTGCATAACGTAATGGTATGTTTTGTGTCCTGAATTTCAATTTTTCTGTGAGGACTCGTGAATGAGTTAATGAACAAGCTATGAAATAGCCAAGAATCATAAATTACCTCAGAGGAATCACAGAGCACTGTGGTGCATCAAACCAATTTTCAGTCAACTCTCTCTTTGTACAAGTAATAATGGGTGTTTCCTCTCCAGCATAATTTGTTCTAAATTTAGGGATATATTCTCTCATTGGTGTGTGTGTGGAAATTTTTCATGTCATTTCTGTTAATGTTAACAGATGTCATGTGGGGACCAGTAATTCCATGGCATGGCTAAGAAAGAATAGACCCCTTCAGTTTCCTTGATTGGATGTTGGATTTTAGCAATAGCCTTTGCACACTGTGTCAGCCACTTTCAGTGCCAATGTCACAGGTTTTCAGCCAAAGAGGTAGCCTCAAAGATTTTCCTGAAGTTCAAAGATCCAGAAGTGTTAAAAGCAGCTTTCCAAGCAAATTATACAGTAATGGCAGCATTCCACTATCTCTCTTGTGTCACTTTCCAGTTACCCAAATGACAGAGCAATAGGGGGTGGCATGCAGACAGCCACAGTCCCATAGCAGCACATGTTTTCCTATAGCTTTCCCATACAGAGTGGGAATTTGCAACATGCTAGCAGTATGTGCTTCTGGTCTGGCATGCTTCACGAAGGGATGTGGCAGACAACCTCAGGGGAAGATTATTCTTTCTGCTAGAACTACTTGTGCCTTATGAGCTGCCAGGGAAGCAACTTGTGAAAGCAAGCCTCTTGTGAATGGGTACTGAGTCACATCATGGCAGAATGCTCTTGTGCCTTGTGATTCAGGTGTTTCGGGCAGGCACAGTGTATGTCTGCCCGGCTTACTGAAATGTTGTAGTGATATGTGACAGTCAAGATACAGAGGTACTCACATTGGGGAAAATTAGGGTTTGTGATGTTTAATAGATTTAGGCAACTACCTAACATTAATGTGCAGCTTTAAGGTGCTCTGTATCCCACGAAGAGCAATGGTAGCGTCTGTGAATTTGTTCTATATCCAGAGCAGCAGTGCTGCTAAGGCTGTAAGAGCTCACCAAGTGCCATCCCCGTGGAACAGAAACACTAGAACACTATGTACTCATGGAGAGGGACTTTCTGTTCTGTTTGTGAAAGCCAGGTCTGTCCTCCCTATGCTGCATAAATGTGAACCTTTGAAGACAAGAATTTGGAAATGAGTTCTAGAGAAGATGAGGGAGACAGTAGTCAGTGACTAAATTAACACGTGCCTCAGGGCTGTAAGAGATAGCATATGGAAAATCTGCCCATCAGCTTTGCAAGAGCAAGCATAATTAAAAGGAGAGCATTTGGTACATTGCCCAAGCTTGATACAAAACTTGGGAAGAGCCTGCTAGTGAATAGGGTGGATAGAGCAGTTAAGTCTGTATGTAGTAATCATTTTTTTAACATATAATTCTGCAATTTACAGTGCAGATGTTCACTGTGTTCAATTAAAGGGAGAAAAACAGGGCTAGTAGAACAAAATGAAGGGGAAGAGCTGTGAAACAGCTTCTGCAAAACATGCGAATAGTTTAAAAAATAAAGCACACAATGATAATGAAACATCTTCAGAATGCAGACATGTATTTTTAAGTCTTGGCAAAAATACAAGACTTGTAACTGTAAATCTGCAAAAATTTTATCATTTTCAAGTGTTTGCAGGCTGTCTGTAGCTCTAATTATTAACTTCAGTGTGAAATTAATTTGTTTTTAATGCTATATCATGGTCTAGACTGGGTCTTGTATGAGCACACAGCAAATACTGTGGAGATCTTGATAAAATGAACCTTCAAAGTCACCCAGATATTATAATATTCATTTATGAATGAAAACTGAGTTTGGGTTATGCAGGATTTACTGAAGGCTTGCATGTTGGCGTTCACTCAGTGCATTAATGCAAGTGTGTTTGCTGCAGTATTTTCAGTGTGAGATTATGGTTGCACAAGTTATTTACAGACTCTGTGTCTATTGAAGGCAGTGTGTACATGTAAACCAGCAGCTGACAGTGTTCATGTTCACGAGGCTTCATGTCATGAAGAGTTTGATTTAATGTGGCTTTCATTGTAGCAATGTAGAATAAGATTAGAGACCCACACAAAACATGCTCAAAATCATTATTTTCAGTTGAAAAGATATTTTCTACAAAGTCATGATGATATTTCTGTTTTGTGTCTGTGAACAATGTGATTTCAGGAACTGCTTCAAGTTTTATAATTAGTTAAAATTTAAATGAAACATAGGCAATGAAGGGAAGAATGACCTTTTATTAATGTAACTTCACTGACTTCAGGTCAATCTGTTTAAATCTCCTATTCCTCCTGAAGTAATTATGATTTTGCTTGATAAATTTTTGGTTTCATATAAACCTATTAAAAAGTCCCCTTGCTCACTCTACCTCCTGAAAACAAAGCACAACTCAAACTGTAAAGCACACGATGACCACCTGAAGATTTCTTCAATGAGTTGAATCCAACTGTGCTTTTCAATGTCTTTTTTTGCCAGTGTATATATGAGGCTAGGACTTGACCAAAAAGTCATTCTACAGAGACTTTTACTAAAAGTGTTTGATTGCTGAAAGCAGTGCTGTATTTAGAGATACTAGAAAGTAGGGAGGTGAGGAAAATCCTCCCAAAAAAAACCCGTTATGCTGCTGGGAGACAAAAAATGTGGTGTGGTAAAGAGATCCCAGATGCAGTCTTCGGTGGCTTCAACTGGGAATGAGCACATTCAAATCTGACAGGTCAGGAAGCTTGAAGGCTTCCAATGCTCATAGAATAACTTTCCACCCCTCCTCTTCCATTTCTAAGCCCTTTTCAATTCTGTATAAGGAAATATCAAATGAAAGCACAAGGAATATTTTTTTTTTCTCTGAGGCATGGTTGGGTTAGAGATTTCCATCTTAAACATGTCTTACGAGGAACGGCTGTGGGAGCTGAGTTTGTTTAGTCTAGAGAAGAGGAGGCTCGGGGGGGGGGGGCACCTCATACTCTCTACAACTACCTGAAAGGAGGTTGTAGTGAGGGGTGTACTGGTCTCTTATGCCATGCCTTCAGTGAGAGGACAAAATGGAATGGCCTTAAATTGAGAGAGGGGAGATTCAGATTAAATATTAGAATATTTCTTTTTTCACTGTTAGGGTAATCAGGAATTGGAATAGCCTGCCCAGGGTGGTGTTGGAATAGGCATTCCTGGAGGTGTTCAAGAAGTGTCTGAATCTGGCACTGAGTGATGTGGGTTAGGGGTTACAGTGGTAGTGCTGGGTGGACAGTTGGACTAGATGATCCTGTAGGTCTCTTCCAATCTTTATGGTTCTATGGTCTTTGTGTAGAACTTGAATGGACATTTCTTTCCCAGCTTGTTTGATCCTTCTGTCCTACTCTGAGAAGTTTTATTCAGCTGAGGAATAGTTTTGGCACAGGTGTAAAATAATGTTATTTTTAAATGCAATGAAGAATTATTTTTTCTATTCTATGTATGGTTAAGTGGGAGTTATTTTTTTTTTCTTCCATATGAACAGCACCTGGATTGGAGTGGCCATGTGCTTAGGCTTAAACAAGAGAGAAACCTGTATTTACTTGATTACTTTGTGTTCATAAAGGCATATTTACCACACTTAAATTTTTTCATAGAGAGTGAACCAAGTACACAAATGGTCAAACACTAATACTTAGGGGTGACCTGCAACACTATCTGCATCTTCCACCTAACAATGAAAAGAGGTGGATGTGAAGTGTGTAGGCATACCATAGTTATAAGTAGGTTTAAGATTGAATTTAGTGAAACCTGTGCAAATACATAAATGTATGATAGATTTTCTTTTTTGGTGTTAAGGAAAAAAAATCAGCTTACTGCTGTGTATTTAAACCAAGGTTCAATAGGGTTTGTAAAGGTACTTCAGACTATAAAATCATCAGCCTTTATATTTAGGGTGCTTAAATTTGTTTTATAAGCATCTTAGAATGAAGTTGTTAATTGTTTTAGTTAATCTTTAATAGCATGGAATCTTTTCATGCTTAAAGCCATCTATCATAATTTTAGAGGAAAAATGGAAATAAGTTGTCTTTTGTGAAATGCCCAACAAACCACCACATTTGGAACTGATGGAGAAAAATAAAATTTAAGGTCTGAGTCATGATAGTTGTTCTTCACTTTTTCAACTCTTCTAACAAGGGAGATATAGTACAAAGACAATATAGTAGAGTATGCAATTGATGCAATAAATTTCTTTTAAAAAAAAGATTGGAAAAAGTATTCTTCCTAATAAATTGTGTAGAAACTGATAAACAGTGATGATATCTCTTGTTTTTGTTTCCCTCTTTATTCTGAACAAGTGCACTTTGCAGAGTTCTTCTCTTGTTTCTAATTCTATTCCAAAGTTCATTTAATGGTTTCTTGCCAAGATGGAAGCAAAACATGAGCTTTTAGCTTTGCTTCTTTTGTAAAGTTACAAAATGTAATATTGATAGAAACAAAAGGGAAAAGGCAAACACAGAGAGAAAGGAGTGCTGAACATGTGATGAACTGTTCAGCAGGGAGTTCCTTTGCTCTACAGTGTGACCTGTCAGCTGCATTGTGCGTGCCGTCTAGGCTTGGTTTGCACATTCACTGAGGAGCAGTGTGCACAATCAAATCTGTATGAAGCCTAACCAGAAGAAGCATATGGTGGGCATTCCCAGGATGGCACCTTGTTTGTGACCTCTGTCTGGTCATATGTTTTATTTGGAAGAAAGTGCGCG
The DNA here is from genome assembly GCA_035222235.1 of Margarornis squamiger. Taxonomy (NCBI): domain Eukaryota; kingdom Metazoa; phylum Chordata; class Aves; order Passeriformes; family Furnariidae; genus Margarornis; species Margarornis squamiger. The sequence goes on from JAWWTY010000106.1 coordinate 24,673,975, forward strand.
CGCGCTCTCTCTTTCTCTCTCTTTCTCTCTCTTTCTCTCTCTTTCTCTCTCTTTCTCTCTCTTTCTCTCTCTTTCTCTCTC
>JAWWTY010000106.1:24674155-24726421 GCA_035222235.1 Margarornis squamiger
GGGATGGGATCCTACAGGGATGTGGGGATGGGGTGAACCCAATACACACAGGGATGTGGGGATGGGATCAATCCAGCACACACAGGGATGTGGGGATGGGATCAATCCAGCACACACAGGGATGTGGGGATGGGATCCTACAGGGATGTGGGGATGGGGTGAACCCAATACACACAGGGATGTGGGGATGGGATCAATCCAGCCCACACAGGGAGGGGGGTCAGTGCAGCACATCCAGAACCCAGAGGGACCCAGGAACAGGATCCCGCAGGGGTCAACCCAGCACCCACAAAGACACAGGGACAGGATCCCTTGGGATCAGCCCAGGAGCCACGGGGATGTGGGGCAGGATCAGATGGGGATTGACTGGGGAGACACAGGGATGTGGGGACAGAATCCCATGGATATGTGAGGCTGGGATCTTGCAGGGATTAGCCCAGCATTTGCAGAGATGGAGGGGCTGAGATCCCATGGGATTTTAGGGACACGATCCAGCAATGATCACCCCAACATCTATGGGAAAATGTGTCCACAATTCATGGAATTTGGGGACAGAATCCCACAGGCATCACCCCAGCATCTACATGGATGTGGGGCTGCGATCCCAGGGGACCACCCTGGCACCAGTCCCTTCCCGGGGTCCCCCTATTCCCCCTCCCACAGCCCCCCCGTGCCCCTCCTGCCCCCCTACCCGCGCCCCTCGATCTTGCAGACATGCTGGATGAAGGGGCTCCAGTCGAAGGCTCCGGGCTCCCCCCGTGCCCACCGGCCCAGCTCCTCCCGGTTCACCGCCAGGTAGTCGGTGGCCACGATCTCCTCGAAGTGGTCGCAGGCGCTCAGGAGCTGGTAGATGGTGGGGCCCGAGCCCACATCGATCAGGGTCCGGCCCCGGATCTCACCTGGGGGGGAACAGGACATGGAGGGGGGGATCCCACACCCACCCCAGAGCAGGATATGGGGGGGGGGTCACACACCCACCCGAGAGTAGGACATGGGGGGTCCCACACCCACCCGAGAGTAGGACATGGGGGATCCCCAAACCCACCCGAGAGCAGGACATGGGGGTCCGACACCCACCCAAGGCACCGGGAAAGCCAAAGGGGGGCGGTGGGAGCTGCTGCCCCCAGGATGGCGCGGTGGGCACCGAGGGTGCCCCGTGCCTCAGTTCCCCTGCCCTGCTGCGGGGCTGGAAGGGGGTCCCCGGCGCCCCCCACTCACCGCTGGCGAAGGTCTCGGCGAGGCATCGCAGCTTCCAGGGCACCACGAACTCCTCGGAGGAGAAGTCGGCGCGGGGGGGCAGGTAGTTGTTGCGCAGGTACGCGCGGGGGTCGAAGCGCTCGTAGCCCTCTCGGAGCGCGGCCAGGCTGCTCATGGTGGGGGGGCTGCGGCTCCCGGGCCCTGGAATCGCCTTTTATCCCTGTCCGGGTCCGGGGGGGCCGCGGGGAGCCGTGACGGCCCCATCCATCCAGCCGTCATCCCTCCATCCATCATCCATCCCGGCTTCCCAGCCGTCCATCCATCCTGGATAACCGCGTTAGCGCCGGTGCCCCGGAGCCATCCCGGAGCTGATAAGGCTCTGCTGCCCTTCCCGGGCTGCGGGGATCCAGGAATCCTGTCCCAGCCCCTGCGACTGGGAGATATATCCCCCCACTCCAAGATGTGGCCGTGACCCCTGCCCTGTGCTGCCCCAGGGCTGGGAATGCCCATGGGTGGCCGGTGGGATGGGAATGGGAAGGGATTGGGATTGGGATGGGGAGTGGGGTGGGCATAAGGATGGAAAGGGTTTGGGGTTTAGGGGGTGAAATGGGATAGGGAGTGGGATGAGGATAAGGATGAAAAGGGTTTGGAATGGGGGTGAAAATAGGATGGGGATCGGGACAGGGATGGAAATGGTGTGGGATGGGGATGGAAAAGGATTGGAAAGGCATAGAGATGGGAATGTGGAGCAATTGGGATGGAATGGGATGGGGCATGAGGATGGGAAGGGATTGGAATGGGAGAGGGATTGGAATGGGAATGAAAAGGAACTGGAATGAAGTGGGACTTGGGATGGGAAGGTGTTGGGATGGGGCCTGTCTGAGCTCTCCATCACCAGGGAGCCGAATGTGCTGGACCTCAGCCCAGCCCTGGCAGGAGCTGCACCATTCCTGCCAGCTCCCAGTGCTCCCAGTGCTCCCAGCACCCTGGGACAAGGAGCAGAGCGAGACCCACTCAGGGGGCTGGGGCAAGGTTTAAAGACCCCAAATCCTGTCTGTGCTGGAGCTGTAGGTGGGCAAAGATGGAGGGACGGGCAGCTCCTGGGAGGAAGGGTTAGGGATGGGGCTGGGATGGAGCTGGGCTGGGCACAGAGAGGGGACGGGGCCTGGCAGAGGCCCAGGGACAGCGGGATCCAGTCGGGAACAGCTAATCTGGGCACTGGGGCCATCCTGGATCCTGGCACCGGGGGGGCAATCGGGGGAGGGTTATATAAGCACAAGGTTCCCCCCCCTCTCCCAAGCCCCCACCAGACCCTGCAGGACACCTGTGTGGCTGTAGCTGCTGTGACCCAGTTTCCCTCTGTGCCCATTTCCCCCTGTGCCCATTCCCCCCGTGCCCATTTCCCCCCGTGCCCATTTCCCCCTGTGCCCATTTCCCCTGTGCCCATTCCCCCTGTGCCCATTTCCCCTGTGCCCATTTCCCCTGTGCCAGTTTCCCCCATCCCACAGAAGGTCCCTCTCCCTCTAAGTCTCGCCCCCCATCCTTCAATCCCCCCCCCCAAAAAGACACCGCCGGGACAGCCGTGAGCCTTTTAATGCCGTACAAAGAGCATCGTTTGTACAACCCCACCACACCCCCACGCCCCCCGCAGCCCCCCCAGAGCCCCCTTCGGCCCCAGGCGGCTCTCAGCGCTCCTCATCCTCACATTCCCATCTCTTTGCCAGGGAAACGGAGTCATGCCGGTGCTGCCGGGAGCCCCCGAGCTGCGGGAGCCCCCCGACCCGCAGGGACCCCATCCCGACCGGCCCCCACGACGCCCACCGCGGGGCGGGCTCCCAGGTGAAGGGGAGCCCACCCCCACCTGCCCCCTCCCTCCAGCGCTGCCTCTTCGGGGTGGCTGAGCAGACCCAGCTGCCTGAGTCCCCCCAGCCCCCCAAAATCAGCCTCCTGCCCCCCACCCCGACCCCCCCTCCCCGCCCCCTCTGCCACGCTCAGCCCCGCTGGGCTTCGTGGGAGAGGGAGCGGGAGAGGGTCCGGGGGAGCCCCCCTTTGGCTCCGCGGAGGTCTGGGGGGGCGAAGAGGGGCACGGGGAGGGTGCGGGCGTAGGGCAGGAGGTGCTGGGCCAGGGGCTGCCCCAGGACCCCCACCCACAGCAGCCCCCAGGGCGAGCGCTGCTCCAGCACCCGAGTGGCCCCGCGCTGCTCCAGCGTCTCCCGGCGCTGCCTGTCCACCTCCCGCCGGCACCACCTGGGCACGGGGCACTCGTGAGCGTGGGCAGAGGGACCCCAGCACCCCACGGGGGCCCCTCTGCCCTGCTCTGATCTGTTAGGGTCACTCCATCCCCCTGGGAGCCCCCCCCATGTCCTGCATCACGTTGTGGGAACCCGCGGAGACTCCTATGTGCCACAGGGACCCTCAGAGACCCCTGTGTCCTCACCCATCCCATGGGGACCCCTGGAGACCCCCATGTGCCATCCCATCCCACAGAGACCCCTGTGTCGTCACCCATCCCATGGGGACACCCATGTCCCACCCCACCCCACAGTGACCCCAGGATACCCTCATGTCCTGCACCATCCCACGGCCCCATCAGGACCCTCAGAGCTCCCCATAACCCCCAAACCCCATGGAAACCCCAGAGTTTGGGACCCTTGGAGCCCCCCAAAGCCCCTTTAGAGCCCCCACAACAGCAAAACCCCAGGGAATATCCAGTTTAGGACCCTTGGAGCCCCCCAAAGCCCCTTCAGGACACACGGAGGCCCCACAACAGCAAAACCCCAGGGATCGCCCAGTTCGGGACACTTGGGAGTCTCCCACAACCCCAAGACCCCACGAGACCCGCAGTGTGAGAGCCCCAGAGCCCCCCCCAGCCCCACCTCCCCACGAGACCCCCCCCCATCCCTTGGTGACCCCCTCACCCCTCCTCGGGCCGGGTGCTGAGCTCCAGGTCCAGCCACTCTGCGCTGAAGGTCTCGCGCCGCCCCACATCCTCCTCGCTCACGGAGCAGCCCAGGCGGGCCGAGAGCCCCCTGCCACAGCCCCCCACCACGCCGGGGCCCACCATGGTGCCAGTGCCCCCCCCCCGCGCCTGCCCTGCTTTTATGGCCCCGCTCGGGCTATTTTGGGATGTGTCTCTGGCACGGCGGGCACGGGACGGTGCCAAGGGGGGTGAGAGGAGCATGGGGGGGGTGGCACTGCTGACACGTGTCATCCCGTGTGTGCCACCCACGGGTGTGTGTCCCCCTCCCTCTGCCAGCAACGTGATGGCACCGGCAGGACCCCCCTGGCCCCCACCCAGGGCACGTCTGGCCTTTCCCTGTGCCCCAAAACCCTGGAGGGGTCAATGGAGGTGGGGGTGTCACTGCCAAGGTGGTGGCACTGCCACCTTGTGCCACCCACCGCTTCCCTCAGAGGGACTTTGGGGTCCCTCCCAGTGTGTCCCCCCTCAGGACAAGGGGGGTTCTGGCTGCAGGGCCCCCCAAACAGGCTGTTTATAGGGCCAACAGACGGGCACCTGCCAAGTGCCAGTGGCCTGGGGCTCACAGGGATGGAGTTGGTGACAGGGGGGACATGGGGCTGCAGCCCCACCCAGACACACCCTGGCCATGGGGGACAGTGACACTCAGGAGCAGTGACACCCACGGCCAGTGGCCAAAGCAGGCTGGAGACCCCACCCTTTGGGCCCGGGGGGGCTTCAGGGTGACCCCATCCCCACAGCTGAGCCGGCAGGGGCTGTGACTCCCTCGGGTGGCAAACGAAGGGCACGAGGGTGATAAGGAGCTGCAAACAGTGCAAGGCTTTAATTCCCCCCTCCCAGAAGGGTCGGGGCCCCGGATCCCCAGGCCGGGGGGGGTGCAGAGAGCCCGGGGGGGGTGGGCTCTGGGTGCCCCCCCTCCCGCAGTGCAGCCCCCGCATGCGGGGGGGGCCCCAGCGCTGCTGCTGCTGCTGCTGCTGTTTTTAGAGCAGCACACGGCGCTCACAGGTAGAGAAACCGCAGTCGCCCCCGCGCCCCCCACCCCCCAACCCCCCTCCCGCCCCCCCAAAAAGGATCAAAGTCTCTGCTTAAGGCAAATCCCGCGCTGGCTCCGCCGGGAGCTGCGGGCTTGGGAAGGGAGGGGGGCTCAGCTGGCCCCAAAGTGGGAGGGTTGTGCAGTTCCAGCACTGCCCCACGGTGGGGGGACAGCCCCGGGGGGCACAGTGGGCGTGGGGGGGCACAGGCTGTGCCTTCACCCCCACTTTAGAGGGGCAGAGCCTGGCACAGGGCTCAGCTGTGTCCTCACCCCCCTCCCGTGACCTCCACCTCCATCCCCCTTTCCTCACGGAACTGGGGCACAAGGACAGGAATTTGGGGGGGTCACAGCTGAGCCCCCAATCCCTGCATGGGGCAGGGGGGTTATAACTGAGCCCCCAACCCCTGCGTGGGGCAGGGGGGCTATAACTGAGCCCCCAACCCCTGCGTGGGGCAGGGGGGCCCAGCCCAGCCCCAGAGAAGGGCAGGACAGGGGTTTGGCACGTAACAGTCAGTGGTTCCAGGGCCCCAGTCAGGGGACACCGTGGTGGAAGGAGGAGCTGAGCCCCCCCAGGCTCAGCCCAGTGCTGGTCACAGGGTGGGGTCCCATCCCCGGGGGGTGCAGGGTCCTGTCCCCCCCTCCAGAGCAGAGAGGGCAGAGCAATGTCCTCAGGGCTTGGAGCAGAGCTCGGCCACGCGCTGGCGCAGGTGGAAGGCGAACTCGAACATGGTGGCAGCCAGGCTCTGGTGGATCAGGTACCGGGGCAGGCGACCCTGCAGGGACAGCAGTGGGGGCTGTGAGAGAGGATGGAGCTGGGGGCTGGCCCTGTCCAAGCCCAGGCAGTTCCAGGGATGCAGGAGCCATGAGAGAGATTCAGAGCTGCCTCCACCTCACCCTGGGGGATTCCAGGGACATGGAGTCACAAGTGAGGTTTGGGACTGGGGGGCTCGAGGGATGCAGGAGCCAGGGGCTGGCCCTCATCCCATCCCAGAGGGTTCCAGGGACAGGGACATGGAGCCATGAGAGAGGTTTGGGGCTGGGGGCTCCAGGGATGCAGGAGCACCACGGTGCGGAGCTGCGGCTCTCGTGGAGCTTCGATCCGGGGGAGGAACTGCAACGTGGTTTGATCTCCCGAAAAAAGCCCTGCACGACTCACCCCCACCCGCCTCGGCCTCGGCTCTGGGAAGGGAGATCCAGGAAAAAAACAATAATCCCAGGCTCGGGGGGGGAGGGAGCTGAGGCAGGGCTGGGAGCTGCTCTGGGGGGCCCGAGGCATGGAGGGATGAGTGGCCGACTGTCCTGGGGGTCAGGCAGGCACAGGACACTGCCCTCCCCTCGGACTGGGGGGTTTCAGCACAGAGCTTCTGCCCTGGAGTGGGTTTTGTCTCCGATTAAAGGGCAGGAGAGTGCGAGGCCGCTGCTCCAGGGGCCATTTCAGTCACCTCCCAGCACGAGCTCAGGACCCAAACACACACACGTGCGGAATGCTCTCCCCTCCCGGCGCAGGAAGGGATGAGCCATGGGCTATAAATACCCCTCCAGGGCCAAAGGAAACAGCGAGGAGCTCCAGAGGGGGTCTGGGCACTGGCAGAGCCCCTCGGGAAGGCGCTGGGAGCAGTTGGGGGTTATTAATAGCTCGGCCGCTCCGGAATTCCTTCCACAGCGGAGGCGGCTCCGGCCCAGGAAGCACAAGGAACCTCTTTCTCTTTCTGAGCCCCATCAAAGGGGTTTGTTACCCCCCCAAACCCACTACAGGCCTCGGAGCCAGATCCAGGAAGGAAAAAACACATCCCTGGCACAACGGGGGGCAGGAGGGCACTGCCTCTCTTCCCAAACCTTTCCCAAAGCCTTTGGCAAGGCAGGCAGGAGCCGCTGGGCTCTGGGGGAGGGGAAGGGAGGGGAGGGGAGGGGAGAGGGCCGTGGGAGGGGAGGGAGGGAGGGTTGGGGGCCGCAGCGCTGCAGCACAGCGATGAATGGAGCCTTTGTGCTGCTGCGGCAGCGCCGTTACCACGTCAACCTTCCGCGGGGGAAGGAGCGGGGCCAGCTCCGCTCCCGCATCCGCCCCATCCCCATCCCCATCCCATCCCATCCCCATCCCCAACCCCATCCCCATCCCCATCCCCATCCCCATCCCCATCCCATCCCATCCCCATCCCATCCCCATCCCCATCCCCATCCCCATCCCCATCCCCATCCCATCCCATCCCATCCCCATCCCCATCCCATCCCATCCCCAGGGGGGGACAGGGACGCTCTGGGCACAGCCAGAAATCAGGGATCAGCCTTGTCAGGCCGTATCTCATCAACAGCAAGGAAGGGCCAGAACAGGGGTTTCATTCCCACGGAAGGTGCCCTTGGTCCCTCCGCGCCTCGGAACACAAAATCAGTTCGGCTGAGTGAAAAATTACCTGGGACCTTCTCTTGCATAACCAGAGAAGTGCTAGCTGCTTCAAGGGGAAAAGAAACCAACACTTCAATCTCTCCTGGAGGTCCTGTAGGATTATGAGAGCAGTTGGTTTCCCTGTGCATGTTCAAAAGGAAAATCTGCTTGTTTGTACCAGCTTAGGAATCCGCCTCTATCTTCCAGCATCTCTTGCGAGGAGGATACGTGCTCTTATGAAGCAAAACATTTAAGTTGTGATCAGTTACCCATAACAGTGCAAAAGATGGAGATAAAACAAGGTATCGTCCCTCAAGGCACTGCACAGAGCATCTTGCTCCTCTCTCAGAGATGGATAACTAGGCATAGCCTGTCATCTCCCCATGAGACCCACTCAGCTCCCAAGTTCATGGGACATGGGTTTTTCCTGCCTTGGCTCCCACGAAGCTGCAAAAAACCAGTAGCAAACATATGCCAGTAGAAAACATAATATCGTTCTCCTGTGCTAACAGATAAGAAGGAAAATGAGGCATAAGCTCTCAAAACACCATCAAACCAAATGTGAAATCGGGGTTATGCACAAGATTACTTGGAGGTATGTTTTGTCTCAAACATGGGAGTATTAATTGCTGTGTGAGCAGCAATTAGGCTCAGCACAGGTGAATCTGAGGATACTCTGCAGTGTCCTGTCAGCTGCAGCTTCACAGGAGGAGTGGCAGTGATGCAACACTGAAGAAAGGGAAACCATATGTTGGTCCAAAAAAGAAAGTGGCCCGGGAACAGCTGTTTGGGGTGCTCAGTACCACATGTGGCTTCTGCCTCCCGCTCCTCTGTGCCACTTGTGAACACGCAGGGGTTTCCCACTCCCTTCTGACAGGTTGCAAGAATGTGAATATCAAATCAAACTGAAATTTCTGGTGCCTCTCCTTGCCTCTGCACTGCAAAGCTCTGCCCCCACTCAGTTGCTTGCACTGTTCTGTCAGTGTCTAAGGGCTGCAGCAGCATTTTAATGGATGGGATTCCATTCTTCAGCTTCCTAAGTTTGTCTGTACCACAGCAATGTGCCTCCATGGCACTCAGCTCCTGGATTTGGGCCTCAGGGGTTAATATTACCTGAAAACAAGATGTAGTCCATATCCCAGAGGCCTCCCAGTGTGCCATGGTACTCCTGGTGCTGTGTGAAGTGCTGTGGGATGCAGTACAATGTCCTGGGAGTTTGCTCACCAGTGGGGCACCTTGTGGAAGTCGCTGCAAATGGAGTCCCCTCCGTGGATTCATTCAGCTATCATGATTCATTCTTCACTTGAGTAAATGTCGTGATATTCAAAGGTCAGGAATTATCTTTCCAATCTTGTTTAAAGTCCTGTTCTGGGACAGCTTTAGAGCTGCTCTCACTAACCTTTAATAGAAAATAAGTTTAAATGCTGGTAGTTTTCAGTGGTTTCTTTCTCTTTCTATGAAGCAAAAAGGTGTTTATAAAACACTTTCAAGCTTTGCTAAACATTCATACAATTCCAGTTGTTTTCCATTCATTCTTTCACACATTATGTTTGTTGTCCAGAGTAATGGTCAAATTGTTTTCCACTGGGAATATATTGACTTTGAGAGAACTAAAGATCACTCTTCATCTCAGTGCAAAAATCTTACTTTTCTCGAAGAAAACAACAAACATCACTAGTGTGTGGGAATACCAAAGAAATGAGTGTACCAATTAATGTAGAAAATGGGTTTTTTTATGAACAAATAAGAATAAATAATTAAAAATCTGCTGGAGAAGGTAGTACCAGCAAAGACTGTATCCTCCTGCTAAGTTTTTTGAAAACATTATTGCAGGAGTTGTCACTTGGGGGAAATAAACTTCCTTTGCTATGTCTGATAGCTATTTTACAGCCTCCACCATCCCAGTAGCTGCTAGTGTATTAGAAGCGTCTTACATTAAGAAAAAATATACTTTCACTGGGCAGCTTTCAAATGAGTCTTGACTGCAAGGAGAGTGGGCTTGTTGCATTTCTGCAGTTCTTCCCCCGCTGCTTGGCAGCCCCAGAGGTGTGTGGTGCAGGCAGGCTGCAAAGCTGCGGTTCCAGAGCATCCGAATGGCTGGCCATCTCTGACACAGAGCTCCAGAGCGGTTTCCCGAGGGGTTTCCCAGGAAGGGGGGGTGTGCTTGGGTGTGTTTGCAGGGGTTGCAGTGGGCCACTTGGCTCTCCAGAACGGTGGGACAGCAGGGAGGGCTGGAGGTCAGCTGGTGCCTTGCAGCCAGCAGTGGGCAGGTACCACATACACAGTGAGACAGCAGTGTCTGCTGCGCGCCACAAGAGTGGAGGAGCAAAGAGGAGAGCATATTTGAGGAACTCGTTAGGGGAATGAAGAAATGACTGAGGATGTTTAAGCAATCAAAATAATTCATAAAGTTTGCTCCAAGCTGTTTAGACCTTCAGGCTGGGGACAGTATGTTCACCCTAGGTGGGAGTAACTCCGTAGGAGTTATGTACAGACATTCTGTAAATAAACACAGAAAATTGCTCTAGATCTGTATCTTCCTTTTCATAAGCATCTTCCTTTTCATAAGCATCTTCCCATTTTCCATAACTGTAGCAGTCCCATGAGGAGGAATCCCAGCTGTCCAGAACAATTCTGCAGTGCCCCTGAACATCTTTGGGAATCCCAAAGCAGAGCTGCTGAACCACACTGATCCTAGTGAGGGAAGGAAAGACATTGTCCTCTCTGCAGGGGTGGCGCTACGGCCTTGGGGAGACAGGTCTAATCTTCTGCATAAATCAGTGTGGTTGTTAAATAGATCCCTCTCACTGTGCTGGCCTGTTAAATATCCTTTAGCCGAGCAAGAAACAGCAGTGCTTGATGTTAGTCAAGATGAGAAAATACCAAAAGTAATGGTAAGGGGGGGTTTTGTTTTCCAGCATAAATGGTTTTCATCGCACAATTGACTCAGAGTCACTTCATGGATTCCTTTATCTGCAGAATTCCTTTAAAGTTTAACAGTGCAGAACTAATTTTGATGACTCAGTAGCACGAAAATTGTTAAGTGCCGAAAAAGGTATTTTCCCTGTGGATTTTCTAGTGCTGAGGCAACCTTCAGAATGTTTTGACTGCTACTTTGTCTGACAATGTAAACAGACAGGAATAATTTAATGATTAACTCGTTATCCTTGATGCATTCCTTGATGTCTCATCTTGTTATTAACAGTTTGCCCATGTTTTGAAATATATATAATATGAAGCAGAGCTAATTTTGCTCTGGAATGCTCTTTAACACCATTCCACAACTTTTTCCACCCACTGGCTGAGCTTGGTCAGTGAAGACACTCTGTATTAACATCCCAGCAACTCGCTCTGGCACTTTCAGCTGTACAAAATGAAACCCACTAATAAGAAACTGTTCATCAAAGGACTTGAATGTGTGCATAAGTCCATCCTTATTCAGCCTACTCCTATTTGAGCATAAGCTTAACTTTACTACACACTTGCAAATCTTGCTTAAAGCAGCCAGACTTTATTTGCTGGTTGGGTCTTTGAAATACTTCCTGGCACCACATCCTGCTTCTGTCACTTGTAATAATTACCTGTCTATCATTGCCACTTCCTCACACATTCCTCCTCGAAAATCCTTTTGCAGAACACTATGGCCTGATACGAGGTCTTGGAAAAATCCCATTTGTCTTTGAGCACGAGCCTTGTTTTCCCTACAAACTGGAATGTCCAAAAATAACAGTGCTTCTGCCATCAGGGAGAATTTTGAATGCATTTTCACCCAAACTTCCAGTGTGATAATATTATTATGTGCTGTTATTTTTCTCTTCACGTGTCACATTTATGAGATGATGCGTTTGCTGCCTCTGAAGTGCTGGGCCCGCTTTAAATAACATTAATTCACCACATTACCATCCAAACAGCGGCACTGACAGAGCCTACTCTGCCAGTGACCCCAAAGAGCAGGAAAATCCTATCAATCTCTTTTCCCAGTCCTTGGAAAAACATTTAAAAAATGCATCCTCTGCCAGTATTGCACGAAGCGATGCACCTGAAAGCGATCAGCATGTGAAAAATGGAAACTCTGGCATGAAAACAAGCAGTAAAATAGTTATAGAAGCCCTTACACATGTCTCCATTCCCAGGTGGTGGCATCAGCAATTCCTGCACGTGCTGCCTGACCCTCTGGCACGGAGCTCTCCTGCTCCTGATGTCACCTCTCTCACTCCACGTGAACTCAGCCTGGTGAAGCAAACAATAGCACCACAGTTATTGGCACATTTCCTCCACAAGCCACTAACAAAAAAAGGCTTCCCTTGACATTTCCATTCTACACCAACCAACCTCACAACTGTTACAGGCAAGTAAAATGAAAAGAAATGACCCAGCTTGATTTCATTCCTGTCTGGCAACTGCCAGGCAATGGCCAAATGAAAGTATTAAAAAGGTAGAAAGATAAACACCACTGATTAGTTGAGAATGTGCAGCATCTTCTCTGCAAACACCTTGTGATATCAGCATCTGTTGCCAAAGCAATAACTGCTCTTATTTTGTGGTATTTTTGCTTACTCCTGCTCTTATGCTGTTAGGATTTCCCCTTTACTTTGATTTTCTAATAACTCAGGCTGGTAAAATATGTCTTTTATACACCTGCTAAACACCTTAGTGGAGAAGAATAGGCCCTGTGGTTCTTTCCTGTGTGCAGACAGTAACACTGCACCTTGTGGGTGGGGTGGAGGTCTGACAGAGGGAAACTAGGCTGCCCAGGGAGGATGCAGGATTCATTATTTGTTATTTTCTCTTGCCTACATTATGGAGAACTCAAAAGAGAAAACTACACAGGCAGTAAGCACCAGCCCCTCCATCCACAGGTTACCACTGCCTGTAATTGAAATGAACGCGTGAATATGAATATGCATCTATTTATGTTTGCAAAGTTTGCCCAAATACCCTTGACTGGGAAGCAGGAGCCTCCTATTCCAAAAGCACTTCTCCATGACAGATTTCAACATCTGCTGCAGAAACATGGAGTCACTAAACCTATCTTGCTTTAAGATGAAGTCTCGGCTACCTTTTGGCAAGAAACCATGAGAGACCTCATGTCTTTTAAAGGGCTTTAAAGGCGCTTCAGCTTTGTGGGAACTTGGAAGGCATGTAAACTGCGCAGGAACTGTGGAAAACCGCATTGGGAGCATCTCCTGGGCTGTCTTCTCCAGCATATGGCTCATGCCCATGGGTCCAAGCAGTCTCTCATGCCTCTTGCCTGGCTGTGCTTGGGAGAGGGAGCTGGGGTGACACTGGTGGGGGAGCAGAGGGGCTAAATGTGAGCGGGTGCCGCGTAACTGCAGCCAAGCCACCCCTCTCTCCGCAGGTGGGAAGCCGGGCTGTCCCAGACACAGCCAGCTGAACGTGCATCTGGGCTGGCTCAGTGTTTGTGCTGCATTAGCTCCTGGCACGGCCTCGCTGTATTTATCCTTCCACCCACCTCCCTGCCACAGAATGGCGATGGATGCACTCGCTGATCTTATCTCCGCCGCGCTTTGATCCAGCTGGGATGTTAGGGCCTTTGGGAATTCCCCACGGTTGATAATTCCTGATAGTTACTTTTAAGAAAATACCAGCTGAAGGATGGGGAGGGATTCTTCAAATTCCACTGAGGGAATGGTGGAATTTATCAGGCGTCCTGAGCCAGATTTCCTTGGAAAGAACATATTTATTTTTGAAGTGTCACATTTTCATTGTATTCAGCAAGCAATATCACTTAAGGCTGGAGAAACCCAGTGGAACAGGACATTACTGGCATTTTTAATAAGCACAGGAGCTGGCCCTGACAAAAACATTCTGAGACATATCTAAACTATGACTAGCTAAGGACCAGGTTTATCCTGAGCGCTAATTCATTACCCCTTTATGTTTAGCTTTTGAAATACCACCTTGAGAGAAACTTGACCCCAAGGAAATCTATTTCAGGAATGTGTGTGGCCCCCACCCCAGCAAGCTGGGACTGTCCTGCCACCTTTGTTGGTTTTTCTCACCAGCCTCCTGCGAGGTTGGGCCCAGCCATTCCCCCAACTTCACCGAGGGCAAATTGAAAATCATTCATGTGTCTTGCGCTCATCAATATCCAAAAGGTGGCAGCTGAGTGACTTTGCCAACGCTGAGGAGGAAGTTTCTGGCAGAGCAGGGTACCCCGTGCTCTCTGTGCCTGCCTGAACCCAGGAGTAATTTTGCAGGGTGTGGTTTCCCACCCCCCAGTAGCAGCCAGGTTACGGGGCTGTCAGAAGGTGTGTGTGTTTGTTTGTTTTTCCATGGGTAGCATGAGGAGAAAATATCCATCATCTCCTGGGACCAGAGGCATTCCTGAGTGAAAGTGTGGGTGGCTGCAGTGTCCTGCTGTGGATCTGGGGAGGCGTTTGCTGCGGGTTGTCCAGCTGGGCCCATGGCAGGCTGGGGCTCGCACATGTGGAGCATCTTGCTGTGGCTTTGTCTGGCTCTTTGGGGGGGGGGGAAAATCAGCTGTATGGCTGCTTGTAGCTGGTGTCATTTCAGGAGACCTTAGAGGATCATGAGGAAATCTGTTCTGACCTCCCAAGAAACGCAGGGCTTTCAGCCCTCTGATTCCTGGGTGAAATCTCTGGGGGCAGGGGTGGCTTTGGGTTGGTGTCCCCCCACTTGCCTTCATGCCCCTGGCTGCCTGGTGGACTTTTCCTATATCCTGGAGTGTGGGAACTGAGCATGAGGGTAGGAAAACTTGATTTATTCTGATGAGGACAGTGTGCTATGAGGAAAGAAGATAATTGGAAGAGTTTATTAAATATCACATGCCAGGGGAAAAAAATAAAAATTAAAAAAATACCATGAATTTTAAAAGGTTCTTTTCTACCTTTGATACTGTAGGGCAACATATTCAGGAGAATTTAGTGCTGGTCTAAAGATTCACTGAGAGTCAATGCTATTTTTTAGGAGAAGCACATTCAAGCTATTGAATACATTTATTCCTTCATACGTGTCACACAAAATAGAGGTTAGAGATCCACCAGAGGGAAAGAAGAGCAAGAGGTGGTAAAGTGGGATGGAGGGATGGGTGTGCACAAGTCATTTGGTGATCACAGCCAAACCAGATGGCAATAACTGGAATCTTCGGTACTTTGGTTATATTCGCCATCAGCTCTTGCCTCGCCCAGGGAATATGTCTGAGAAACTCCTTCCCACCAGGGAGAAAACACCCATAATCCTGTTCATTAGTGAAGAGAAAGCAGAACCATTTCCCTTTGTGTCCGTCTCTTCCCACGCCTTTTCAGCATTACCTGTTTATAATTGCTTGAGAAACGTTTTACAAGCATCTGCTTCAGGTGAAACATCTTTATTGTGGGAGGCATTTGTGCAGAGACCTCATACACTGCTGGTCGCAGGCCCCGCTTTAAAGCCCACTGGAGTTCGTGGGAGGTCCATGTGTGTGTGGGAACTGGCAGTGCCAGGCACCCTGCCAGGAGCTGGTGGCTCAGGGACCTGCAGTTTCAGGGCTTCCTATCCCTGCTCGGCTCCTCATGGGCTCCCACCCACTGGCAGATACAGCCGATACAGGTCAGCTTCTGGTACAGCAGGCAGGGGGTTTTTCACTGGTTTTTCACTGTGAAGCCTTGGTCCTCCTGCAGCTGGAATCAAGAGAGGATGGAGGAGTAGCTCATCTTCAGGCTCCTGACCTGGATGTGGGAGAGTGTACAAGCCATTGCATGATTTTCCACTGTCTTGGAGACAAGTGAAGCTTTCAGGATGTTCCTGGAAGAGTTAAGGCACAGCCCACAGCTGGGTGTGCCACTCACCTGGTGTAGATCACTGAAGGCCTGCTGGTAAGGACAGCATCCGTATCAAACCACCAGCATTTTTTTTGCAAATACCACAAAACTCCTTTCCCCGACTGCAATTGCTCATGCTAAGGAAATGCGTCCTAATGTCCTAAAGACTGACGAATTTGGCATCCAGAGCTTCTGGCCCAGTATCTCTCCTGCCAGGACTTTTATATTATCAGTTCCATTCATTCCTGCCGAAGGCTGATGGGGTGTGATAAAGCAGATGGCCGAAGTCCCAGACAAAGGTCAGGCAGGACAATTAATGACAAGCCGACAGCCCCACAAAGGGCCTGCCCCGGGATAATGCTGGCTCTGGAGGGCTGCTGACAATAACATAAAGCCTCTCCCCTCACAATGGGGAGATAAGATACAGTGCTGTAATAGGAAAGCAATCATCACAAAATGCCATCAATTATATAAAAGCTGCTCCGGCAGGGACTGGCTCACTGTGGCTCAGTTGATTCCTCGACATACCTTCGCTGTGCTCCCTGCCCAGCTTCTCACGACAGGTCTGGTTGGGCACTGGAGAGGCTGAGGCTCCCTTACCCCAGTCCTTTCATCAGTTTTTGGCTCGTGAAATTACACCGAATAATATGCTTATTCAGGTTTTTATATCTGTGCACCTATTTTATTACCTTTTATAATGCATACAGGGTCGGATCAGCTTGCAGCAGAACAAAGCTAATTACACCTTTCATTACCTAAATATAGCATAATGACAGCGTGTCACTCAAGTGTGGCATTGAGCTGAGAAACCTCATGGCAGGCCAGGACAATGACAGAGGTTATTCAGCTCCACCTGAATTGCTGCTGGTGCAGCGGGAGCGGGGCAGGGTTAATAGACAGGTCACTCCATAAATGTCAGTATCGAATGGAAACACTGCTCTGTGAGCCACTGCATCTCGCAGGGCCAGGGTTAACCTCCTGCCTTCCTCTGTTGTATGTGTTTATAGATGTGTATGTCAGTAACTGTGAGACATGAGAACTAAAGTACCTGTTCGTGTGTTCTGTAAGAAGTGCAGCAGTGCTACATTGCACACCGAACCCTGTACGGTTTGGATCTGTAGGTGAGGCAGGATGTTTGGTGGCCATTTCTGGAGTGGTTGGTAGCCACTTCTAGCATCTTCTCTCAGTCTATTACAGCATTCTTGAAACTTAATTAGAAGCTCGTACTCCTGGCATTTCGCATTGCAGGAAATTGTGCTCCTGAAATCCCTGCTGCCACCTGAGTTTCATCCTCAGTGACATGTCACAGTCTTCCTTCGACTTTGGTTGGACACCACCTCTTTTACATCTCCGCTACGCCCTAATGTCTCATGCAAACAGAGAGGGGATTTGCTTTTCGTTTATTTCTTTACACATCTTCTAATAAGAGGCTTCCCTAGTTTTTAATAAGGGGATGGTGAGGGCAAAGGCTGGTAAAAAAAGCGTTCATAAAAATTATTGTCAGAAACTATTTCATTTCTACCAAAGCAAGCAAATCACAGAAAGTTTCTACTTGCCTTGGAGTGGTTCTGGTTTTCATCAAAATCAGAAAATGAGACATTTTAATTTGCAAATTTGTTCAGAAGTTGAAAAATATTCATTCCAGTTTTCTTAGGTTCTTGCTGAGTATTTGTGTTGCAGTAAATGGGGGTGGGTTTTTTCCTTATCTTTTTTGGCTGAAGAAAAAATATTTCTATCACAAGTCATCCTTTAACCTCCCTAGTTTCTTCCTGAAAGGTGAAAGGCATCTCAGGGCTGTAATTCCTCTCTAGCAGCACTGCCTACATGAAAAATTGTTAGGGCCACAAACCTACACCAGGAGACAAATGAGGTTGTCTTATGCCTTGGAAGAATTTCCAGCTACCATGAAGAGAGGCGTGATCTCCAGTACTTTGAGAGCTCAGGCTGATACTGGTTTCATTTCTGAGTGCAGCAAAAATGTAGTCTACTCTCTTTTGACAGGCTGATAGTTTTTTGACAGATTTGTGAGTCTCTGGTTTTCTTTACAGTGGTTGTAACATTAGTGTTGAAGTCATCAGTTCCCTGCTCCTGTACTTCTAATGTATTAACACTTCTCTTTACCAGGAGCTTTATGGGTTGGGGATCCTTGAGTCAAAGGAGAGCTTGATGTGCTAAAATAGGTGCTCTTCACCCACCTCCTCCCTTCACAAAGATACTGGTGAGGTGCTTGAAGAGTCCCAAATATAGACTGAACTTAGAAATGGCATAAAAAAAATTCTTTGGTCCACAATATCCTTCAAAAAGCTGGAAGGTAAAGTTTTCAGTGGCCACGAGACTAAGCAATACATGAAAATTATATTGATGTTGATGTTATGCACACTTTTAGTATCCATCAGAATAGATCCATGACCACGGCTTACACTGAGATTTTGCTTCTTGTGCAAGTTACATCTTCTTCGTCCTCCTCTCCAAATTCTTCTGTGCTACTCAGATTGCCCCTTTGCTTAGGGGTGGACACAGAGCAGCCCTGAGGCCAGGACAAAGAGCCTCGGTGCTGTGGTGGGAGCGCCACGATCGCAGCTGAAAACAGGGGAAATGTAATTTGCAGAAAACTGAAATCCAAGGTTTAGAGCCACTGAGTGCTTTGAACAAGGTGGCAGGGAAAGTATCTGATGGGATAAAACCTGAGCACAGTTTTCCAGAGCTGTGGATTAGCACCCTGACAGCTGCCCACATCACAGGAGATGCCAGGGTGTATCTCTGACCTGATCCAGCTCAAAGTGTTGCACAAATCTGCCTGCTGCCAGCCAAGTCCAACCTATCTGGAGACAGCTCCTCCCTGTCCATAGCACTGTGGTCTCCACCCTCCCTGAGCCATTTGGGAGGCCCTGGGGAGGATCTAGCTTTACAAAAGTAGAGGTTTGTCTGCTTTGGTGACTGCTCTCTATAAACCTGTGCAGTTTCTCATTCGTTCACCTCTGTGCTTCCTGAGGGCAGCAAAGAAAAGCACTGTGCACAGCCTTACCTGTGAACTTTGAAATAGCTTCAGAGACACCCTTGCATTATTAATTGCCAAGCACTTGGGGCATTTTTATTCTGGAGTAGCAAAGGAAGAGGGTGCTTCTCATCCCTGCTGCACATCTGTGAGGCTCAGCAGGAGTGAGCCACGTGCCTTGGCACGCTGCAGCCAGGCTCCCTGGGCAGGGATGCTGCTCCCTTTGGGTCCCCAGTGGCACCCGGCGAAGGCAGCACCAGGAGTCCCCCTGGCTCTCGCCCTCGGCTGCTCCAGGGCCCTCGTAGTCCCCGTCTCCATTTCAAACCATGATCGACTTTGCAGCGGCTCTCCTGAAAGCCTGGCTGCATCAGGGCACGCTGGTGGGTTTGGCAGGTTTTCACAGTCACTCTCTGAGCTTTAAATCAGCAAGGGAAATCCCTGAAGACACACATACGCTCTTTTTTAACTCCCTTCCTTTCCTCTTTTTTTTCTTTCCTTGGTCTTCAAAACCTTCCCAGCCTCCTTTTTTCATTTCCCTTTCTGCTTTCGCCTTTATCTCTCCCCACTGCTGTAGTTACATCCTCTGGTGATAACAGGAATGACCCCGTGGGGTGACCCTGAAGATTATTACATTAGCTGTAAATTTTGAGCCCGGGCCAGCCAATCCAGTAGGGATTGCAACTCCCATCCTTTAAGTGCAGGAGGATTAACGCTCAGGAGCACAAGTCCCTTAAACCACTCCACAGACACCAGCGACCATTCCTTTCTCTGTATCTTTATATTTCTGCCTTTAAAGCCAGTTGGGGAATTGAGCTTTGCTATTTCTGTTGAGGTGGTGAAGGGGAGGAGAAAGACAGCATTCATGACAGTCAGGGCAGAACTGCATTAAATAAAGCCTCCATCTTTCATTCTTAAGCTCAGCTCCAGGTCCTTGATGAAGACAGATTTTTCAATTAGACAGGCAATGTTTGTTCTAATATTTTATATATGAACCGCTCAGCTGACATCTTACCCAGATTTATGGAGGAAATCGAATACAAATGGGAGGTTTAATATAAATTTATTATTCAAATTTATCACATATTTCCACAAATAAAAATTATGGTTGCCTCAAAGAACACATTTTTTCAAAAAGGAAGAAAGAAGTTGATAAAGTTTCTTTCCACCCGGTGAATAACAATATTGTACGTTCAGAAAGATCTGTCGTAATATAAATTATAACACACATGGAATACATTTCCCATTGAAGACAATATTTCTTTCTTATACAAATGTTGCACTCCTTCGTTGAACTGAAAGGAAGTTCAGGAAGGTTGGCAAAACAAAGTCACCCATTTTTAACACTATATAGAACAAAGTGTATTCTGCTGCCAATTACCCTTAACTGAAAATGACTGCAGCTTCTGGGAGACACAGCCAAGGGTCATGGGGGTGCAACTGCTCCCCAAAGGAGCAGAAATGTCAAGTGACATTCACACTCCAGCTATTTAAAGAAAAGGATGAAGAGAATTTAAGGGAATAAAAAGCCCTGCAACATCCATTTTAGCCATGGGGAAATTACTGCAATTAATGCTAGGCCATTTATAGCCCATGACTCCAGAGTTTTCAGATGGCATGCCTAAGTTAGGAAGGGATTAATACCCAATGAGTTTTCATTTCCAGTCAGACCATAGAAGGAAATATAGGAAAACTTTTTTTTTAAATCAGAATGAAATATTGAAGTGAAAGATTTATATATTTTGGTTTCTGTAAACGAAATTTTGTCTTCCTTATTCAATTGTGGCATTGCCATGCTTTAGCTGCAATTCCAGCCTCCTATATTTCATTCAAGTTTTCCGTCTTTCTTTTTGACTGGAAAGCAGTATGAGATGTGAAAGGTGACCAAAACCATTGGAATACTTCCAAAGTCTGTACATTTTTCAGTTGGAAAAAGAAGAAGAGCAGGGAGCATGAAAGGGTACAGATTTTGAGTCAAAGTGAATGTTTTCTCTTTGCTGTTTTAGCTGTGTCCGCTTCGGTACCACTGCGGGGGGAAGGCCCATCCCAAGTTCCTGAGCTGCTCGTTTGGGTGTTCCTTGCTCAGTGCTGCTAAGTCTGAAGGCCACCTTTCCTGACTGGGCCGAGGGAGATTCCCAGAAGGCACCTAGCAGCCTTCACACGACTGAATCTTGAAGCTTTTTGTGCCAGTTCAAATCAGGATTTTAATCTCCTGATTCAGCTGGAATAAACACTCAAAGCTCTCTGATGGTCTGGGTATTAACTCCTACTGTGAGAGCCACAGGAGTGTTGCTTGAGAAGCTTTTGAAAATCATATTTACCTTCAATTTACAGTTGTAGTTGGTCAAACACCTTTAAAAACACCACCTGAAATTCTGGACACCACAGTGCTGAGCTGCACTTAAATACCTGTAAACCCTGGAGCATGCTTAACTTACAAGCACAGGACTATTCCCAGGGAGAGTTTAGTGGCTTTAAATTAATTTCTATTGGTATTAATTAATTAATTAATTTCAGGGGTGTTTTTTTGTACAGGAACCACTTCTAATGTCAGTTGCACCTGCAAATCAGAGGAGGGTGTTGCTAAATCAATAGGCTGAGGTGTGACATGCAATGTGTGGCTGCAAAGCCGGACCTTCTGCCCTGAGATAATGTAGGAACAGCAGCCAGAGGATTAGGGATCTCTGAGCTGTTTGCTTTCACTCTGAGATGTGCTGTAAAGCAAAGCAGGGAGATAATAAAAACAACAGCAGGAAAGTTGATAGACTATTGCAGAGTCTCTTAGATGAGTCTTTTACATGTCCAGTTGCTTCTGCTTATGCTGTTGCATGGCCTTAAGGTTAAGGGCTTGGCTGAGCCAGTCAAGGACCTCTGTTGAGCTCAGATTGGGGATTCAGAGAGCTCCCTGTGAACCAAGCAGGAGAATCCCCTGTGAAGGAAACAGTTTATAACACAGCACCCAGGGCATCCAACCTGCAGCTAGGGTTCCTGCCTTCTCATCCAGCTCCCAAGTTATTTCGCTTGGGTTTGGGTTCGTTTTGTTTTATGCCAAGATTGTTTGTTGTAAAATACATGAACAACCCTGGGATTGCTCCCCACACACAGCTGAGGGCTCTGACCACGGGACAGTCGAGTGCAAGGCAGGGCATTCCCACCCATGTCTGTCTGCAGCTGGGAAAAAACAAGCCATGAACGCTGACCCTCCCGAGAGGGCTCGGGCCATGAAGCAGACAGAGGCACCTCCCTGGCTGCTCTGACTCAGGCGCCTTTGGGACACCAGTGGAGTGGCAGTTCACACACGTCTCTGCTCGGCCCTCTCTGTGCCCCAGCACCACAAAGTTGCTAAGGCTGGAAGGACTTCTGGAGGTCACCCTGTGTACCCCCTGCTCTGAGCAGGGACGGCTGGAGCTGGTTTCCCAGAACCACGTCCAGTCCAGGTTTGAATACTTGCATGGAGGGAAATGGCACAACCTCTCTGGGCAACCTGCTCCAGTGTCTGGTCACCCTCTGTGTTCCTGCTCACCTGTCCCTGCTCACACCTCTTGGAATGCTTCCTTTTTGTGTCCCAGGTTTCTCAGGAGGTCTGTGTTTCACCCATGCAGGCTCCTGCTGCCTTTGTTTTATGGACTGTTGGCATAGACAGTTCTTGAGTTTGGAGAGGGTTGTCCCTGAAAATGCACGGGCTCTCCTGGACCCATTTTCTTTCCAGAGCCAGACCTTCTGTCCTGTTCCTCCTGTTCCCAGCAGTAATTTGTGCACCCCTCAAGCTGCAAATCTTGCCTTTAATGGTTACCATGAAACCATCACTGCTGAGAGAACAAGACAATTACATCTTTTGACTAATTTGAACCCCCCCAAAAATCAGGGCTGATGTTGTGTTTTTTTAATCTCAAGAAGGATCTAGTTTACTCCTGAAATACACGAAAATCAGGAACCCATTGGTCTTGCTTTGCCGAGCTGGTGCCTTTGTGCTGTGGTGGCAACTATTTGTTATCCAAACAAACTTCATGTTTTCATGTCTCATGTTTGCCAGGCAAGACCAGTGGCTGAGGAGGCTGCAGGAGCTTCCAGCACCCATCTCACTGCAGGGCAGGAGTTGTTTACTGTGCTGTTTTGGCTGCCAGCAAAACCCCGCCTCTCACAGAGCCATATTTTACTAGTGCTGGATGAATAGTCTTCAAAGCTGGGTGACATTGTGTGCTTTGCCAGGCTGCTCATCTGCAGGATTCCTTCAGTGTCCATAAAATTCATTATCATTGTAGCTCTGCCTAATTAGCCCATAAATGTTCCAACATAGTCCATAAATTACCCTGGCCTTAAAGGGCTTATCTGGTGGGTGTAATAAGTAGGTCTATACACTGGGGTTTTTTCTATTATAATAGTCAGGGTATTATTTATATGACTGAGACTGAACTATGCCTGAACTGTGAAAGAAGCACTACACTATAAATAAAGAGAATTTTACTGTCCAAAGACTTTAAACCTAGCTCAGGGCATGTTAGCATCTGCCCAAACCATCTCCCTTTCCTTACTCAAACAAGTAGGGAGTGGACAGACCAAGTATCTCCAGAAACGCTGATATACAGGGATGGACTGTCCAGGTAGTCACTCAGAGGTTCAGAGGGTATTTGGTATTTTGACAGGTCAGTGGGTGGACAATGACACATTGCAAGGTTCCTGCAGCTCAGTAGGAGCTGCTCAATTTTGTTGTGGAGCTATACCATGTATATTTTAACAAATACATATTTTGCCATGTCATCTAGGTTGATCTGTAACTATTTTAGGATGAAAAGGAGTTTTGTTTCTTAAAATGTGAAGGAAAAAGTCATCAGTATTTTTAAAGCACACTGTCCTAAAATTGACACTAGTTAAGAAGTTAATAAGATATAAACTCTTGTCAAATATGGAATGCAGTGGCATTTTTTTAATTTGAAAATAACCACTTTGATTCAATTCTGTTATTTTTATGTTTGGGTGCTTTAATGGGAGGTCATTTTAAAAGGCTTTTATTTTTTTATTTGTATGAAATCAGCATTTTGAAGGGAGTTTCTCTGAGACACCCAGGGCCTGCTCAGAAGCCTGGATCAGCTGGCTGTCCTCTCACCTGCACACTGGAGGAAAGGTTTCAGAAAGGACTTAAGGAAAAGCCCTAGCAACTCACTGTATTGCTATGCCCTCAGGACAGAGAGCTGGGGTATAACCCCAGAGAACAGCTGCCCCTAACCTCGAGACCTGGGCTTTGTTCAGCCACATGTGCAGAGTAGCTGAGAAATCAGCCAAGCCTGGGGCTCATTAACCAGCACAGGTGATGCCAATGAAGGCAATTTGTTAGTGCCTGCCCTCACAGACCACCTGCAGCAGGGGCCGCTTTGTCTTTGGGGTCGAAGAGTTGTCATCTTCATCCTGAGGGGCCGAAGAGCTGCTTTCTGTGTGTCTGAGGGGCCGAAGAGCTGCTCTCTGTGTGTCTGAGGGGCCGAAGAGCTGCTCTCTGTGTGTCTGAGGGGCCGAAGAGCTGCCATCTTCATCCTGAGGGACCCAAGGCTTGCTGTCTTTGGATCTGAGGGGCCGAAGAGCTGCCCTCCTCATGTCTGAGGGACTGAAGAGCTGCCCTCCTCATGTCTGAAGGACCAAAGGTTTGCTCTCTGTGTCTGAGGGGCCGAAGAGCTGCCATCTTCATCCTGAGGGACTGAAGGCCTGTTCTCTGTTCCCGAGGGACTAAAGAGCTGCCCTGCTGCCAAAGCTGATGTGGAGCAGACCTGGAGCTCAAGGTATTGTGCTGGGGAGAGTGTGGTGTGAGCCCTGGTGCGAGGTGTTATGTGAGGGCCCTGTCTGAGGCTCTGGGAGGGGTGAAGGAGAGAGGCACAACCCGCAGTGTGTCTGTCTTTGAATAAGTGGTGCTTTGGTGCCAAATTAACACTATGAAGAGACGTTTGCAGGGCTGTACTGGTGTCTGCAGCAGGTGTTTTAGCTCAACAGCTGTGAGGAGCCGCGGGGAGGCCCTCTGTGTGTGCAGTCTGTGTGGGGCATGGCCCGCAGTGGTTGTGGCCTTTAGGAGCACTGTGTGCATGCCAGAACAGCCTTTTGGGGTGTGACAGCACTGTGTGCTGCGGCTGTGTTGGAATACTTGCCCAGTTCTGTGTCTTAAGTATAGCAATATTGTCCCACGTTGCGTCTTTGAGGAGTAAACTTGGCTGTGTGTGCACAAATAGTGGAGGGAAATGGGTTTTGTGTGGATTCAGGTCTGAGCTCCGAGGTATTTTTCTACCCAAAAAAGCTTGTTTTCTGTAGTGAAGATGATGTAGTGAAAAATAGGAGGGCTGGGGTATACCCTTATTTCTGCCAGTAGTTCCCTCTTTGATCTCAGCCAAGTTGTACTCCAGTCTGTGTTTTGTTTCCCCATTGATAAGCTGGAAACAGTGATGTTCCATCCCTGCCTGGCTGCTTTAGGTGCTGAGGGCTTATGGTTACGTGGTGTTTGCTCTGCAGCATCACCCTGAGCACTCACTGAGGCAAGGCTGGGGGATTTGGGTGTCTGTGAATGGACACACATAACAGCAGGTCTCCTCACCACCTGCTGTGAGTTACAACTGTCCTTTAACTTAACTTTTAAAAGCTGAAAAAATGTCATTTGCAGGAATACTCCTGCGGGGTTTTGTTTTGCTCTGCAAAAAAGAAAATCAGTTGTGAAAATGCTCAACTGTTGCTTCAAGTGTTTCCTCTCTTTCCCTCTCTCTTCTTGGCAAACCCCAGGTTAACAAATGGGAGTATGTTTCACGAGGGAAAGCTGGGAATATCATAATATTTATGGGTTTTTAACTCAAGATTGTGAATTTTTTGTTATGTGCATTGTTGTTTTGCAACTACAAGTACCATCTCTGCAGCCAGGATGACTTGTGGTCACACAAAACTTGTGTCATGACATGTCTGAGGCAAAGTAACCAAGGCAGCTGCATGCAGCCACACATCTGTGTTTCCTGTTACCGCTTTGCTGGGTGCCTTTATCAGTGCATTAGGACAGGATGGATGCATGGAGTTTGAGACTTGTGTGAGGGTTTGTGGGTTGTCTGTTGTTGTTTTGATGCAAGAAGCTGAAGAAAAAGATTGACGAATGCACTGCTCTGGGAAGAATTCACCTCTGGGGTGGAGGAAACTGCGATGTGCTTCTTGCCATCACTTTTCCTGGGTCTGAGTGCCAAGATGTTATCAGTATAATTCAACAACCACCCTTTTCTCACATATTAACTGCTTGTAGTTCTAAGAACAAGATTGTTCCTGAACACTGGAATTATTTGACCATACTGGAATGTGTTTTCTGGTCATATCTATTAGCATTCCAGCATCTTCTGCCTTGCAAGATGATCGCTGATTCTGCATGTTCTTGCCTGTGTGTATGTGTTGGACTAAAGTGGTTATATATTAAGCTGGTCTTGGGAGTTGTTGATTATAAACATGGAGAACTTTTTTGACTTCAGGCCTCAACACTACAAAAGAAGTCTGGTTTGGAGAAAACCACTTGAGCAATGTGAATTCACCAAGGCAGATTTAACAGGTGGGGCTTTTAATTATTTGTAAACAGAACCAGGCAGCATATCTCTGTTCAGGTATGCATCAAGTAGTGAAGATTCATCTGTGGTTAT
This sequence comes from Margarornis squamiger, assembly GCA_035222235.1. NCBI lineage: Eukaryota > Metazoa > Chordata > Aves > Passeriformes > Furnariidae > Margarornis > Margarornis squamiger. Next base: position 24,700,156 of record JAWWTY010000106.1, read on the forward strand.
GCACTTGGTGATATTTAAATAGTTGTGATTTTTGGTAACTAGAAAGAATTTATTTTCTTGAAGCGAGAAATTACTTCAATGAGAGACCAGGTCATGGCTCATTCAGGGTTTGCTGTTGTCTTGTCTAAGAAGTTGGTAGGTGTTAATTTATCATATTTAAGAATGAAGAAGAATTACTGATTGTGTTTAATATTCTCCATTCCAGTGATGTGAACAGTGAAATTTATGGTTTGCAATTTAGATGCTGGATTACATCTATTCCTTGGCAATACTTTTCCTGTTAGAGCTGCACTAAACATTAACTTTTTCACTTTGAGTACTTGAATAGCATCATAATAACCTACGTATTTCTTCTGTATGTGGCATGGTTAGCTTCTGAACTGGCTTGGCTGGAAGAAAATTACACTCTTGGTTTCCTTTTCTCTTGCATCTTCTGAACAAAACCAAACTCTGTTTTTCTGACTGTGCTGCTTTCCAGCAGAACTGTTAGCAACTTCTCCTAGGGAACAACTGTCACCTAAAACTGGTTCTAAGTAGCTGTTCCTTACATGTCTCCAGCAGTGAATATGGGCTTGACTTTGAGAATCTTGCTTCACAGGGAGTATTTTAGTTTTAAATGAATGGTGAAAAAATACATTAAAGCTATATGTTCTGATTGTGGCACTGCAATGCTCTCATTCACTTTAACAGGAGATAGACCTGTGTGTTTTTCTCTCAGAGGGTTATGAACTGACTTTAGCACTTTCCCAGTCCTTGGATTCATGCAAAGACAGTACCATGGGATTGTTCTGTAACAGTGTGGATAGATTGATTGCCTTGGTTTTGTTTCCTTTTGTTATTCCCTTCAATATATCTTTGTGCTGAGCATCTCTGCTATCTGTTCTCTTCAGATGCCATTGTGTTGTCAAAAGAGCCTTTTCCCAGGGCAATGAGTCACCAAGCCCTTGCAGTATTGAAGTATTTTTGTCTTCAAAAGCCTTCAGCAGTGTCCCCCTGCTCCCCACCAAGCAGAATAGCACAGGAATTGCTCTAAGTTATCAGATTTCTCTGTCCGCTCCATTTTGGATGACACATTTATGGAGAGTCCTTCAACCTGCTCACCTTCCCCAGCCTTGCTGGCATGTTGTGGGCTTGCCTGGGAGTGTGTTGCCACTCTGGAGTGGTCACTGACCCTTGACAAGTGGCTCCAAACAGACCTGAGAGGTTGGAATAAGATCTGGTACTGGATTGCTGCCCTGACATCCAAAAATGTAACAGAAAAATCCCAGACCTGCCTGAAATCAATGGGAATTTTGTCACTGGCTTCAGCACAGCCAGGGTTTCATCCAGTGTATTTCCCAGCCTCCCACTGCACAAATGTACAAGGTCAGGCTGTCGTTGTGGTCCTACTGGGCCTTGCTCTGGAAGCCACGTGCTGAGCGCAGTGGAATCACTCCTTGTTCTTGGCAATGAAATTCAGTGGGAATTCTTGTCTGCATCTCCAAGGGTAGGCACCAGCTCCTGGCTACTCAGCACAGCTCCCACTGCACACATGGAGGGTGTATTTGGGGGCTGTGGAGTTGTTTGCTTAATGCTCACCCCAGCATTTTTTTGGAGGTCTTATTTCTAACAACTTCTTTTGGAGCTTGCTACATGCGCAGAATAAGAATTTGGCCTTGGCCGCAAACCTTAGCTCTTGCAGAGTGTGTGCATGTGTTAATGGCTTTTTTCTATAGATATTCTTGATTCAAAAAATATGGATTCTGGAATTTGGATGCAGCTGTAAGTGCAGGGTCTGGCTTGGGAAGGGGTGTTGATCCTGCCTGGTCCATGAACAGCCATTAGCTGTCTCTTGGAGACATTCATGAGGGCCCATTTTGTAGGGTCATTGTCCGTGTCTCCCTGTTGGGTTCTTTCATGATATTGAGAACACGGTTTAAAAAATTATTATTTTGACCAAGAAACTAGAATCAAGCTAAACCAACAAAAACAGGAAAGTTCACTCTGAATTTCTGGGATGGGAGCCAGTTCTCAGCCACATGTTGTAACTTTTATTTATGTCCTTATTTATTGACTACACTGGCACCTTGAGTTCTCATCTCAGTCTGGGACCCTGTTGCAGTACATGTGAGAAGCATAATAAGAATGAATCTGTTGCTGCAAAGACCGTACAAGACACAACAAACATCAAAGTGTCTTCCTTTAGACCCCGTTTTACATAGTGGGAACTGAAGCTTCTCTTTGGCAAAGTTGCACACAGAGACCAGAGAGCAGAGGAAACCCAGAGTGTCCTTTTGCATCCCAGGTGAAGGCTTTACAGTCACAGCTCCAATAATACTCCATCCTCTCTTGTCCTTTCATGAATAAATCTCCTCCCAGTTCTCCCTCTGCTCTCCATTGTCAGAAGCAGCGCCGCTTCTGGCACGGCGACTGAGAGGGAAGGGCAGCGTCCCATTCCGCGTATCCCTTCCTTCAGTGGTTGAGGGAAAATGTTAGTATTATATAAAAATAGTTTCTGAAGTTGAAGCCAATTTATTTCAGTCAGGCTTTAAATACATTGGAGAAAAAAAAAAAATAATGGACACCAGTTACTGTGGATTGCAGTTGGGAATAGTAGTTCCTATCTCTTGGGTACCTGTTGTTTCTTCTCCCCTCTCTTCCCTCAAGGCTTTCAGTCCCTTTCAGCTCAAACTGGTGAGGTCTGAACTCAGGTTTTCCCTAATAATGAAACACAGTACCAAACTGGGAAGCTTCTTGAAAGGCTCATAAGGGAAGTGCAGAAACATCTGGTTGACATTTAATCTAGAAATGTCAGGTCTCAGCATTTCCAACCCAGACTGACAGTGCCTTGAGCACCAAAATACACTTACTGAGAAAATATAGGGGAGAGGTAGATCAGAGACCAAATATTAAGCTGGAAAAAGGTTGTTTTGAAACAAAAGGGAGTGTAAGCTCTATCTGTGGAAACTTCTGTGTGTTCTTGAGTGTAATCAGCATTACCACTGAAGGAAGGCAGTTTGCTGTGGGGAAAGCTGGGCTGTGGCTCTTTGAAAAGGTGAGGATGACCTCCAGTAATATTTTTGTCATTTGAGTAAGTCAAACCTTGCAGCAGCTGGCCAAGCCAGACTCCAGGGCTGTGTGGAGGGCAGAAGGTCCCCAACTCCTCTCTGCTACACTCAGGAGTTGGTCATTGTGGCATGTTTCTGGCCCAGAGGTACCATGTTCGTGCCCTGGAGTACACCAGGGGTTTTGGTTTAGCAAAGGATTTGTTGAGAGAGATGCAGAGCCTGCGTTCTGCTCCCAGGATTGTCTAAACCCAGCCTAAGAGTGCTTTCCATCTTCCCAGATCCTGGGCCCTGGTGTTTCCTATCAGCTGGCTGTGTGCTCCTTGAGGCACGTGGCCAGTGCAGAGCTCTGCTTGGCTTTTTTGCTGAGACTGAGAAGATCTAGTTGTCCAAGTCCTGGAAAACCCTAACCTTAAATGTGTATTTCAATCCCAGTTGAATCAATGAAAATTAAGTATCTGCATGGAAAATGCACTCTTTGCTTGCTTTGGAGACCTGGCTTGGATTGAGAAAGTCAGGCTTCAGGTCTGATTCAGGAGGGTTTTTTTTTAGAAAAAGACAGAAGTTTTATATTTTCAAAAGGTAATTAAAAAGTAAGAAACAACTGTTTCCTAGGAAAATACTGGTTTCAGCAGAGGTGTTTTGGTTTTTTTTTATTTTAAAGGATTCTGTTTGCATTATCTGTCTTTTGACTGCATTCTTCTAGTTTTCACTTTCTTTATACCTCTCAGTGTCTTTAATTCCTTCTGATACACTTCATCTTAAGGAAGGAATGAGCAGATGTTCACATGTTATTCCAGGTGAAGTTTCACCCTCTGCCTGTGACATAACCAGATTTTTGTTACTTTACTCTCTGACTTCACATTCTCTTGGCTCTTTTCAGCCCTGCTGTCACAGAGATGAGATGCTCCTTGTGCTGCAGGCAGGGATCACACACAGTGTCTGGATCTGATATTGGTTCTTCATTCCATGATGTGGTGTATTGATGGTTGTTGGCAGATACAGCACATCTCTTCTTCCACTGCCCACTTGCCTTCCTTCAGAAAATTTTCCAACTGAATGGGGTATCCCAGTCCCGAGTGAAATAAATAATTACCTGTCTAATTTTCTTCTGCCTAACATCCTGTGGTGTCATGTTGTATTACTTACATCCAGCCGTGGTAAAAACAGCGGACAGGCTGACTTTTGGAAGTAAAGCTATAGGATCTGCTCTGGTCTTTATTGGAATTGGTGATTGAGTTCTCACTTAGGCAAAACTCATGACTCACACATGGTTCACGGCATCTCATTTGCACTGGTGAATGTGCTGGGTTAAAACAAAGGTCATTAGAAAATGTGCCCAAGAGGCTAAGGCTTGTTTAAATGCACATTAAGGATATAATGTTTGAGGGAAGTGTAGTTAAACTGAGCAGACCTGATAGGAGACTGTTTCCACAGCTTTTAAAGGATGCCTTGGATTTTCTGAGCCTTTGTTTATTGTTGGCTGATCAATAAATGGGCTTGGCTTTACTCTGGTAGAAATGATGGGGTGGAGAGAGGGACGGAGGGGGAATAGGCACTGTTTGTTTCAGGAAACAGTTTTGTGTAAGCTCAGCTTGTAAGAATCACAAATTGAAAAGTTCACATGACTGGAAGGCAAAATCTTCTGGCTTCAAGCCAACTAGGGAAATGAGTGGTGTTTGCTCGAGGAGCTTAACCCTGCTTGGGGACAGGAGGAGTGGCTGGTGGGGTGATAAGCATGTGCTCTCTGCACCCCTCTGAGCGTGTTTCTGCCTTTCTGAACCCACCTTGCTGCTTTTCCTCCTCCTGGAGAGCCTGGGTCTGTTGGTGGTGATCCCAAAAGGCACCGTTTTCATTGTTATTTGTGGCCATGTGGAAGTTCTTCATAGGAAAGGTTTTGAGAGCGCAAGCCATCAACATCTTGTTTGGTTGCTTCAGCATTCGCATGGGATGTGCAGTGCTGGGAGCTGTGGGGTGGCCCTCACTGTCAGCTGGTGGCCCTGCAGACCCACAGCAGAATGGTGCTGCCAGGTCTGCAAAAAGGTGGACCTTTTCCTGACCATGATCATCCCCTGCTGCACAAGGGATCCCATTACTGCTTCTGCAAGAAAAAAAGGCTGAAAGGGATGGAGAACAGAGGGACCCTTCCCTCTCCTTGTCCCCTGGAGAATTTATTATTTAATTAAATACAAAGGCTGTTAAAATCAAAAGATTAATTTGGAAACTCTCTTAATTTATAGCAGCCTCCAGCAAAAAGGGAAAGAAATTTTGAAAAACATTATGTTTTAGTTCATACCTTTCACTCTTGGACAGAAAAGAAAGAAAAAAACCAGGAATTAACTTTCCATTTAAAATTCAGGTTTTGTTTACAATTTTTGCTTTGGGATTTTGTTTTCATTACACTGCCAAATTAGTTGGTTTAGTCAGACCTCTAAAGGTACAAGGAATTAGAAACTAATTACAGAACATGGAAGAAATTGTTTTATTGTTGGGATTTTTTCTTTGTAGCTTTGTTAACTCTTGAAGAAAGAATTCAGATGATATATATGTATATGTATCTATTTTTCTAACTTTCACACAAAATGATTTTAATTTTCCAACCAGTGGTACTCCAGCTACTGGATTGGAAGCCTTTTTTTGCCTTTTTTACCCCAAATTCCATGTATATGTTAATATGTGACTTAGTCTGACAAGTCCAACTTGTAAAAGTCACATAGACCCAGGCTTACATTTGTTGGCAGAGTTTGGATGTACTTTGATGGGGAGTTGGGTTGAGCCCCAACTCCAGGCACTCTCTGCCATATGGAAGTGTTTGCAGATGCCTGTTGGGGAATGTAGAGCTGAGCCATGGCTCCACATCGAGGGGCACTGCTGCCTGCTGAGCACGTCTGGAAATCCAGGGGTTTAGTTGAGTAACATATCTATTCTCTACATCAAAAAGAGCATAATTTGGGACTTGGCTCTGGTGAAACGTCATGGAGAACTGGCTTCCCAGGTGCCCTTTGTGACACTGAAAATATCTTTCTGAATTAAACTGAGTTTAATGTTTGACATGTGGGTTTTTATGGTCTTGGCCCAGATCACTTGTATAAAGAAACTGGAGGGTGGGTGTCCTGGGCTGGGGCCAAAAGGTAGAGTTGGACAACAAAATGGCAAGATGTCCCAACAAGCTGGTGTGTCAGCACTTGGTACAGCCACGGCATCCGGAGTCTCTGGACACGTGCTTCTCCCACCAGACCTCCTCCTCTCCTTGCTGCCTCTGTGAACTGCACATGGGAAATGCCTCTTGAACACCAGGAAACCCCATCCTTGCACTCCCGTGTGAATCTAGCTGTGCCATGTGCTCAGTGTACTTTGTCTCTTACAAACTGTGTCCTGGTGAGGTAAAGGTGCATCCAGGGACAGTGCTTGGTGGGTCGGATGGTTGGAGGGGGACTCTTTACAAGGGCATGTGGCTGACAGGACAAAGGGGAAAGGCTTCAAATTGACAGAGTAGGCTTGTATAATATATTAGGAAGAAATTGTTCCCTGTGAGGGTGGGCAGGCCCTGGCACAGGTTGCCTGGAGAAGCTGTGGTTGTCCCATCCCTGGAAATGTTCAAGGACAGGTTGGACGGGAGTTTGAGCAACCTGATCTAGTGTGAGGTGTCCCTGCTCCTGGCAGGGGGTGGAACTGGATGCTCTTTATGGTCATTTCCAACCCAAGCCATTCTGTAGTTCCATGGTAAATGTTTTCTTGATTTGGGAATCTGAGATGCACAGACTAGAGGTAGAGATGCTTCAAGAAGTACCACCTCCATATGTTGCTGGAAAGCCTAGACAGGCTTTTTTTATTGGTCCCTTTTGTGGACTTCAAGTTTGTGAATATGTGTGTTGGCTTAAAAGCTGCTGTTGTAGCAGCTGGTAACCTGTGGGGTGTGAGAAAGGTGTCTTTGAGAAATAACTGCCTTGACTGTGCAACGGTTCATCAAATTATTTGCTGAAATGAAAAATGACTCCGGAGATACACAGTAAAGATTGTTAATCCTACTGCGAGAATGTGCCCAAGTTTGTTTGATCCTGAAACCAGTGTGCAGCTGGAGAAGCACCACCCCTGATGTCATACTTGCTCGTGGATTGTGTAATCTGAGGTGGTTTGCAGCAGTCTTGGCCAAAATGGTAGAATAATGAAGAATTGGACCCCTCTGGGCAAGCTGCCTGAGCGAGGCTGGAACTAGATACAACACTTAGTTCTGTGCTCTTAAATGCACAGATAGCAGGATAGGGTGGAAGAGTCCCCACAGCTTTTCACACTTGTGACATTTCCACCCTTTTGGAACACCTAAACTCGTGCTGTTTGACAACACACACACGTGCAAAATCACCCTGCACTGTGCAGAACCAACTGGGGGGTGCTCTTTGTGTCTGGTGGAAAGTATTTAATCATTTTCCCAAAGATATCCCCCTGATATGAATGGTAACAGGATGTTTATAACAGAGATAAGGCGGGGATGAAATCCTATCCCTCTCTGGGAGCTAATAAAAGCAAAGATTTGGAATTAAGTATCACTTTCTCTGAGCTGCACACGAATGAGGAAATGGGGTCAGAAGGGCAAGCTGCAACATTGTAGGCACTTTATCTAAAACATAAACATTACTAGAGTGCATTCTGACCAAATTAACTCTCTCAGATCTGCCATGTTAGCATTCCTGTAGTACTTAAGCCTGCCAGCTTTACTGCTCTGCTGACTGAGGGTTGAACTCCAAGTTGGGGTTGACACTTGCAAACAGGGCTCAGAGTGGGGAGGGTCTGTCGACCCCCTCTGCAATTAAATATCCCCCAAAGAAATGCCAATGGCATTGTGGAAAAAAAAAGGGAGGGGGGAGGGAGGGAAGGTGGATTGGAGTCACAGAAATATGATCCACTCTACTCAATGCACAAACCCCTGAAAAGTAGTTTTCTTTGCACAAGCAGTGAAAACAGGGGTATTTGCTTTGCTGCTGTTCACTGCCAAGCACTTGGATCAGAGAAGCTGGGTTTGAAGTCCCATCCCTCCTTCAAGTCCAAAGTGAGCCTTTCCACACCACACTGGGTGGTTTAGCCCTGGGTGATGTCAAAATCTTCTTAAAATCAGGATGCTGCTTTGGGGTGGGAACACTCTGCTAAGTCAGCACCATCTCTCTTTAAGAGGTGCCACGCGGTGGCTGCAATAGCTGCTCACAGATGTTCAAACCAAAGGTGAGATTCCATTGTGCCAGGCAGTGTCCAGATGTGCCTCCTGTCCTTTTGTTTTTGTGGGAGACATGCTATCTTCATCCGTGTCACGAGGGGCAGGCAGAGCCGATGCTATCTTCACCATGAAGATAGAGGAGCAAAGGCCTGGAAAAAGGAGGAATAAGATTAAAACTAGCACCTCCCAACGATCAGGCCAGCACTTGGGAGCCGATTTGCTTCCTTGCTGTGGGGAGGAAGCAGAGGAGAGCAGAATGTGCTCTCCACCGTTCCATGGAGCAGATGGCTCCCTGCAGTAGTCGTGGACCTCTGCCAGGAGGGATGGGGAGAGCTCCACTCCAGGGCTCCTTCTATGCCTGGCTGCAGCTGGCTGAGCTAGGAGTATCTGTTCCACTTGAAATGCTGCCCTGTTTTAGTTGGGGTTTTTTTAAGTTTTCATAGTATTTTTGAAATGTACGGGGCAAGAAACTTTCAGCACCTCTTACAAAAATCAAGCTGTACCAACTGCTTGGAGGGAAGGGACTACTCAGGCTTGGGGCTTTTTTTGAAGGAACAGATCCTCAGGGTCCCCTAAATAGCTTCATGGTAGTAACCACTTTTCTACCTCCAATTTTGCCAAACCCTAAGGTGGTGCTAAATATCCTGTCTTTTTAGGATCCCTGGGAGTGTTACAGCAAGGAGGTTGATAGGGCTGGGATTGCCACTTCCAGGGCAGTGTGTGTAGTGAAAATGCCCTGGAAGTGCAAGATTGAGGAAACCTTGGGTCCTCACAGTTCCCCTTGTAGGCACCCAAAAATCATAGCAATTCCCAGCAAGGTTATCTGCAGTGGGTTATCCCAGAACCTCTCCTGGCTATCAGAGGAAGGATATAATTTTGAAATTCCTTCTGTAAAATGGCTTTGTGTCAATAGAATGAGATTTCATTATTATAAAAGCATTTCTTATATTGCTGTTCCTTAATTTCCCATCACCTCATTTCTCACAGAATGATGAGCTGCAATGCTCCAGCATTAAACTAACTTCCCAGAGTGCTGCAAGCAACTGGAAGAGACACAACCCAGACTCAAAGTCCCAGTCCCTGCTTCTAAGACACCCAAACTACCTTTTTCCCAGCTCCTTCCTGAGAAACCTCTTGAGTTTGTAAACTGCCTGTTTGGATTTGTTTGGTTTGTGTTGTTGTTTGTGCAAAAAAAAACACCAAACAATCTTTTGAATTCTTATCATAATGCCTTATCTATGGCAAAGAGCAGTGTAAATAGGTGGGTAAAACCCCAGCTCTGCTGGGAACAGCTAGTCCATGTTAGCTGATGGTGGTTTATGTTGTAGATAGCACAGTTACCTGAGGAGCCTTTACACGACTGTGTAAAGCCATCCCTTTGTCAGCTGAGGTCCATGTGGAGTCCTGTGGAGGGTTTGGCTGCTGGAGCATCTCCTGATAGGGCACCAATGTTCCATTGCAAGGTGAGTTGGCAGGAACTGAGGCAGAGTTCCTTTTGAAATCTGAACTCTGTGATGCTGTAATTAGAGGGGAGTGCTGTCCCCAGTGCCAGCTGCCAAATGATTGTGCTGCTGGCTTACTCCTTTCCTCAGTTTATTTCCCAATGGACCAGCTTTCAGGTGAATCCCAGCCCTTTCAGAAAAGGGAGGAGACCAGCAAATCTGTGATTTCCTAGAAATCATAAATATAGGGGAATATGGGAGTGGGTTAAAAGACCTGAAAGAAGTTTTTCAGGTGACATATAAAGCCGTGTTGCTGTATGGAGATGCTGCCAAGAACCCCGTGGGGTAGGACCAATGTAAATCTGTCCTTTTCTTCATGCTGTTCCCTCTGGTCTAACATCAGGCACTCTCAAAAATAAAAGGTCAGTGTGAAGTGACTTATCTGACATGGCTTTAAAGTGCATGAGGAGTTCCTAAGGTTTAAAATGATACAGTGAAACTGCAAAGCTTCCCAGGCTTGCCATGAGCTTTTCGACAAAGCTGTCAGTATCCAGGAGGAATCACCACCAGTGTGTTAATCCCTAGCACTCGCAGGGATCTTGTTGGGTGAGATCTCTTCCCCTTCCAACACGTTCCCTTTGGTTTTCTTTTTAAACCACAATCAAAACTCTCTTGTATTTAGTTTGAGACTTAAAACAGCCCGTGGTTCATAGATTTCATATAAAGAGCTTCTGTGCAAGGGATGGTACATCTGTTAAACTACATGGGGCTGCTCTCCCTTCCTGATCCAAAACCCCTGGCAGGAGCCAATGGGTGTTCCACTCCAGGGAAGTGGAGTGGAAACTCCACAGCAGGAGTGGAGTGGTGCCGATGCTTCTGACTGTGCTGGGGCCTTGGGGTCTCACTGGGGAGCTGGTTGAGCTGGTTAAGGCTGCTTAACTGGGGAGAGCCAGCTAGGCTGGGGAGAGAGGCTTTATCCCTTTACCCCTGTGGCTGTGGCAGGGACATGGGCTCTAGACACTTGCCTATGGAAGTGGCCACCTCCTGCCTGTGGTTCCTCAGGCCGTGACATGTCTGGCGTGTTCTGGGCTCAATATCTGGAGCTCAGGGTGAACCTGGGGAATGCAGCCCTGTGTTACATCAGCTGTCTTTGTTAAAGTACCTCAGATTTTGCAGCCCCTCCTTTAAGAGGAGATTAAAATAGTCTAGTGTAGCTTCCCAGCTTGCCTGGAAGTTGTGTGCATGGTGAGGTCCCTGTGCCTCTGCTCCCTGTCTTCACTCCCCCCAGGGCGGCTCACTTCCCCATTGGTACCCATGTGGCTGTGGGGTAGCACAGCACATCCTTGCTGGGCTGGGGTCAGAAACACTCTCCTTTTTCCACCACCCCAGGGGAGCTGACAGAAAGCTGTTTTGGAGCTTGGCTTTGGGTAGGAAGCCAAACTCCATGTCTGAAAAAATCAGAACAACGTCCTGATAAATAGGTCTGTCTGATGGTGCTTCTATATTTGGGTTTCTGTTCCTTGTGGTTGCACAGGAAGGTTTGAAAACATGCACTGAAGAGACCAGCGAAACATAAAACTATCTTATTTAAAATTTGCAACTGGTAAGGCAGTCTCATCCCTTAGTGGCCAAACAAGGACTTTTTGAATGCATTATTCTGGTAAAAATGAATACCTTATTATAGCTTCAGTGAATAAGTTTGCACCAACTTATCCAAGTTGGACTGAGTTAACATGCAGGTCTGCAAAAAATACTTGGATTTCAAAAATTAATTAAAAGCATTGTGCAAATATCACAGTTCTATCTAACTGGGGTTCTGTTGCATGACAGCTTTTCTACCTCTACCACCTTTCTGCAGTAGCAGTGGGGTATGCTGGTTTGAGTAGGACTTGCAGGTATTTTTCTCTCCTCTTGAACCACATTCATGAACAAGTTAGTTTACATGGGTGGAAATCGTGTGGACAGCTCTCATTCTAAGCAGTGTTGGAAATTGCATATTTATTAATTTGAAACCATGTAGGCAGCATGGATTCAATGGTAGTTGTGAAAATTCAGTATGAAATCAGCTGAGATCAGGCTGTAAGGTCTCACTCTACCCTAAGACTTGGGTGGAAGGTGCATCTGGTAAAGGTAGTCACGGTTAGACCCAACTGGGACCTGCTTCATCGCCACTTCTACAAGAATTACTGATGCTCATGTTCAGCATCAGGTGTATCCTCCTTTCAATATCAGATGGTGGAGTGGTGAGGAAAAGGAAGTCTGGGCTCAAATCCCACCCCTGCCCTCGGCTTCCTGTGCAGTTTTTCAGTTTTTGGGTGTGTTCCCTAGAAGGGTGCAAGGACATACATCCAAATGCTCCAACTTCCACTGCTGGCCTCTCTGACCTTTGGTTCTCCCCGTGTAAGAAGGGACCTCCCTTCCATTAACAGCAGCAGTAATGATAAACAGGGGGACTAACACATTACCAGTCCCTCTTCTCCTGAACTACTTCCAATTATTTTGACTAGGAACAAATCATTAATGTGTGTCTATGCTGTACAGTTTTGGATCCATCACTTCTCTTTGCCTAAATGCACATTTATTTGGAAGGTCAGTGTGGGTACATTAAGCCAAATCCTGACAGGTACTCCTACTGAATGTGCTTAAATATTTCCCTATTAGTCTCCAAGGTGCTTGTCTGTAGGGACTTGAGAGCAGATAAGCTTCCCAGAATGAGGTTTTACATCACAGGCTGCCTCTCAGACTCCTTTCCAGTGTTTTTTCCCTTTTTGCCTTTTGAAGTGGAAACTGTATTCATTTTCAAAGTAGGTATGTGCAGTCAGCAAGGATGAAAATGAAGGTAACTGTCAGAAATCCTGCCAGAAGGGATTTCTCCACTTTAATTCCTGCTTACATTATTAAGACAAGTAAATTATCTTTTCATGGAATGTTTCCCTTTTTTCTGGAAACACTACTGATAAATGATGTCATATTCGAGGCCCTTCTCCACAGCTGTTGCAAAGCTCAAAGTTTCTGCTCCCTTCACCACAAGAGATCCAGATGCCAAGTAAAACCTTAACGTGACTTTCATGATGAAATGTCATGGTATCGCAGGGGGGAGTAAGGAATCTACAAATATTATTCTGAAAGTAATGGATTGATTGAGCTCTTGTATTTTTTCCTGTGTGTTTTTAGGAGCCTGCTGTTGTTGTTACAGAGATTAGGGAAAAGCCAAGCAGGGTTCTGGAATGGTGGCTGAGAGGGGCTTTCTCTAGCTGTGACCCAGAATACTATTTTAAAACCACCTTGACTGGAACAAGCTATGGCTGCTCTGTCAAAGCAGAAAGCTGCTATTTTTATCACTGAAATTTTCACCAGTTCTCAGGAAGGGATTTCTTTCTATGCTGCTTTCAGATTGTCCTTTCAAAACTTAAAGGGCTCGTTTGATATAATTTAGGAAGATGGAGCAGCCCAGGCAAAAAAATCTCATCAATTGACAGGATAGTATAGTGCCTTTTTGTGAAAAGGGATCCCTTTTCTTTTGGTTTTTATCCTCCCCTGAGCTGCCCACTGAAACTTGAATAGTAGAGGCCACTTTTGCTCCATATCTAAAATAAATTAGGCCAGTTGTTGACATTTCAGTACAAGTAGCTTATCTTAGGGGTAAGAGCTGCTTAACCCATTGCAAGGGGGAATGAATACTTTTCCCCCCACCCCAACATAAACAGTCACTGGACTTTCCAAACAGTGTTTGGGAGGTTCTCTTGACATCTGACACTGTGCAATTCACTACTTTTGTCAGGTGAATAGATTTATTCCTGGTGATCAACACCAGTTTGTGCTGTACTGGTGATGGGTATCTTAATGCCTCTGCCCCACACCTACTGCTTCTTTCCTTCCTCCATGGACAGAGGTTCCGACTGCCCAGCAGTCATCTCTGCCCTCTCAGGGGTCATAACCCCCTGCTTCAAACATCAGGAGGAAAATTATGCTGTTTAATCATTGTAATTGGTTGGAGCCTCCTTATTGGTCTCTTTTGTATCTAAATGAACAACCTTTGAGGGGAAAGTGCATTTGTAAACTCATCATATTTTGAGCTGAGTCAGCTGTCATGGCCACAGAGGAATTAATAGGTGTGGGATCACCTGATAATTCCCATATTCTTGGCATGAGGAGAGGGTCAGACATCTCTGGCTGTTGTTTTTCATGCTGAAAGGATGCACCTCTGCCAGCTTGAGTATCCTGTCACTATGTATACAGCTATGTGTTGTCAAAGGGCACCTGTTGGGACAGGGAATTTTAGACCAGGGTAAAAGTTCATAAATAGGGTGAATTTTGGGTAAGGACCCAAGTGACCTCTATCTGGTACTTGGTTAATCTTTACTGTTGCTGCTCTTTGAATCTACTCCTCTGAGCAGTGCTTATTTTAAATGTGGGTGTTAAACTTGAGGGATATACAGAATGAATAGCTGAATTTTGAGGGTTCAGAGCTAGGTAAGTTTTATCAGGCTAAGCAGCAAATAACCCCAACTAGGAACTAAAAATACTGTTTTCTCTGTTATATACACAACAGACCTTCAGATCCCAATCCAAATACACTGGTGGGATATGTGAATGAGAAACTTCCACAATGCAAAAGTATCTTTTAGAAGTTTATGCACTTTGGGTTAATATCCCCAATTTCATCCTTCTTTTGGCCAGTGATGGTCCTCTGAAAATATCTAAATTCCACTTGGAGCATTAGATATCTGACTAAAAAAAAACAAAAAAAACAACCCTGCTGTCTGAGTTCAAAAGCAAGTGCCTGACTTCCCAAGGCACCAGAGACCTGACTTCTGACCACTAACACCCTTGAGTTCCTGTGCTTTGGGAAGCAAAATGGATGTTCCTGTGATGTACTCAGAAGAAATTAAATGCTGGGTTCTCCACAAGCAAAGCAAGAGGAGCTAAATATGTGTGACTCACTGCAGTGAGGGAGCCTGACTTTAGCTTAGGGATTTGGAGGCTTCCTGGTGTGGCCATGCTTCCCAAGAAACCCTTACACATTCTAGGTGGAGGTGCTGATGGCAGTGCATGAAGTCAAGTTGTGTTTAGCAACAGGCTTTGATGAGAGCAGAATCCCTTCTGTTGGATCCCGAAGACATTACCTAACCTTCTGCCTTCTGAATTCCTGGGAACTGCCCAGCTAGGGGCTAATGGAACCAACCAGACACAGGCACACACCAAAAATGAGTTTTGCTTAACACCTGGGGCCAAGGCCTCAGCTGATGTAAATGGGCAGCACTGACACTAAGCTAACTTAGAGCAGGCCCAGATTTGACCCAGAAATACTATTATTTTTCTATTTAGAGGGGTGCTAGCAGCTTGCAGGAGCTTGTTATTAGGAATGGGCCAACCATTTCAGAGGGAATTATGGAGTAATAACAACCACAGAACCTAAATTAGTTGTTTTTAAGTTATAAGAGCATAAAATAATAATATATGACACCACTAACCACTATTCTTCCTTGCACTCCTTAAAACTTCAGCTGTGCTTTGCCAAACCAATTGTTTCCAAATTCTGTCAAAAATATTGTCCTTGGGCAGAAGGCTTGGATGCTAAATTTCAACCCAGAATGATTTTTATGGCAGAGTGACAGAAACCTTGAAAAGGGGATTTATAATGAATACAACCTTAACTACTGTGGTGTGAACAGTGCTGCAATTCTCATTAGCTGAGCTTTTTTTTGCCCTTTTTTCTCAGAATTTCAGAGGGTGGAGCTGGCCATAGGAAGTAGTTGACTTGTGTGTATGCTTCTGTCATGGCAGGAAAGGAATTGGGCAGATTCATTTCCCCTTTCATCCCTGGACATCTGTCTGGGTTCAAAGATCCTGAAGCAATAGGATTTCAGGATGGTTTTCCATGTCGTGGCCGTGAGTGTGGGCAGCTGTTGCAACTGTGGCACATGAGTTGAGAGCTTTCAGCACCAGGAGTTAACTACTGTCCTCCTCCATAAGGAGGTTTACTGACTAGAGAGTGTTGGAAAGGCTTTGGACCTGAAAACGATCCCCAGCAAACAAGGAGGCAGAGGGACCAGCGAGTGTGGGATGTGCCAGGTTTGTGTGCTGCTCAGCTTTACTGCTGAACTTCAGATTTTGGGCTGTGGAGAAGCAGGGAGACTCCCTCTATATCAGTTAAACACCAGGTGTGCAGAGTTGGGAAGTGGGAGCAGAGGGCTGCCTGGAGGATTTTTTGCAGTGTGTTTGGACTTATGTTTCCCATGAGCCACAAAGCTCTTGTGTGAGGTGTACCAGGACTATTCTCCCTTTTAAGGTATTTCCTCAGCATGGCACAATGTTCAAGGCAAAAACCAAAAAAAGCCTTTCAAACAAGTTTGTAATAAAAACACAATCTTTGAGTGCCCGTAGCCCTGAAACAGGATTGTGACCCATCCTTGAGGTTTCAGTGTAAATATTGCCTTAAATATCTAGTTTATAAGGTCTGAGGTTGGGACCTGAGCTATGGTGGTGAAAACTGCATGGGAACCAAAAGTCCTAAAATAAGAGATGAGTTTTCTAGTCCACTGGGTCTCCCCAGGATGGTCTCCTGGGGTTAGAAAATGGCACATGTGGTGATTCATGTCACAGTCATCCCAGAGGAGAAAACAAATCCAGGTAAGAGGTCTTAGAAGTCTTTAATCTCCACTTTCCCAAGCCACAAGTGGTGAAATCTCCACATGGCTTGCTCAGATTGCTTTTGAAAGATGAGAACTTCCATCCTTGATGGGAGAGGCAGAATGGCACTGTAATGCTATGTTAATGAAGAAAACCATTAGTAATAATTGACCCTGCTAGAAGCTGTTCTTGTAGTGCCTTCTCTTGGTGCCTTCAGTGGGGAGTGAAAAGATTTTGATGAACCTACAAGATCTCTCCTGTCTGACTTTAAAGCCATTGAAATTTATTCCAGATGGGTAGAGAGGGTTCCTCCAAAATGAATATACCAGTTGGCAGCTTCATTGTGCTTGTGCTTTTCAGCAGGTGGCTTGAAATGTTTTGTCTGGCTGCTGGCACAGTGATTTTTAGGAGCCATCTCTTTTTCTGGATTGCTTTTTTAAAAAACAAATAAAATTCTTTTCTTGATTAAATATATATATATATATGAGGATCTTAATTAGTTATTACCTGGATGGGGAGGAGGTAGATTGTGTTTGAAGACCAAGTTGAGTGTCAACACCCAGGCCTTGACACCTGGGTGTTTCTAGTGGATTTAAGTAGGAGGAGATGGGCTGGGCCACATTTTGGCAGCCCACTGTGGGTTGTGCATACTCTGCTGCCATCTGGCTTGCGTGGAATCTTCCTCCCTCGGCATTCCAATGAGGAAGCGGTCCTTGCCTCTCTTCTGCGAGTGGCTGGGATATCACTTCATGCACTTACATGCAAATGCTTGCACATATTACCTCTGCCACACTGCAGCAATTCCCATAGCCCAGTACAGCACTGATGTGCTCAGTTCAAGAACTGTGATTTTTAATTTGGTTTTAATTTATTCTTTTTTTTTTTTCATCTGGGAATAGTGATTTTATGTGTCATTTTCAGCAATTTTCTGTCTTCAGGGCCTGACCTGCCATTTAGGGGTCTATACATCTGCTTGACTCTTCATAAGGGCAGTTTAAGAGACAACACCTGCCAGCACAAGCATGTCGGGTACACATGCTTTGTCTGGACACTCCTTTGAATCTCCTTTTCCATCTGCCCCATGTTTGTGTTAACCCAAAGCAAAGGCTGCACCAAGCCAATGCAGGGCAAGGGGAAGGGAATAAACAGGCAGGTTTGTTTTCTATCCTCTTGCTGTCAGATACAAAGAACAACTTCAAAGTAATACATAACTAAGTTAGGTGATATACCAACAATAATTAAAACGCCCCTGCAGGAAGTCACATCACTGGAACAACAACTGCTTCAGAAAGCAATAACAGTTTTCTGCCAAAGGCATGTGAACCTACTGTATCTGGCTGGGACTTAAAATAAAAATTGGCTTTTGCCAATCCCTCCCCAGGACAATTGAACTTAATTCTAATCGGGAGTGCCCTGGCTACAGTGGGGCTTAATTAGAGCACAGACTGACGATGGCAGAGTGGCCATGAGCCATCTCTGAGCAGAGGCCATTGTGTGAGGGAGGAGAGAAGGGTGTTGGAGATGATCTCTCTGGGCACAGCTCAGCCTCTAGAACTCCCTTGCACCGTGATTTTATCAAATCCTGTGTCACTCACCTCCTGCATCCAGGTTCTGCCCCAGGGGAACAAACAGAGACCCTGCACTACTGAGTGCATCCAGCTCTGGGGTTTCCAGCACAGGAAGGACATCAACATGGTAGAGCCTAAAGAGGCCACCAGGTTGATTTGAGGGATGGAGCACCTCTCCTATGAGGAAAGGCCGGGAGAACTGGGATTGTTCAGCCTGAAAAAGAGAAGGCTTCAGGGTGACCTAATTGCTGCCTTCCAGTACCTGAAGGGAGCCTGCAAGAAACACAGAGAGAGACTATTTACAGGGGCCTGGAGTGACAGGACAGAGAGGAATGGATTCAAACTGAAAGAAGACGGGTTTAGATTAGGTATTAGGAATAAATTCGTCCCTGTGAGAGTGCTGAGGGCCTAGCACAGGGTGCCCAGAGAAGTTGTGGATGCCCCATTCCTGGGAGTGCTCAAGACCAGGTTGGATGGAGCTCTGAGCTACCTGGTCTGGTGGAAGGTCTCTCTTCCCGTGGCAGGGTGTTGGAACTGGGTGATCTCCAAGATCCCAACCATTCTGTGATTGTATGAAATGCAGAAAGAACTTGGGTCAGCAGGAGGGGCTGAGGTGCCCTTGTGGCAGTAGTGATTGCCTGTGTTATAAATTGGTGACATTCAGGTGGAAACTGTAGGGAGTTGCCCACCACGAAATGCTGTGTTGGTGATGGCTTGCACAGAGTCGAAGGCACCCCTGTCCCTGCCCACACTGCCCACTTCAGCATTACACCAACTTACTTGTGTCTTTATTACAAACAAGACCCAGAATCCACTAAAGCCAACAAAAAGACGCTACTCGGCTCTGGATCATGTTTTTGTGCCTTTCCCCTCACTAGAAGAAATCATAACTATTTTGTGACTATTATGGAGGGGGTTTATGTTAAATACCATCTGTGCTGCTTGTTTATGGTCTGTGTAGCTTCCTTCTGTCCTTTGTGATGCTGCAAATGTCAGTGCTCTCCTCAGTGATTTTTTTTTTTTTTCCTCTTCCCTTTTTCTTTTATAGTTGGGATTGGAAAGAATAAATGTTGCTGAATGATTATGAAGTTGACTTTGGAAGACTTGACTTTAAAAGTCAAGTTACACTCCTTTATTTAGAGAGTAGTAATTCCAAAGTGGAAGCAAATTGGAGGAGACCTACCTCTGGGGAAAAGGAAAAGCAGTTGCTACTTTCTATTTTATTAAACTAGCTTAAAGCATAGATGGTAAAAAAAAAAAAAAACAAAACCCCAAACCAAAGCCTTCAATGCAAGTCACTTTGAAGAGAGAAGTTATTCAGAGCTTGAGCAATAAGGCCCAACAATGAAGTTAAGTTACAGACAAAACCCATGTTTTATCAATCAACTGCTACTTTCAAGTTTGACAGCTTTTGTAAGCAGGAAAATGTCAATTACAGAAGATATTTGAACCTGTGGAAATAACCCATGGAAACACAAAATGTCTGTTCACACATCAAAATGATCCAGACTTGAAGGAAGTTAAAAACCAGAATGCACTAAGGAATTATCTGACGGAAAAATGGAAACTTTGTTATGAATTTTCAAGAAATATTGGCTAATTAATTTCTTTGGTGAGTTTATAAGGTTAGTTAGGATTGGAGAAAATGAGGTAACTTCCCTATTTTTCCTGATGTGTAACAGCTATGGAAACACTTTGAAATGAGTGGCCCATCATTATGAATTCATTTGGTTATCCTTTTAATAACAATGTTTGTACTCAGGCATTTCATATAGATGTTAGATCCCATCTCCTTCAGGTGCTGCTTGGTCACTTCACTGAGCACTTGTCAGCTGGGTCTTATTAAATTCCCATTAAGGGAGGAAGAGCTAAATACCCAGTACGAAAACTGAAAGGGGAAAAAATTTAAAAAACACGTAGGCTCCAGACTTGGAAAATTAGTTTTTGCAGAGCAGAAAATGTTCTATTATGCAAACAAAACACTGGAATTTACTGTTTTACATCCATTGCTGCAAAAATTGTCAGGAACCAGGTCCTACAAAGGAAAATCAAATTTACTGATTCAGTGCACCCTTTCTGCAGCAGGATGTCATACTTGGTGTTTGTTAGCTGCAACCGATGGAGCTGGAAAAAGTTGACACAAACTTTCAGGCTTATGAGCTCCTTAGCTATGAAATGTGTTGATTTAATGTTTCAAATTTTGGAAAGTGTGTTAAACCACACTCAGCATTTCCTAAGGCCCACTAAGACCGTCCACATGGAGCTCTAATAACTAGTAGCAAGTTTGTTTGGATTTGAGTTCAAATGTTGCATCATGTTCAGTTGAACTCGTAAATTAAAAGCAACAAATTAGGATGATTTTATATTTGCACAAATGCCTGTGTAGGTGTTTGATGCTGTTTTACTGGTCTGATGAAAATAAGCAATCTCCCATTAAAACTCCAGGTATATGAATGCTAAATTAGTGCCCAAAATTATATAGTCAAATGAACACGTCTCCAGCAGTGAGGAATACAACTTGTTGCTTATTAACATATCTGGGGAAAAAGTCTTTTTTTTTCCATGGAAAATTTAACATTAAAGACTAAACATTTTTACTCCAACTCAGATTTTTTTTCGGTGTGAGGCTGAAATGGCAAACTTTTTAGTTAAAATCTTCTTTGTGTTACAGAATTTTTTTAGTTAATATTTTTTTCTGTGAAAGGTTTCATTTAGTTAAACAAGACATCTTCTGTCTAAAATCAAAAGTATTCTATAGCCTAATTAGGATTATTTAGTTTAGGGGGGTATTTAGCTAGATGGGCTGGGAACTCTCATATTGCATGGGGACCCAACCTCACTGTTCACCCAAATGTGGCATTCCTGCCTTTTTTTCTCCCCTCAAATTTTCCTGCCAAGAGAGCAGTCTCACATAGCCAAAGTCTTTGGAAAGCCCCAACAGCTCAATGCTCTATGAGTAACTGAGCATTAAACAATTATAATACAATTGGTGGTTTTAACACCAAATACCATTTCTCAATGAAATTAAGACATTCCTGAAGGGAAATCCTGACTGCTCAAGACATGATTTCTGTCCTGCTGAGCTGGGTGTTGTGTGGTGTGTGCTCAGTGTCCCGCCAGAGCTGTGGGCCAGTGTGGGTTTGTGTAGGTGCTGTAAGGGGTACAATGTGGTGACCATTAGGGCTGTGCCCACCTCTTTCTTGGGCTCTTGGAGACGATGGTGTTCCAAAGGCTCTGTATCCCATATACCTGCAGAAGGCACTTCCACAAGGGGTCCTGGGGGAGAGGAACAGCAGCCCAGCCCAGGGCTCTGTGTCAGCCTGCCTGGGAGGGTGGTCACAGGGCCACCCTCAGCCTCTGCATGACTCAGGAGGTGACTCAGAAATTATCCAGGGGGCCTTGGTTTACTTGATGCCAGTGAAGCTCTGCCACACTGCAGGCTATTATGTTGTCTCTTAACGTAAAATATCGCTTGGGCTTTTCACCCTCAGTGGCCAAGGTGAGCACGACATTGACCCATTTGCTTTGTTCCCGTGGTGCAGCTCCACTAAGCACCATTTCTCTCGGGTGTTTCAGTGGGGAGGGAACACCAGGGTTATGCACTTGCCAGGGTGCTCAGTGATGTGAGCAAAGAGCCCTCCCGTGCTGCAAACCCCAAAGCTCAGCAGATGACCTGATTAATGGGTTTTACAGAACTACCCCATCAGATTATGAGCTATCCCTGGTCCTTCCTCCTGTCCATGGTGGCATTAATTAGCCCTTGCTGCCACAGAGCCCTGGGAAGCTGTAGCTACCCAGGGAACAGCCTTTTTATGATCACAGAGTACCAGCCCAGATAGTTGTCCTAAAATGGGTTCCAAGCAAGCAGGCTGACATCATTGGATACAATTACTGACACCTGTTTAGTAAATACTAAAATTACATCAGGTCTTTTCAGCACCAGGTTGTTAAAGGAGAGCTTGGGTGCAGATGTAACCTCCAGAATGAATAGGAGAATTCATTAGGCATCAGGGTCTTTAAACTCATCAGGGCTAAACACAGATTTACCTCACACCATAACTGTTAGCAAGTGATTTAGTGACAAGGGATTGACAAGGTACATTTCCCTGGAGGGCACAATAAATAATTTTTTCATCCTGAAGTGTTTTTGCAGAGATGTTTATGTATTTGAGTATTCAAAGTTAATTAATTTCCAGTAGTTTGACAGAAGGCTTTTTTTTAATGACTGACAAAAATCTTGTGTGAGTTCATCTCTTTTTACAGTATTATTTGGTGGACTTTTCCTGCATGATCCAATCTCACAGTGGAAAACCAAATAAAATCCTATTGGTAAGCAGGAATGAGTTCACCAGTCTGCTCAGATGGTGTTGTAGATGAAGACAATGCTTTCACATGTTGGAAATAACACTTTTCCTAGGAAGCCACGATGCTCACATTGAACCTATCTGGGTAGACCATCAGTATGATTTTAAACCTGCTGTTTCTATTGAGAATGGAAAAAAAGAAGCCTTCAGCTATTCTGGTTGACTCACATTATCTTTTCATTAACGTTTCAAGATGTTCATTACCATCTCTTAGAGTTCTTTTGGTTTTTTCCTGCTTCTTTTGAGAGGGGTTTGTTCAAGTATGAGTCACAATGAGAGGCAACCATCAGACAAGAGGCACATTCCTCCAGACATCTTCCACATGGCTCAGGGTAGGCAGATTTTGATGCTGCCTTATGGGCAGTCCAAGCAAAGAGGCCAGCTCATGAAAAAAATAAAGTAAATTTGAGGTTTTAGTGATCAGAACGTAGATTTGCATCAGGTACTACATAATTATACATGAACATACCTGTGTGGGGTTTTTCCATTACTACTGAACTGATTAAAAATGAAATATTTTGCTTTAAGGTGTTTTTCCATGATTTCTAAAGTTAACATGGAAATTTTCATGGAGAAAACTTTTGAGCTTTCCTCACTCCAAAATTTCTCCCAGTGGAGCATTTCCAGCAAGCTCTAGCTATTAATGCACGTGAAAGCAAATGGCAGATTGAAGGGTGTTTTAACGGTCATGTCAAGTTTTCAATGGTTAATTAAGCAGCCCTTTACTGTGTGCCCATTAAATTCAAAGAATGCCACTCCAACCACTGATCTAAGGCTTTTAAATGACAAAGGGTTTGGCCTGGAGCTTGATTTGTGGTTTTTAGCAATTTTCCTTGCCATTTTCCCTTTCAGAGCTTCAGAATCCAAGTGTTTTGGATTTGCCTTTTCAGTCCCATTGTTTTTACCTGCTTATGCTCTGGATTAATATGTTAGGTACTATACTGAAAGGGACATAAATTCCTCCTGCATTTCTGTTACTTAGAGCGGTGATTTGGATTCATTATCGTTTCTTCCAGGGTGTAAACTATGTTGATCTTTGCTAGGATGTTGGCATAGCAGCCCTTCCCATTCCCAGCAAAGGATTTCAGTACTTAATTTCTCTGTGTTATAATGGCAATGGAAGACGGTAGGGGCTCAGGAATGGGTCTCTTGCACACAGAGCTGGTGTTTGAACTGTGGCAACAGCCTTTCTGAAAATAGTTGCCTTAAAACAACGTGTGAGTTCCTTGTTAGGGCAACAGTCTCCCAGGTCAGGTCTAACATCCCTGTTGAATGGCTTGAACAAAACGGAAGGAAACTAGGGTTTTATTTAACCACTGTGGACCTTGAAGCATCTCGTTCTCTCTGGGACTGTTGGTTGAATTGAATCAATTATTTCCCTGTGTTATGTGAATATCCTATTTCTTTAGAGAGTTTTGTGTGCAAGCTCAGTCTGGGGGTGGGGGTGACTTTTGTGGTTTCTTCCTGGGCAAAAAATTTGTGCATTTAATTGTGTTGTGCGTATGCAGTGAGTTACCCACATTCTGAAGTGATCATTCTGCCCCATTATCCTGGTCTCAGTCTGATCTCCACATTTCCCACTTTCCCAGTTCTTATCAGGCTCATGCTGCTGTTTCAGCTTGCTCTGTCCAGGTGCCTGAGTGGAGGTGTAGGGGTTGTGCTGGAGGAGGTGTGTTTCAGAGGAGCTTTAGCTCTCCTACAATAGCTGAGTAGCAGGAATTTCCCTCTGTGAAATTCATAATCAACGACTCATTGCCACGGAAAGTTGCACTTCCAAGGGCCAGCCCCGAATGTAGCGAGATACCAAAATCACTTTGCGGTGACTAAGCTCCTTTGAAAGCAGGATTTAGATGTTTTAAGCCGTGTAAGTGTTTCTGCAAATCACATGTTGGTTCATGAAGTAACGGGTGCTGGTGCTTTCCTTGGCAGTCACGCTGATGGTCGTGTTCAGAAAGCTTCAGCTGGTTGTTTTCCAATCCTCGCTAATATTTCGGGTCAACAGTCATGTCTGTCAAGCCTGTCCTATAGCACTTGCAAGCCTGAAATACTTTGGATAATGTTAATGAGGATGGGAGAGGACTTTTTCCTGTCCTGGGAACAGGCTTAGCATAATAGTTTTCTTGTGTCTGTGTAAGATTTGTTCTGCCGGCGGGGTGGAAAGAAAAAGGCCTCTGCAAAAACAGTAGTTTGATTTTGCTGCTTTCTCTACACACGTCCAAGTGAAAGCTCATGGTAAAAGAGGAAAGCAAGAGAAGTGCCAAGGTAATTTAGAGATGGTGAGGGAGGCATTCCTCCTTCCATGAGGGATTCCTCCCCCTGCAAGGCCTGTCCAAATCCCCACTGACATACAGCCTATCATGTTTTAATCCTCCCAAGGTTTTTTGTGCTGTGTTATTTGTGTAGGCTGCTTTTTTTTCCCCCACCCACAAGAAGGAGGAAAGAAAACACAGACTCCAGCTCTTAGACAGTTTCATTGGTTTTTTGTTTTATTTTTCTTCCCCCCCCCCGCCCCTGCCAAGAGTTTGGAGGTTTGGATGGGACAAACTTCCCACTTGATTGGCAGTCCCTTTTGTGAAGGCCAAGGACTTCAGGTAGTGGGAGAGATTGCTGGGATGTGAATGCCAGCCCTGGTACTGCCCAGTGGGGATGCTCCTGCTTAGCTGCCTTCTGTGGGTTATTTAATGGCTGGTTATTTAATGGAATGGGTTAAGCTGAATGTGATAAAGGCACCCTCAGTGTCCACCCATGCAGGTATTGATAAGTTACCGGTCCATGTTAACTGGGAACTTTGTTTTCCGAGTTACACAAACCCTAGAGTGAAGACTTTTGAAAGCCTCCAAGAGGTTTAGTAACACATAAACTCATTTCATCAACACTGGGGGCTTGTCTAAAGAAAGATAAGCAAAGACGACAGAGCGAGTGCGAGTATTCTTTGCAGTCTGGGACAGCTGTCCTAATGGAGCACTCTGTGCCTTGGTTCTTGCCCAAAGACATGTTTCTGATTTATGAATGCCCACAGAATTCATAGCAAAACCCCATGACAGTGGTACTGTGAGGCTGCTTCCTAGTCCTATGGTGGCCAGCAATAGGCCAAGCAGTAGCAAATAATGAATAGCCAAAGTGAGCAGTTCAGTAACAACTCCCAAGGTGTAATAGGTAACAATGGTGGCCATTCCACAAGATGGTGGCTGTTCCACAGAAAGGCTCCCGTTCCCCAGCTCTGTGCCCTAAGGTTTCCCTGTTCCACAGAATAATGCCCATTCCCCCATTCTGTGCCCTGTGGTTTCCCTGTTCCACAGAATGGCTCCCATTCCCCAGCTCTGTGCCCTGTGGTTTCCCTGTTCCACAGCATGATGCCCATTCCCCCATTCTGTGCCCCAGGCTTTCTCCAGACACAGGTTAGTGTAACATCTGTCAAACTTACAAAATAGGATTTATTTTCCTAGTTTTTTCTGTGGTGGATTTAAAAAAATAAGAACAGAAGTGAAATGGTCAAAATTCTTGTCTTTATCTGTGTTTTTGTCAAATGTTAGAACTATGTGTGAATTTTTCCTGACGTTTGAATATGAATTCTCTAAACCAAGCTGTGAAAAATCAAGGCTGTTTAGAGCAAGTTGTTCCCTTTTCTTTAGTTGTTTTTTCTTTAAAAGTCCAGTTACATAAATTCATGCTTTAAGAAATAATTGATGAAAAAGGCCAGAACTAACCTGCTGAACAACAATAAAATTAACCTGCTTTGTTAAAATGTAGAATTCACATTTCAGAAATTGGGGTTAGATCTATTTTTGCTTTAAAGGCACAAATTTCCTTTCTTAATAATTCATAATAATGCAGTTAGAATATGTTTGCAGTTCTTTAGAGTTTGCACCCAGTTCATATCACTGGAAATTAAAATCCTACAGCTGAATTTCTCAGCACTTGGCTCATTTTATCCAGCACTGCTGAGGTTCAGTGCTCGCCTGGGTTATCTCAGGTCAGCTTTTCACTTCTTTCCTTTTCTTTCTCT